>VWZF01003555.1:1067482-1171463 GCA_013396755.1 Sclerurus mexicanus | reverse complement strand
GGGGGGGGGTGTGAAAGCAGTCAGAGAGAGAAATCAGTGCCATTTTGTTCTGTCTTCTCGGTATTTCTTCATTGACTGAAGAAACAATGGGGGAAAAGAGATTTTGGCATCTATAGCTGAAACAGTATATTTCTCAGACCACTGTTATTTATGCATCTTTGTATGTAAATGTGTTCATCATTGTGTCTAGCAGACACTAAAACCCCAGCAGAGCCGTCTCAGATTGCGCTGTGTGGTACAGACTGTGCGGGAATGATGAACAAAAGTTGCTGTATTCAACATAGAATGAGTTTTTTGCTGTTGGAACATTTTATTTTAGGAAGTAGTAGAAGAGAGCAGAGGAAAATAGGAGAGGAATAGAAAGTCTGGCTCTAAAAGGTCTATCAGAAGGATTGTCTGTTCATCTTACAGCTCATCTCTTGGAATACTGTCCTGGGATGCCCGTTCATGTTTCTCCTCCTACTGAAGGGATTTGAGTCACATCTTAGAGATGTCATCCCCTCCTAATGTTTCAGAGATGAGAGTCTTTCTCAGGCTGTTGCAGATTCCTGGGTCCTGCCCACTGGAACTACCCCATCAGCGGTGTGTAAGAGGGACCTCAGCTTTTGCCCACTCCACTGGAAGCAGGACTGTCAGGTTCCGTGTTGCACTTCCTATCTTGGATGGAGTATACAATAAAAATTCAGATAACTGTGCCATGTACACCTGTGGTCTGAGCCCTTTCTTGAAAGTTAGAAATATATCTTCAAGCTGTCTCAAGCAGAGGAAGGAACTAGAGTGAGATTTCTAGTATCTGGGAGGAGGGTTTGCATCCTCGGGTCAGTGTGGGGAAAGAAGTTATGTGCAGTAACACACTCCTGTGGTGTTCCCTGGCTAGTCTGCAGCCAGGTGAGTGTTGAATAGGAGACCTGGAATGGGAACCTAGAACAGTTTTTTCTGCATGACTATCGCGTGAAAGCATTTATTTGATATCAAAAGAGAAAGATAGAGACTCTTTTTTCCCTCGTCTATTATTACTGAACAAGCATATTTTGTTTCCTTAAGTAAGATCTACTACAGTATAATTATAAGATAATTTCTGCTGATTCAAACTCCCCAAGTGATTAGCAGACTATATTAGAAACCACTTATCAGCACTGTCCCTTTGTTTGAATTTCAGTAGAGGTGCGGAATCTGCTTTTGTGTTGGCATTTTAACTTTTTAAAAAATTGAATGCTAGAAGATATATAATATGTATAACATTAATTCTAAATTACATAAATTATAATATGCAATGTAATTAATATGCTAACTGATAGTTTATCCTTCTGTGCACTACATCTGTTTTCTTACTTAGGAAGCCCCTTTGGTAGGTGTATTTTTAATCCCCTCACAACCTCACATTGTTGTTTTTCTAAATTTGTTTTGAATATCAGAATAGATACAGAAGCCATCTGTCAGGTGATTACCTTATATAAAGCTAGATTTAAAAAAAAGATGTGGTCCACTTCACTCTTTATTATCCTCCTTCTTGTTGACATAATAACTATGAATTATATATTCCTGCAATTTAAACTGATTATTTTCCCCAGGCCATATTTTTTCATTTGTTCTTTGTTTGTTTGTTTGTTTGTTTTGGTAGATTGAGTTTTGTGTGCTATAGTAGGTATGGCAGACTGTTCACCATCCCACAGAAACTGGCCCAGCATATGTGGCAGATCTTCATTTCCTTCTTACATGTTCTCTCTTCTGAATTATTTTCTATTTTTCACTGCAATCTATTTTTCACTGGCTTTTCTCTCATAAATACCACAAAAAGGTCAAACTGAACTTTTAATCTCATCTTTTTTTTTTTTTTGAGGTCAAAATTAGGCTAAATGAATTTGTCTATTCTCACCTAAAATGTTTTTTAATGCCTATATTAATAGCAAAAAAATAGATTGGAGAGAGTTTGAAACTTTAAAAAGCATTATCAAGTGAAAGAAGAACAGTGAAAAGTGGAAATAAACAGAAAAGCGAGAGAAGTTTCTTGTCATTTGTTTTTGGTAACTGGAGAATTGTCAGAGCTCATAAAGGCCATAAAGACTTCGTTGTGTATTTCAAACAAGTTTTAGAGCCAGATAGTAACAAGGCAAATTCGTTCTCAATATACAGCCTGTGGAATGATGACCATAACATTCAATTAATCAGATGTGACCAAAATGTCAGAATCCTCATAAAGAAATCATTCACTCATCTGGGTCATTATATTAAGAAAAATTTTTGGAGGGGTCTGAATAAATGGAAGGAAATTACTTATTTATAGTTACCTTCTTATTTCATAGTAATAGTGTTCACCATCCATCCCACACAGCTCCACAGCTCCTTAACTAGGAAATACATAGAAATTACATTACTTGGGTAATGTAATATTTGCTACTAAACAGGATAAATACAGAAGGGCTGGATCCAAAACAAGATCCAATCCAGTTCTGGTGCTCTGCACTCTCTGTGTAATATGGTAGCATTATTTCTTGTGAATGTAATATTGAAATCCATTTAAGCACAGGTGTTGTCACTGGAAACTCATGTGAACACAAGCCTAAGCAGTCCCACACTGGTTGAGCATCCCATTAGCCTGTCTCGGATAAAGGCCAGTACTAACAGCTTAGGGAAAGAGCTTAAAAAACACAACAATGATCCGTTCCTCTTTCCTTTCTTCTAGTGATCAGTGCTGCAGGCATTTCCTTCTCTTGATATCACTTTAGGGCCATTGTTTAGATATCCTCGATGGACTTTTCTGCAAGTGACTTGCCTAATTGCATTTTGAACCTGTTAATACTTTTCACATCCAAACTTAATTTAGCAGTGAGTCATACAGCTCAAGCTTTTGTGTGGAAAACTGTTCCCTTTAGTTTTATCTGGTTTTAAACCTGCCATTGGATAAATTAATTTGTTTGTACAGTGAGGAATAATAACAATTGTTCCTTATTCATCTTCTCTATCCTAGTTATGACTTTATAAACCTCCTCTCCCCACACATGCAAGTCATCCTGAGCTGAAGAAAGTTAGCTTGCTTAGCCTTTGCGTGAGCAGATGCTGAATCATACTTTATCAGCAAGTGTCCCCCTTCATCCTTGTGCCCCTTCAAAATACTTTGAATTTGTATTATTTATATATATATTTGTATTATATATTGTATTGAATAGAAAGGATAGTTCTACTGTATGCTTTTGGAGGGAGCATCACCAGGGTTATACCAACACACTTTTCAGGTGTTAAAAATGTGCAAGAACCAAAGTATTCCAGGACATAAAATAATAGGTTTTATGGTTTTTTTACACATTTAATGAGTAACTGGTTTGGGAATCTGGATGGTTTTATCTCAAAAAGAACTGGGATTTTTTCCTCTCTCTTTCTAAATATGTTCAAGCTGCTTTGCATTTGGACTAAGCAAGCTAGAACTTGGCCCAGAGTAGGAATGTTCCCTCATAGAGGCAATCTGAAGCAGCTATCCATTTAAAATTGTCTCTCTATCCTGTTATGTGTCAATTTTCATCCATCAACAAACCCTGAAACTCAGAATTTTCTGTATTCCTTTCACAGAAGCACTGTGTAGATTAATTAATGCATACTGTTGGTTAAAGTTAATTAGTGCCAAAATTTAATTAGCCTTCACACCAGTTGACTCTTATCC
This sequence comes from Sclerurus mexicanus, assembly GCA_013396755.1. Classification (NCBI taxonomy): domain Eukaryota; kingdom Metazoa; phylum Chordata; class Aves; order Passeriformes; family Furnariidae; genus Sclerurus; species Sclerurus mexicanus. The sequence goes on along the minus strand of VWZF01003555.1, from coordinate 1,167,808 downwards.
ACAGATTGTACAAACTATAATTTTCCATTCCTTTGGGATAAATTTCTCATATGGGCTGCACATGTTTCATAAATTAAAGCGTGTTGTAGGGTCTCCTTATTCTGGGAAATTTGCGTGATTGGGAAACCACAAACCCAAGCAGGAGTTCAAAAGGCTTCAGCAGAATACAGTCTGCTGTAGCAGAGTAGATACACAGGTCAATAGACAACTAAGTAGTGCACCTAAGTTGATACTAACTACTGTGTGTAGTGTTAAGAGAGAGTTAAGAGATGAATTGCCTTCCAGACTAGTCTCACTCTATTGAAGCATGAATATTGTCCTCAGTTTAACTCAGTAACAGACAACTGTTGTCCATTCAGTCCCAGAGAAAATCTGTAATGAAACATTGACAAGGTAAATGGCAAACCCCGCATGTATTTCTAGCAATTGACACTTATGAGAAAACACTATATCATTGAAATCAAAATGGTCGTTGAACCAAATCTTTTTCTTAAGCCTGGTGCCTAGTGTACATTTTCAGTTCACTTAAATGTTTTTTTTCTACAGCCTTGATGGAGCTGACTTCTGACTAGAAAGAGTTACAGACTCTACAATATAAGCTAGTGGAGCTCTTACTAGGTCCAAGGTTTTGAGAAAACCAGAGAGAGATCTATGGGACAACAAGCCAAGATGGCCTCAAGGGACCTGGATTTGAGATCTGATATTGCTGTTGACCTGTATGATAGACATGGTAATTTTTTTACTTCTGATTTCATGTGGTTTCTCAGCTGTAATGTATTTGCAGAAGACATTTTTTGCTGCATATTAGTAGTCAAGCACACTGCAGTGTTCCTTCTCTCTTGGATGTCTGCCAGTCAGATTCCCTGCTACAAACCAGATAAAAGAGGGATTTCCTAAACTAAAGAACAACTTTACCGCCTTTGTAATTTCATGGAATTAGTAAGATCAAATGTTATCTGAAGTCAATGGCAAGTGTCTTTTTTAGGCAGCTGAGGTGAGTGACTCCAGAAGTGCTTACTCTTCGACTCTTGTTATATTGTTCCTTATTGAGCAGTGGTTCCTTGTGCATCTGCACAGCCTAATGACTCCCACATGGCAGGATGGAAGAGTTTTGTTCTTGCCCATGCACATGCCACCCTGTCTGTTCCTATTCATTCATTTCCAGGCTGAGGGGAGTCTAGCCCACTAGCCCAGCAGGATAAATTACTCAGCAGAAGAGCTGGGCAGCCTGCTGCTAGGTTAGGGTAGCATCCAGAAGAGTCCAAATGTCAAGCGTGTAGTGTGGGAGCAGGGCAGGGGAGAAGAGAGGACAGGCCAGGGTGAGCCTTCATCTTTGCTGGGCACTGTAGGAAACCAGGTTTGCTCAGCTGGCCGTGGAACTGCAGCTTAATAAGCTATTAAATTGTTTCCAATTATGTCCTGTGAGACTGGAGATTAGAAGATTCTAAAACCATAGGCTGGACCAATTGCATTCTGAATTCTTGCAGTATGTTCACTTACTGCTTTTACTACAGGTTTTACTTCAAATATTGTGTCCCTGATGTATCCTTGTTAACAATGACACAGATTAGTAAACATACTTCACTGATGGAGTGACAACTGTCTCCCAGAGGGAGGGAGCAGTCTGTTTTGGTATTCTAGGATACTGATTTTTATTTTATCAACAGACTTTGTTTTGCATAGCTGCATAATATGAGACAAAGTTGAACTAATGGTCACTTTTAAGTTTACTACTGCGGATTTCAATCTTACAGCTACAAGAGAAAAGGTCTTAGATTTCTTTCATCTCTGTTGAGAATGTTTGAATCTGCCTAGAAATAATTACTGTTTCATAACGCAGTGATATCTTCCAACAAATACAAAGAGCTCCCTGCAGTTCTGACACCATGCAGATCTGTTTTCTTGTTTGTTTATCTTGGTAAACCAGGAGGGTTTTTTACAATAGGATGCGTATTTTGGCTTTTGGAATACAGCAAGAAGCACAGGAAATCATATGTGCTGACAAACGGACTCTGAAATTTTGTTAGGAGGAAACAGTTTCAGAGCCTCCACTAGGAAAACTCCACCCATCTTGATATATGATGTTTTAACAACTATCTGTTTAATAAGAATGACTTACATGTTATCAAGGCTATGCATGTTTTCTTTTGGAATAGTTTTGTAATTTTTATACTCAACCTCTGCTTATACACAAAATTGCATGGATTTCACTAAATAAAAATCAATTCTGTAAATGTTTCTGAAAAACCCTCAACCCTACTGTATTTAACTTCACTGTTGAGTTCTGTGTTTTTTAACATAGAAAACTCTTCTTCCACTATGTAATAGCAACACTGCTATTAACTGAAGCTTCAAAGCAATGATAATCATCTCCATAATGCATAGCATGTGGGTCCTTCCCTGTAGCATCTTCTAATAAGGAGAAGGTGTTTCTCAAGCAGGCTCAACATATGCTCTTACTAATCTGTTTTTCTTGAAGTGTTTTAAAGATGAAGGACAAAGCATTGCCAAGCACAGTGAAACAGCAGATTTGCCCTCCTGGGTGAGGGACGATTTGGAAGGCCACTGTGTCAGGGCTGGGATTTCCCATCCATGCTTGCATATACTTGGCTGGGCCACTGACCATTGTTTCAAGTGATACGTTGTGCTGGCTCTCACACAAGGTGATTTTTTTCTATGTCGCATTTACAGAACAAACTCTTCTCAGAATATCTGGGACACCAGTTCATTGTGGCTTCCATGAATACAGCGGAAATTCCTAGCATATGCCAGAAGAAAGAAAGTTGAAGAATCTTCAGTGACTTAAAACAGGACTGAATGCTTGTTGAAGGTAAATGAGCTTTGACCCTACTTACCACTGTGGGGAAAAAAATAATAGTTCTTTCTTGGTCTTCTGTATGGTCTTTTCTTTAGGGCAATGTATATCTCATAAATTTTTGACACTATACAGTAAAAGTATGGAGCAACAGTGTCTGACACGGAGCTGTTTTTCCTTCAAGTTTTCCTTATTCTGGAATTCCTGATTTATAAAGGAAGCTGCACCCATTCCAACATTACACTGTGAAAAAGCCAAAAAGAGGAAAGCATCAAGTTGTTTTGGGCTGAGGCTTCTAGGGGAAGGAGTACTAACTTTATTTAGCCACTCTGCTTCTATTCCAGCATTGGGTTTGTTTCTTTGCTTTTGGTATATTCTTTGCCTTACTTCAAGGAGAGAAACCTTTGTGACAGAAATTTAAAAAACCAGTAGAATAATGGACAAACAGTATAAAACTTTCACCTTTAGAACATCATTGCTTATTTAATTTCACTTCTAGCCACCTACCCTCTCTGTCCTCACATGTCAGATAAACTCTCAGGGGTCACATCTGTCATGTGGTTTTGAGGTGTTGATCTCCTAGGACAATGAGGTCAAATATATAAACTACAATACATTGACCAATATAATGGCTGGCTGGTAAAGTTCAGTTAATTAATAGAAATTATTAAAACCAGAATCACTCTCCTTATCTTAAGAACGACACTTCCATAAAACATACAGTTCTCCTTATATAAAGGTGGGGCTGCCTCTTGACTTGTTTCCTACTTCCAGATTTCCTTTTTAACCCTGGCAGGAAGATTGGGATTGTGACAAGAGGAAGAGGAAACACAGAAGAACAGTTAGTAGCAGTAAGTTTTCTCATGTTTAGAAATAGCCTCTGTGTGCAAAAACAATTGTCAGCAGCTTTCACTGATTTCAGTGATGGGTTTTGTTTTCTCAGACTTGACCAGTCCCTGTTCATCAGTCTTTTCACATGCATCAGTCATGAATTTGAGTCTCTCAGCATCCCCATGCTGAGCTGTCATGAATCAGTCTGCACTTTGGAAACTGCACATGGCTGCACATGTGGGCAGAGCTTAGGCAGCAGGGACCAGCTCTATTCCAGCTCATCGTAAGTACACTAAAGCTTTTTACTGGCCTGTCTAAGAGGAAGTATAGAAATGTAAGTTCTTCCGAACCATTAGTGTTGAGTGGCTGTTAGCCATTCCAGAGAGATAAATAAGAGAGAGTCAAGTCTGACGTACACTCTCCAGGAGTGGTAAGCATACTATTATCTGGTGTCTGAAGTCAGATGCGACTTTTCAATTATGGTCATGCTTTATAACATCAATATAAATTACCATGAAAGCTCAGCAGAGGTGAATAGGGTAGTTCTGGGGTTAAAACACACAGTTAGGAGTTGAGACCAGTGCTCAAATTCCAGCCTCATTACACTATGAAATTCTAAGTTACAATTTTCTGTCATTAAACCTCTTCTATGGGTGGTGAAAGCTGAACAGCAGTGAAGATTCAAACCATTGTGTCACATAGTGAACTATGCTACGCCAGGATAAAGTCAAACAATGGAATAGTAAACACATCCAAATCCTGTCTATGTTACAGTGTCCACAAGAAGGACTGCAACTACACCATGGAATCCTGAATCGCAAGTCCTCAGTATATTTTTTTAATTTATTTTTAGTATATCAGTACAAAATGCTGTAGTGAGTGTCCAGATTGGTTATGCTTTTTCATAACTCCAACATTTTATAGGGTAGTGCTAAAAATCTAGCATTTTGGTTTATTACATTCATATCAGAATGACCTACATCCTTCTCAATTGGGTACATAAATGTAACTATCCATGTCTGTTCATATTTTTGATACATCTCTGGGTAAAAGAATGATTCTGCTCTGCATAGTTCTGTCCTGCATGAGGAACCATCAATGATTATGCTGTGGTCATTATATGTAGAATGAACGAAAACAATAGCTTCTTTCACACTCAAATATAAAGTAGAAGTGAAAGGAAAGGTTTAGTTGCAGTAACCTTTGCTGCTTCAGCTGTCTGTACTAACGGGGATAAGGTGCTTGAGTGTATCTGCTTTTGAAGTGAGTGCCTCATCCTGTCTGCCTTTGGTGCTGGGGACTGGGTGTAAGGTTTGCTTTGTCTGCAGGGAATCTGTCTGCTTTCACCTGTAATCAAAAGACTGACACACCACATCCTAGGTCCCGATGAGAGCTGTCTTTCATCAGTGCATCAGACCCTGGGGAAAAGTGGATGGAGTTCCTGAGTGTCAGGTGGGAGAGAGGTGGAAGAGGTTACACCCAACCTAACCTGGTCTGTTACGAAGTTTTGTAACTTTGATTGATGAACTGTTCTACCCCAAATATTTCTTGGATGTCTACATTACCATTTTCAATTGTGCTAACTCAAACAAACCAGCAATCAATTAACTAGAATTACAGTATGACCAAAACTGTAGGCTAAACAAAGCCATCATGAAGAAACTGGCTCTCAGCCCAGTATCTGCTGATGATGGGATATGAAACAGCCTATTGATTCTGCAGCCCTTGAATTCTTGTACAAAAGTGGAAACAATGCTATTTGCCTTTTCAATAGGAAAAAAAAAATCCCATTTTATTCAGTACCTCCACTTAGAAAAGGCTAAGTACGTTACTGAGCCAATTTTAGGAGGTTGTACAGAAAGTACTTCCAGCACACTGAGAAAACTTCAGCTTAGAGTTACACATACTTTGAACAATCCTAAAGCAAAGGCAAGAACACTAAATTTTAAACTATACTTGTACGTCCATATATTAAAAATGTTGCCTGAACTTTATGAAGTACTTTCATCTTTCATGTAGAAAGCCCTTTGAGAAGACAAAACAGCTCTGTCAAGTTTCTATGCTGATGACTGTCAGTTTATTGCTAATACTATGATATTTAGTGCTTTCCATTTGGCCTCGGGTGACAGAACCCTAAAGCATATGAAGATTTCAGCTTTGACCTAAAAGTTTCTAATATTCACGCTTTGGGGAAAAATCTGGGAACTGGAAACAGACACACTCAAATAGCTTAAACAAGAAGACAAGCAAGAGCAATTGAAAGCATCACTTTCAAAATGGTCTTCTTTTTAACTAACACTCTGCTCTGGAGGAGCGGTTTCGTGGGTTTTGAATACATGAGGGTTGCCAATACAAAAAGCGTGCAGTAATTGTAAAAGCAACAACCAGTCCAGCTGCATTCCCTGTGCAGAAACTGAGAGGGACAACAAGCCATAAATAGTGGTGTCACCGCCACTTTTTGCCTCAGTTAAGGAGTATTATTATTCTAAACACAAAACAAACTATTGCTTAGGCTCCAACTGAAAATTTCAAAGCCTCATAAATCTGCCAGGTCAAAGCCAATTTTCTGTGGAATTTTGGAAAGGAACTTCTTTTCTTGAGAGAAATATCCAGAGCTAATTTTAATTTCCTTTTGCTACTTCTTTTAGCAGCCTTGTCCAAACCCAAATTGTTCCTCAAATGAAAAATTACAAATTTTCCTCTAATTCACCTCATTCTATATATGTCTGTAACTTAGCACTAGTCTACTGCAGCAAAGACAAGCAGAACGTCTACAATGAGTATATATTTTCTTTTAGACTGGAGCTTCTGAGAACTGTCTTGAGGCAGAGATTGAGTTGATGAGTGACTGCACATTAATTACTGATGGACTTGAGGTAGAACAGTGCTGGCTAAGCTGTTGTCTGTAAGGTCCCAGCCCAGGCATGTACATAACCGGCATGGAGCTGAGTCCTGGAGGGGGTCATGCTGAGTGGCAAATAGGCAAAACGCAGCACATGAGCCTCTCCACTGCTGCATAACACTCAGCAGCCCAGACAATTCAGTGCCACAAAACAAAAACAGAGCTCAGTGCAAAGTCTGTGTAGACCAGGGAGGGGCTTGCACAATAAAAGGTTTGGAAACTGCTGCCACTGTGGAGAGTTACAGGCTCCAAAATATGAAAAGGAAGGGGTTTATTATTTGTTTTAATAAAAAGGAAAAGTCCTTCCATGAGAGTTCAGCAGACAGCTGAGGCAATTTTCAAAAAAGTCTACTCAAAAGGAAGGATGTGTGTAAAAGCTTGCTCTCTGATTGCTCTTTCGAGAGTAATTATCTTGTGCTACTTTTTCTTCTCAGGAGTATCTTTCCAGGTGGAGACACCAGTGTTCCAGAAAGAGAGTTGGGGCAGATCAGAAATGATGTTTTTTTTCCTCTATTTTCTTAACAAATTTCTCTTCCATCAGTACCCTTCTCCTATAACACTTAATTATCTTCCTTCTTGGATAGAGTGTGTTGTACACACAAAACCTACTTGCAGCAAAACCTGCTTGCAACACAGTGTTTTCTAGACTTAGTATTATATCTTTGTAATATGTAGTGTTATGTGTTTGCTATATGCAAAAGAAACAAAGTGGACAATGTAAGATAAAATCTGAGATCTCTTTCTTTCCAGGGGTGTTTTTTCCAATTATTCCAATTTCACAATTGCTTCTGAAATTATGTTTTCCTTCTATGTGGACAAATTTGGCCCCAGGCATCAACGAATGAAGTGATAGAATAGACATGATTAGTCCAAGATCCCCACAAAGAACTTAAAAGATGAAAAAAGGGTAGGTTGTAGAGAGAGAGATATTGATCAAGGTATTTGGTATTGTGAGATAATCCACCCTTTTTTTTTTTTTTAGTTGTTAAATCTTTTTCCCCAGACAGGAACAACTGATTTTAACAAGTATTTGGCTTAATTTCTTTTGTGGACGCATACAATAGGCCCACAGACTCAGCCTGTCAAAACACACGGTCCTGGGCCTGAAGAAAGGCACCATAAAAGTGAGGTTTTTTAATGAAAAGAAAAAGGTAGTAAAAAGGGCTACTTAACATAGTTCAAGTGATTAAGGTAGAACAGAAAAATGTTCTGCCTCTAATGTGGATTTAAATAAAGACGTTTCTTTCCTTTTTAAGTACTGTCAAAAGGGACCTCATTCTGAGAAACATACTGAAAAAGTGTTCCTTTGTCTACCGTGCACATCAGCTGTCTGGTAGACAAAGAAAGATCTTTGTGATTCACTTGGTTATATACAAAAAAGCAAATAATGGTGTCTGCATATGTAGGTATGGCTTTCCAGTGAAACAGTTTTATGTCATGCCAGTCCATAAGATTCAGAAAAATAACTGTAATATCTGTTGGCTGTAACAACATGTGATTAAAACAGATCTTCACTTGCAGGTAAAAAACAAATATACAGGCCTGTGAGCCTTGTTTAGGCTTTTTTTTTTTTTCCTTTATGATGTCAGCCCTGGGACTCTGTTTTGCCCCAGACTGACCCTGCACTTTTGGACTTGTTTCTCTACCAGAATATCTCCTAGACTTGTTAACATAGGCTCTTATTAAAGGGAGCTCTGGGCAGCAGTTTGCAACACTGACATGGTTGTCTTTCGGAAAGCACAGCTGCGAGGACCTTCCTCCAGGAATGGCAAACCTGATGGTTGTTAACTATCAAAGCAAATTTAGGCTACAGGCACAAGCACTTCTTGCTCTGTTTTGCCTCAATATTGTGCGAGCTGTAGTGGTGTCTCGTAGGTGAAAAGAAATATGCAGCTCGAAGGGTGTCAGAGGCTTTTCCAGCAGTATTCATGACAATAAAACAGCCTGAAACTTTGTTTATAGCCTTGGCAAAGCTATCACAGACCAAATTAGTCACAGCAGCAAAGCTATCTGCTCATCAGTAGGGGATCTTCACATTACAAACTTTTCATATAAACCTCATGAGGTTTAATAGGAATTACTTTATATACTAATAACATCTATAGATTTTTACAGACCCTAGAGCTTGTTTTCACTCTTTCCAACACTTCGCATACAGAACCAAGGTGAGAGCTTCTGGCTCCTACGCCCTTCTCTCCTAACTTTTTCCCAGTTGTTGCTGCTAACTGTTCAGTCTGCATGGATGAGTCTGTGGCCTTTGCTTGAAGGCAGCAGAAGTCAGTGGGGCTCAGGAATATTGCCCCCTTTCAGCGTTTCTCTCAGTGCACTTCCCAGAGTGGCTGCCTCTTGTTTAGCCAGTTGTGTGGTTATGATCCCATCAAATGATTGAACAAGACTGCAATTCCATGGCGTAGTTTACAAATCTTTAAGAAGATTAGTATTTTCAAGCTGTTTTAAATTTGTGGACCCCTGTAAAGTGAACCTAGGTCTACCAAAGTAAACCTTCTCCCAGTTATCTTTCCAGGCCTCCTAAAAGTACGTTAAAAATGGGTTAAAGACCATTGATCTAGACAAAAAAATACCTCCCTTCCAGCTGAAATTTAAGCTCCATTTACTCAAAGGTTCAGAACACACTCAACACTACTTAGATTGTAAATTCCCTGGTGCAGGGATCACCTTTCCATTTTTTTTACATATGTTTCATTCAGCTAATTGGTCACCATGCCTTGTGAGCATTATTGCAGTATAAATAACAAATGACACTGTTAACTGAGGGGCCTCAAAAACATCATTCAGTAAGCAAGTTTCTTATCACTGGATTTGGAATATTCTGAAATTATTACTGTTAGATGCCCAGAACCAAAATGTGTTTCATGATGGCTGGAAAACTAGAGGTATTAGGTAAACATTGTCATAGCTGACTGAGTTTGTGTGGTTGCACCCTAACTTGTATAGCTTTCATGAGAGAAGCCAAGACTGAAAGGAAACATGGGAGTTTCGTGGAGCACAATTTCAGTTGTTTATTCAAATATTAGCCAGTCCTGAAATGACTCACAACACAGCTGCTTAGATTTACAGGCAGTTAACAGACTTAAGCGTTTGTTGGCTTTTTTGTCCAAAGTGATGTAGTGGGTCACTGTCCTGGGACAGATGTATCATAAAGTTGAAGGCTTGAGGAAACAGAAGAGACTTCTGTTTCTTGCATCAGTGGCTTTGTCTGTGGCTAAGACAAAGATATTATGAAGGTGATTTTATCTGTGACATCTTGAGATTGCAGAGTAATCTAGTAACAGTATTCAGTAAAAGCTGGGCACTACTGTCTCTGAGACACTCTGAAAACTCTGGGATCTTCTATTTGCAAACACCTCAGTTTTTTATGTGACTTTATTTGGTAACTCTTGCATCTGTAATAATAATATAGTGTGCTGGCTGCTTGACTAGTGGAATTCTTTCAAAACATTGAAAACTGACACTCAATCATGCCTCAATTATTTGGAACTGTTTCTGTTACATTTGCATTCAAATGTCTTACTTTTTATGTATATAATTGTTTTGAGAACAGAGATAGAATAATCAGTAAATATATGGGCCATGTCACATGAAAAAGTATTTACAAAATGCTGCAACACATTGCCTTTTCTAAATGATGTAGTTTCTGATTTTAATTTTTGGTTCTTCTTCTGTACTAGATTTTAGCAAACATTAGGTTCTATGCTAACCTTCTCATTAAATAAAAGGAATTAACACCACTGACCATAACACTTTAGTATTCTTAGTTTTCCTGTTTTTCTTCTTCTCTTTCTTCTATTTTTCTTCCTTATTTCATTATTTCACTGAGCTCTCTCTTCTGCTCTCGATCCCCATTGTCTGAGGTTGAGGTATTCTTTTTTTCTCTCTTCTGTTTAAAGTATTTTGCATTTTTAGATTGCTATATACAACTATTAAAGAATGAAAACCATTAATCCATACTGTAGGTAGCAAGATTTGTAAAAACTCCAAAAGATTCTCTGTCTTGCTGTCAATGACAAATCTTCATTTAGGGCTTACATCCTTCTTCTGGAAAGGCACTGACTGAGGTTAACACAAGTCCCATTTGGAGATTAGCAGCCTTGATTGTTACAACCACTGATAAAGCTTTGAGACTTCCTTTTCCACTGCCTTGTCTGCAGTCATGTAGATGTGTGCAGAATGAAACCAGACCGTTTGCTAAATCTTTGCTCTGTCTTGATAGGATCTGAAGTATCCCCTTCCCTTGACCAGTCTGCAGTGGCTGGGAGTTAGTTTTTGAGTGTTATTCGGACTTGCCTGAGGGCTGTGATAAATTATGCCTGTGACCTGGTTGGCCTTTGCCAGTCATAGAATTTACTAAGAGATAGGAAAGTCTTTCCTCAAGATCGCTTTTTGCTGTGGTAGTAGCTTAGGACAGCACGGGATGCAGCTTTGATGAGGATTGGGATGGCTGAAAGGTGGCAGAGCAGTTATCTGATAGGTGATTCAGACTGCGTGTTGCATTAGACAGCGATACAGCAAAGGAGATTACAGTCCTCTTAGCTCCTTCTTGGAAATTTGCCCTTCGGGATCCTCTCTGATTCGTGCCCAGAGAACTGCCCTTACAATCTGCCTGCTCTCTGATGGGCAGCAAATTAGACTAAATGCAAGGAAGAATTCAGGGTCAGCTGTCCTTGAGAAAAATGCTCTGGGGACTAGTTGGTGATATTGAAGAGGCTAGGGGCTGAATTTAGTTTATCGCCAAAAAAAAGGCATGTTTATTACTTATTACTCAGATGGCAGTTTAAAACAATTAGTCTAAATATTGTGGAGCATTGTGCTTTAAAAGATATAGCTGAAAGTAGAGAACCACAAGATTTTCATGTAAGTAGTAAATTTATTTTTTTTAATAAGCTAGATGAGTCAGAAGAAACCAGTGGTTATATGTTTGAAGGAGTTTCCTTGAAGTTGGAGTCCTGTAATCAGATGAGCTCATCTGCCACCCGAGCAACCTGTATTAGCAGTGTTGAAAAGTAACTCTTAGTTGCTGCTTAAAGCGACTCTGATGTACTCTTTGTTGTGCTCTTAAGAGCTCAGATTTGATCATGCTTTTTTGTGCATGTGGACTCACCACAAGGCATGCAAGAAAAAAACTCTTAAAAAACATGATCTTGCAGCCCCTAAATCAAACACACAAAACAAAGGTCTTGTGACATGTCTTAATATTCTTTTTCTGAGTAATCAATTTAAGCCCAAAAGAGGCAGCTGAATTTTGAGAAACAAGCACCTCCTGCAAGCCTGTCTGCTGTACAAGCAACTAAACAGAGAAGAGGGAGTTGCTGGGATTCCACTCCAGCTTTGAGTGATTTTGACTGTCCTATCCAGAGAAAAGATGTAAGTGTCCTCCATCCTGAAGGGGTTGCAATGGCTCATCCTTACCTGGTGGCTTTGGTATGAAGAGTGTGGAACTAGTGGTGACTTTCTCCCAGAGCAAGATGACTGAAGGCCATCTTTGTCCACAAGTTTGAAATTAACTGCTCAGTTCTAGCCTTATAAAATACTCCAAAGAAAATTTCATTGGGAAGAAGGTAAACCCTTGTAAGACTGAAGGTTGAAGGTTTTTGTTTTCAAGGGTGTAGATGCAAATGTTTTCAAGAATAAGACAGAAGAAAAACTTTCTGGAGAAGAAGAGATGAGAAAAGTAGAAGGTTATTACTTATCACAATGAAGAAAGCATCATGGTGAAGGTTGTGTTTAAGATCCAACTTGTAAGGACTTTGGGACCTGAGGGTGACAACATAATTGTATTAACTCTTGAATTTACCAGAAATCTATTTCATGAAAACTTCAGCTCATCTGTGTGTTTTTTTTATGAAATACCTTTGCATTTGTGGAGAATCCAAGCAGTGCTGCTATGTGGAAAAGCAAATGATCTCAAAGATGTTTACTTTTGTATGGAAATACTCCCAGGCAAAGTAGTCAAAACCTCTCCCTAGATAGATTATGTTCAGTCAAATCCTTTTGTACAATATTTTGTTCTTTTCTTATGTTGACAGTCTTCATACTTGTAACCACTAAACTTCATCCTCCTACTCCCATTCTTTATGCACACCATTTGTTTCCCAAGGCAAGTGGCATGCAAAGTCATCTTGTATTTAAAGTACTTCCACTTAAATTTTGCAGTAAGATTGGGAGTAACATATTTTGAAATTTGTAGTCTGTGATTAAATGTTTTAGCAGCTGTTTCTGTAAAGACATATATGCTTCCAACTTTTTTCACACACATATCTCATCAACACGGAGGTAATTGAATACCTACAGGACACAGGCATAAAGTAGGTATGATAGCCTTTTATTTGATATTAATGATTTTACTGGAGCATCTAATTATTGGAATGGTTCTGTACTCCTTGGCATTAGCATACATGAAAGACTATGTTCTATTAAACAGGAGGATAGCTCTAAAACCCCCCACGCTTAATAATATTGCTTTGCAAAGCAAATGAGTGTGTCTGTGCCTGCCAATTAAATTGTATTGTGGGTGGAATAATTAATTTGGACGCAAGGCAAGGAGCACATTACAGATTATTTTATTTTTACTATTATTATTATTTAAGCTGACTGGGGAGCGCTCAGGTTAAGATTATATCCATTTTCCTTGCCTTACACCCTTGTGCATGACATGGATGCAGGTGTTTACTTCTATAGGTCCTCCCCTTCACCAAACAATCAGATTTGGGAGGTGTCTTTTTGTCTTGTAAGTGTGTGTGGGGGGGATGTTTTCACAAGTATCAGTTTTCTGCTGTTGTAGGAATGTGTTTTTTTCCCCAGATTTTAGCTCAGAACAAACAAACCTGTGCTTCTCTTCAAGTGAATGCTGAAATTCATCATCAGTCAGCAAAACTGAAGTGACAGAGATTTCTGTATATTTAAAGACATTGGCTACAGTTTCGCTGAGTCACAGCCAAAATCAGAAAAACATTAACACAATGACTGGTGCAATTCAGACCTGGTGATGTAAAGAAATGCTGTGATGTTTGAGAACATATGTACATGTACAAACCTATTGGTAGACTAGTTGATATAGGCAGACTTCCTAGGAGGAAGGAAAATCCCCAAAGGGGAAATAATGTTAAGTTATAGATCCCCAACCATAGTAAGCAAATCACTTTCAAGTGGTACATGAAGGCAAGTGTGTTGTGAAAGACACCAGCTCATTAGTGGTGCAAGTTTCTGACTGCAGGGATGGAGATGAAGAGCTGGCAAATGGACCTGGATTCCACCTTATATGGGGGAAGGCAGGGATCCTACCATGTGAGAGTATGAGAGATGCTGTGAGAGTGAGGAGAAAAATATGTGTGCTAAAAAGGTGGAAGTGGGAGGAGCAGAGGCTTGCTTCTTGCCTCTGCACAGGGGTGCTGCTGAGGGTAACTGGGCAAGCTGTTTGGGAACCCCCACAATTGATGCTCTTGCCTGTGCCACTGACCTTCAGGTGCACAGGCAATACCCACGAGAAAGGTTCGTGCCTGCAGCCTCCTTGTCATTTGTGCCCAATTCCTCCAAAAATGGGTGGTTCTTCAGATACACTGTTTCGTGTTACCGGGTTGTGAAGCCTGACTTTTAAATTTCTCTCATTATTTCTGCAACACTGATTGTACATTATCAGTCAGTCGACTTAAAACTGAAGGTATTTGATCACTCCACTGTAACACTATTTTTAGCACAAGCAAGCAACCAGACAGGCTCATGATCAGTCCTTTGGGGAAATGGAGGTAGAAGGATGAAGAGAGAGGAAGAGACTTCTCCTCTTGAAGATTTTTCCTGTTAGTCACAGCACTGAGGAAAAACAAACTCCATATGGAACAGATCATGTAAGGCCTTTAAAACATATTTGCAGAGACTGCACAGTTTCTTAAAGGAACTTGAAATACTCTGTGGTTTGGGGGTTTTGCTGTGTTTCCCACTTGGGGATGTGTGTGCATTTTCATTTGTTTTAATTTGGACTGAATTAAATGGATCAACCAGTGGTTTGTTTTATTACCATTTTTGAAAGATCTATTGATAAAGGAAAAATATTCCCTGATTCCCCAAATGGGAAAGAGTTACAAATGCTTCTCCCCCAGTAGGTTCATCAGAAAAGTTTTGCTGCCCTTTTTTTTTTTTTTTTTTAATTGGCTTGCAAATGAAGGCTACATTTTTGCTCTCAGCACAAGGCCAGAGGGTAGTGTGTTGAGGCAAGGATATGTGCTCAGCTGGATTCAGACATGGAGTAGCTATGCAGTGCAGGAGGTCATGACCAGTGGGCTGAGTTTAGTGGAGCTATTAGTCACATCTGAAATGACTTCCCCTTTCCCCATTTGTCCCCTGTCAAGAGACTTTGTACAACACCATTCCAAGATATTAATTGTGGAATCCAACCTTCCCTGATCTGCCTTTCCTGCCTGATAGGACAGTGATGACTTGCAAGGAAGTATGGGTGGAGCAAGACTTAATTCTTGGTGATAGGGTCTTTCACCCGGAGGGTGGTTGGGCTGTGGAACTCTCCCTAGGGAAGTGGTCACAGCGCCAAGACTGCCAGAGTTGAAGAAGTGTTTGGACAATGCTCTCAGGCAGATGACGTGATTCTTCAGGCTGTCCTGTGAAGGTCCAGGAGTTGGACATGATGGTCCTTGAGGGCCCCTTCCAACTCAAGATATTCTAAAATTCTATGACACTGTTCTAATTTTGAAATGTGAATGTTATGTGCAAGAATGGCTGTCATTAAAACACTTGAGGTATTAGTTAAGAAGTTAATATAGGCTTCTGAATGACTGATAAACAGACCCTGACCAAGTTTTGTTGTTATTTTTTTGTTTTGTGGTTTTATTTTTGTTTGGGGGGGGGGGGGTTGTGTGTTGGTTTTGTTTTGTTTTGTTCTTAGGATTCCAGTGAGAACATGTAAAATGAGGGCAAACAGTGAAACTTCCTGCTTTTCTGAATTACTGCTGTAATTACTTGGTTTGATATCTGAAAAGCATAAGCTGTTCTAACCTCTCAAATTTCCTTGCATTCTGCATGCTGTATATTAGCATGAGTGGAGGGAGAAACTGTGTTATAGAACAAAAGTAATACAGCTTTACCGAATGTGAAATATGGAAAAAAGTCTTACAGGAAACCAAGGATTTTGTTAGGACTCAGAGGAATAAGGACCACTGAACATGTGTGAAGAATTCAGGCTTTATTTAAGCCGTTTCTCTCTTTGTGTATGTCTTTTTAATTTATTCTCTTTTAATGTTGTGTAACTTTAAACTCACCTTTTCAAAGAAGATGGCCCAGCAGACTGCCAGGAGGCAGGTGTAGTTTCTACAGCTTCTTTGAATTTGTTTTTTATGGGTCTGCGTTAAAGGAGCGAGGGTGGACTTGCTCCTGTGGCATTTTGGCAATTCATTTACAGAAGCTCTCTCTATTTAATATCAATGTCGTGCCTTCAATCCCTGAATTTCCAACCTGTGGTGGCAGACAGGAGCCGGTGGTCAGCTAGGCCAGTCAGCGATGGGGCTCACAGCCGGGCAGAAGCTGTGCCGGGACACACGGGGGAGGGCAGGAGAGCCGAGCGTTTGTCCCTGAGTGAGAACAGTAGCGGACTTTTAACTATTTTTTTCCCCATTCCGTTTTATTCCCTTCTTCTTCTCGGGGCTGTAATCCGACTGCTCTCTTTGGCTCGGTTCCAGAGACAAGTCCGAGTGGTTAATTTCTCTTCCCCCCTTTCCCAGCCTCGGGGAACGGGGGGCGGAGGAGGGAGGAGAAGAAGGGGAGCGCAGTCAGCTGCAGCCCGGGGCCGGGCAGGGCCTCCCTGGGGAGGGGCTGAGGCAGCGGCTGGGCTGCGGGAGCTGCATGGAGGAGGGGAGTTTCACAGACTCCTCTGCCCGGCCGGGAGGAGGAGGAGGAAGTTTGGAGATTAAGCCGCTGCCCGGAGCACGAGCGCACGGAGTGAGCCGGGGCGCGGCCACGGGCGCTGCGCAGGGGGGACACCGGGCCGGCGGCGCTGGATGAGCTGCGGGGCGGGGTAGCCTCCCGCACTCCCGGCTCGCACCCCTGCGCCTGGATATCAATCGGGAGGAGGAGCGCAGTGCGAGGGCAGAATACGGCGAGAGGCTGCCGGTGAGCGCTGCCGGGGGCTTTGTTCGGTGGGGTGCGCCGGGGAAGGGGGCGGCGGCTTCCCGGCCCGGCTCGGCTCGGGACGGGCGATCGGTGGGGCGGTGGGTGAGGTATCCGGTGCCCCGCAGCCCCCCGAAGGTAGCGGGGCGGTGAGGCCCCGGCTGGGGCTCCGCAGGGGAGCGGGCGTTCGGTGACCGCAGCCTTTGTGCGAGCCCCGCCGGCGGCAGCGGGAGGCTCCGAGCGCCGGGGCTCCCGTCGGGGCGGCGGCGATCGCCTTGCACACCGACTCGCTTTGTGCTCCGCCGCCCCGCCGGAGCCCGGGGGCAGCCCGGCAGGACCTGCACCTGGCTCAGCCCGAGTCTGAGGATTTCATCGAGTCTCTTCGGCGAGGGAGGAGGTGTTTCCTTTAAAACATGATAGAATTGCATAGGAGGGGGGTTCAGGGTTTCTGTGGATGCTTTGGCAAACCTGCGTCTTCTGGAAAACTCTGTTCCAACCCTAAACCCCCGGCCCCCAGTCTTTGATGTTTTAAAGTAACTTTAACGGGATTGTGATAAGTGTGGCCTAAATAGGGTTAAAAATAAGATTGATCTATTGTTAAGTAGCAGGAACGTTTATTCTGGGGAGGAAAGAAGAAGTAGAGGCAGTGGGGCAGAGCAGTGTCCTGCTCTCCTGTGGGACCCTGCATGCGTTTCCCGATTTCCTGCCCTCGTCTTTTCCCTGCTTTGCGGGTCGCATGTCCTAGTCCTTACGCTCTTGCTGGGAAGCCCTTCAGATCTCTTCCTTCGGTTAGCGTTGGCAGACCCGAGGCGCTCTTCTTCATAAGCTATACTGCTCCAAGTGTGAGGGAAAAGAACCTGAAACAAACTTAGCAGTACGTTCAGCTGGCTTCCAATAAGGTCTCTCTGTAGTTGGCTCTTTTCCTCCGTTGATTATTAATTGGCAGACTCAGAAAGAGCTGTGGCCTTGCTTTTTTCTTTTAACATTTGCTGGTACTTCAGCAGTTTAATATAGCTGCTTAGAACACTTGATGACTTATAGGTGTTTTGAAAGCTGTGTAATAAGAGCCTACTAATAGTCGTCGTCTTTTGCTACTGTTTCATTCTTGGAGGGAACAGTCTTTGCTGCTGGAGAGTTGCGGTTCAAATTTCCACAAGCGTTTGTTGCCCGTGCCTCTAGCTAAATTTATAAAGGAATCCTGTTAGCTTGTATGAAGCTAAATCTGGCTGTAGCAACTCCTGGCTGTGCAATTCACTGTGCCTGGCAAGACACAATATATAGCTTCCTTTAGATTTATTTTTAGGTTCTTTTTTTTTTTTTCCCCCCTGGTGTGTGTGTGTGGCACGTAGTTGTCATAATTTTGGAAACTCCTCATCAATGTGTATGTGGGTGCTTTGGGATGAAAACATAAGAGTTATGCTAAGGTTAGAGAATGTATTAATAGGGTGCTTGTCTTGAAAATATGAGAAGGCAGTTTGAGCTTGGCCTCTTAATGAATATTGGTATTGTTCTTGGGTCCATGCAGATGCTTAGCTATTAAACTTTGTCCCTACTTCTCCTCTGTGTTTTCAATCAGCAAGCTAGAAATGGTGCAAAACACTCTGATAAAAGGTTCAATTTTACATGTGATCATTTACGGGAAGGCTGGCTGTTTCTCACAAACCTAGAGAGCTCTAGGTAAATAATGCCCACCTGCGGCCGTACAACTGAGTTCGTGTCTGCAGGGGCATATTATGATTCTAACATTAGGTGTTAATGTGTCATTTTTCTTTTTGTTGTTTTCATGTTGTTTTCTTCTTGTTGTTTTACTTATGATTTTCCAAAAAAGGGAATGAAGAAAAAAACCGGATGTGTAGTCAAATTGGTTTGTAATTTGTAGTCTTCACTTAATAACATCTTGCAAAGGCAGCATTGACTTGATTTTTAAGTGGAAATCTTCAAGTAGTGAGCTTGGTTTGTTGGCAGCTCTCATGATTTCAGGACATCTGCTAATGTGTTCTTATTCCTTGGGCAGGATGTGAGACTACAAGTTAACTGACTAAAGGCATGCTTGAAGCCTAAAGTGGCTGATTGTAAGGCTGTGGTATAAACTGTGCCCTGTAGGAAAGATTTGGAGCTAACTGACTGAGCTTCTGGTACCTTCCTGTGTGAAAGCAGGGAGTTCTTGTTTAGGTTGGTTTTTTTATGGGATTGTATTTTGGGTTT
Organism: Sclerurus mexicanus; assembly: GCA_013396755.1. Classification (NCBI taxonomy): domain Eukaryota; kingdom Metazoa; phylum Chordata; class Aves; order Passeriformes; family Furnariidae; genus Sclerurus; species Sclerurus mexicanus. The sequence continues at coordinate 1,148,930 of VWZF01003555.1, read as the reverse complement.
CTTTGTGGGTTTTGGTTTTGTTTTTCCTTATTTTATTTTAAACCTTAATTGTGACATAAAAGTTAAAGGTAGAGGAGATGTGAAAATACCTGCTTACTTTTTTATTAAGTAGTTTAGGCAAGTCGTGAGTTTGTGGTACTTGTTGCTACTGTTGTCTCCGTGGGTTGATATGGTTAAACTTTTCACTGATGTTTCATGTGGCACCAGTAATAGTATTTTTGTAAAGTTATTTGGAGCCGTGTGCATGTTTGTAAGTTTTCTGATGTGCATTTGTTTGGATTGAGTTGTTGTATACCTGTCGCCCTCTGCCTTTCTCACATGTGATTTCTTGGCTCCAGTTCAGGAAAGGCTTTTTAAGTCCTGCTAACCAGATAGGGCTTTAGCAACGGACAAAGGCACATACTTGAAGCAGTGCTTTATTATCTTTGAATGCAAATTGCGGTGCAAGTCTGACTGTTTCTTTAACAAAAGAACACCATCAGAACTGTAATTTTGTCATTTTGCTTTGCTCTGTGAGAGCATCACCTGTACAACTTGTAGACTTTGGTGAGTTCTTTTGAGATCGACCCAAAGACGGGGCAATCAAGAACACAGTTACAAAGTCTGCTGTTAGTAGCTTTGAAGAGTAGATCCACAGATTAGCTTGAGATACTGCTATTAAAAAAAAAAAAGTTTCTGTACAGAGGTGTCATCTCTAAAATTGTGCCTAAAAAGACCAATCCCAAACCAAAACAATTCTTAGTGAAGGATACTACAAAATATGTGAAGTCAGAATGGATGGGGTTTTTTTATTTTCTCTCAAATTTTTTAAGAAGTCCAAACCCCCAGTATTTTAACAGATATTTAGCAGAGTTATTAAAGCATGCCAAAGACTCATTCAGCTGTTGTTTTTTATTTGTTTTCCTCATGCTCAATTGCCACTCCAGAATATTGAGCACCACCAAGTCCCTCCCCAACCAAGCCAGAGTTGCAGTTCTTGGTCTTTGGGAGCGTGAGGTCATGAAGAAGAGAAGTGCCATGTTTCTGGGTGGCAACTGGAGATGACACTCATCATGGCCCTGTCATGTACCCCAAGTCCATAGGGTCAGGAAATAATTGTAACATCTGAGCTGATGATAAAAGGAGCCATTTGTGGGACTCTATTTAGAAGTGTTTCTCAGATTAGACATGTATAAAGCTGTGGCAGTTATAAATTAGAACAAAGGAATTAATCTGATGTGCATTCCCTTTTGTATTCAGTCATGTGTTGAGAAGGATGATTGCTGTATTAAAGAAACATGTTTTATTGACACATTAAATTAGTTATGGCTTGAAGTTACTTTGCCATGAATTTCTTAGAGGCCAAGTGTAGTACACAGATATTTAGCTGGAATATACAGTAGAAGATGGAATAATGAAATATGAAAAAATACAAGTTAGTAATGTAATGTCTACTGAAGACATTTGGAGTAGTTGCGATTATATGTGGCAACCCTTTTACAATGAGCTGGAACTTTTGCTTGTAGGGACAATGAAGATGTCTTACCATTACTTACTCTAAACAGCATTTTTCTTTTGTAGTGTTAAGTTGGGGAGAGGGGTAGAAAGAATTATTGCAGCCCTCAACAAAGTCTGGAGTGTCTGAAAGACTTGCAGAGCTGTTGCTGAATGGTTATTTCTGGGAACCTGCATTACTGTCATTACACATGAGTAGTTTTAGCATGTCAATGAGGAAAAAAGTGGAAGAAAGTGTTATTCTTGTAAACTTAGAATGCAAAGTATGTGGAGCCTAGATTTCCCCCACCACCCCATTTTTTTAAGATGTTTTTTCAAAGCATTTTGAATAGCTGCTCATTTAATACTTGATTAAGCCTCTCATTCTGGGAGACTAACCAAAACCACCTAACGAGCTGTGCTGTGTCACCAATCCTAAGCAGTGTCTTCCCCACCCCAGTAGTGGCTCAGGCTTCCCAAACTTGTGTGTTTGGTTTATTAACCATTAATTCTGTTGTCTTTTTCAGTTTCTGTGGGGTTTGAAGTCTATTAAAGTAATATTTCCCCATTCTTTTTCTCTTTTGAAAGAAAAGGTGAGATTCCCGTGGGACGTTATGTGCCAAGACTCAGGGCTTTAGAAAAGCTTCACGTGTCAGAGGAGGTGGGTGGAATCACAAAACCAAGCTGGGAACCAGGAGCAGAATGAGTGAAGAAGAAAGTTGGTCTTAGTTCACTAGCAACAGTTAGGACTGCAAGTACAGAAGCATTTTACATACATGGTTAAGAATACAAGAGTTGAATATGAACTGATTAAGTAATACCTAAAGTATCGGCAAAGCCTATTTGTGTTAATTCCTTTTCCAAAAAAATGTGTGCCAAACTATCTCATAGTATTTAAAGTTTCTCAAGTCACTTTAAGGATATAAACAATTTTATTTTTTAATTGTAGTTATTGTATCAAATAGGTCTGTCTAGTCTGATTCACCATAAGTTGAGTTTATATGAACTTGGCCTAAAATAAGTTTAACTGCGAATTTGATTACAAGTGCAGGAAAAGAAAAGGACCTAGTCAGGAGGGATTGGGAGGGAAATAGGAAAAACTACTGATACTTATCAAGGAAGCCTGAAAGAAGCAGTCGTCCAAGCAAAGTTACAAACTCTTAAACCCACTGTCAGCTGTTGACTGGAGCACCTTCTGCAGGACTTGGATGTGGAGGTGGTTGCTACCTGTGTTTTCACTGGTCACGATGAAGAGCGTTGCTGTGAAAGTTCAAAGCAGTGTGACTGTTTAAAAATCTGTCTATAAGAAATACTTGATGCACCTGACTTGTTTCTTATTTCAAGAATATTCTGAGTTGGAACAGACCCACAAGGATCATCAAGACCAACTCTTAAGTGAATGGCCCATACAGGAATCAAACCCACAACCTTTTTGTTGTTAGCACCATGTTCTAACCAACTGAACTAATCTCAGGGCTATCTTTCTTTCTTCCTTCCTCAGCATGAGCTCCACTAGCCCCGCTTCCTAGTCCTTTACAGGACTGTGGGTGGTTATGCTAGTAGAAGTTGCATGTGTATTTCAGAAGTGTAGCGTATTTTGTAAGTGTAATGAAAAGGTACAGCTTGGGCTGGCAACAGTTTTGCATGTAAACTTTTGACTGAAGCAGGGCTAATTAAATTTGAATCCTATCAGTCTCACTTGCCTGGTCTGTCATTGAGTTTCAAGCTGCACAAGATGCCAAGCCTCTTCCTGTAAGCATGCATTCTGTAGAAACTTGCATGTGAGCCCTACCCAGTTTTAAAACCAACTTAATGAACATTAACATGGAATTACTTGGACCGTGATATTCATTCAGATGTCTCAGGATCACGCTCCAGGAATTAGTATCTAGTGTTTTCTGGTGGTAGGATGTATGTGTTCTTTCCCTGGAAGTACCGAGCAGAGGTAAAAAGTGCGTCATGGGAACACTTGCTGAGTTGCTTACTCAGAGCCATTGTAGATAAAACCTTGATGAAAGTTTGGGAAGGAGAGGGCTGGTTGGCTTGGTAAGGAGTGGTGTTGGGGACAGTGTAACAGCCAGCTTCTTTTCATGGTCATAGTTGACATCTTTCAGCATGTCATCTGGGTGTGGGCTTCAAGGTTGGCTTCTTCCTTTTAATTAGCGTGCATAAGTAGTCTCTATCTCCTAGATTTAGTGCATAGGCTCTAGTGCTTGTACTTTCTCCATGCTTTCCCTTGTTTTACATGGAGTTATCTGTAAACATAGGTACGTTTTTGTCATTAACCCCCTGTAAACTCTATTAAAGTATGTACTGATATTTACCCTCGCGTATGCCCCCTAAGATTAGACACACTGCTTGCTGTAGTTTTGTTGTGATTTCTCCGTACTAGTATCAACTTGCTGTTTGGGTTTTGTTCCTTTTCTTTCTTCCCCCCCCCCCCCCCCACCGCGTTTGCATTGCCTGTCCCAGTGAGTCCAGATTCATAGCTGAGGTCCCAATGCATTTCAGAAATGCGGTGGCAGAACTCCTTGCTTTCTGCTGCAGCCACTGATCTGTGGTACTTCAGTATAAAGTAACATCATGCTTTGTGTCCTTGATGCCTGATACAAAGGAAAAATTATAGTTCCTTCTTTGTAAATAATTTTGAAACTAGATGGGCGAGATGAAGAACTACTTGTTATGCATGTCTGTAATCTCTTTAACTTCAGTATGCACAGAGCTTTTTCCACCTACTGTTTTAAACTGAAACCAAGTTAATATCAGGCTTGAAAGCAGTTTGGGTGCTGCCAAGATGAACATGCCTCATACTCAAGTGTTTATGAAGCTTTGTCACTGTTTATTTTCCAGTTCCTTCTCATTATCCTGATAACATACCTCATGTGGTTGCTCAGAGAGCTGAGTGATGTCATCACAGATTCAGGCTGTTGCAGAAACACTAATTTCTCAGAAGAGGTAGCAGTCTTAGCCTATTTGAATGGTAGACAAAGATGTATTTAACAATAAATCATTATTAAATTTGGACAGATAGCTTACCTTCCATCATACTCTATCAGCACATGGTTTGTAATGTCTCTTTTTTAAGTGTGCTTTGATATGTGAGATTCTCTCACTTTAGATGAATCTGAGGTAATGAATCTCTGATTTGCTTCATCTTGGTCGTTTTTGCTCCTGCTGCCCTGAGGAGGTTGGTGTCTCTGTCCTGTTGGCAGAAAGGGCCACTTAGCACAATCCTCACTGGATATAGCCTCTTAAAATCCTTGCCCTATCAGGTTTGTTGTGCTGTGAAGGCTCTTCTGTCTTGTGGCATGAGGGTATAATCTCCAACACCTCCTTCTCCTGAGCTTGAGCTCACTTAATCTTGTGAGTTTTCCACAGATTTCCAGGGGAAAATGACCATCTTATTTTCCTGACATCTACCTGCAGCACCAAGCATCAGGCGCAGGGTAGGGTTTTTGGTGAGCTACTGAGGGGTATCAGTGATCATTTAATCTCCAAGGTTTCTTTCTGATTTATAGAGTAGTATCTTGGCATGCCTGCTTTCCTCCATTGCTTTAGAAGATGTTGCTCCTAAATTGATATTGGAGATGTCTGTGATAGGAGAGCCAGTGCCTGGCAAATTTCTCAGATGAAAAGGACCAGGTTTTCTGCAGGCCCTCCTTTTCAGGAATAATTTTCCTCTTTTATATAGTCTGCCAGTGGGGAAATGCAGACTAGAATAGTAAGAAAACTCTACTTTTTGTGTATGATGGACAGAGTGGTTTACCAAGGCAAAAACCGTACTGGTCAGATTTTAGAGACTGCATGACAACTCATCCTGGTGATCTCCATTACTGCAGGTTGAACTTTGCCACTTTACCTGCAGCAGCACTATCTTTGGTAGTGTGGCCTGTTACCAACACCAGCATACTTCCGCAGAGATGGCTGTGCATGTTCTCACTTGAGTTCTTCTGTGAGTTCTTAGAGCTGGGCTATCCTGCTGCTGCTGCCGCTATGCACAGTGCAGATCTAAAAGAAACCGCGTTGAAGAGGTTCTTGCAACTCTGCAGCAGCGGGTCCTGCTGATAAACCAACCCTGCTATCAAACACAAATTTGTCTCTTGCCCTCCTCAGGCCCTTCCAAAGCAGTTTGTTCATCCAAAACACAGCATAGGCACTGACTCAAATTCCTGCAAGGTCAAAGCAAAGGCAAATAGGTGATTTTCTTTTCTGCCCTACGTTGGTGAAGCATTGATGTGATGGGAGCTGTGATATGCACAGGTGAGGCATGGAGGGAAAATGCCACTGCATGCTGTTTGGGTAGAATAGGAGCTGTGTCTGTTTTTCAAGGGAGAATTCTGGAAAAATAAAACCATGACTATCTCATTTGCTGTCTTCAGAAGAAAAGCTGGTCATCAGCCTTTGTCACTGAAGATCTGTTGCTTGCAAGTCTCTTTCATCTCTAGGGGATGGTGATGACATACATACTCAACAGATGCACCTTTCCAACCTGGCTGCATGCATCATGCAACTATTTGAGCTTTCAGAGGGATTTGGGTGCTCGAGCCATCTGAATGCATCTTAATTAGTGATGTCTTGTAGCGATGAGGAGTCTACTCACTACATGTTGCTTTTTTTGTCATTTTTTTGTTGGTTGTTTTTTTTTTCCCTTTTGGTCTTCTTTAAATCAATGTCAGTGCTGCACTATTTCAATATTTAATGGAGGATCAGTGATTCCAGTATTCTGATTATTTCAGAGAAATGTACTGGGTTGGTTCCTTTTAATTGTTAGTTATAAATATTGAGTCATATCAGGAGGTAGTTCATTCTGATACCTGGATCAGAGTTCCTTGTCTATGCCCATACTTGCCCAATACTGACCTAATTCCTTGGGACAGTTCGAGGTTATACCAGGGATAGTCTGGAGGGGTTCTGGCAACGATTAACTCAGATGTTGACCTTCTCATGCAACTCAGCTTTGTGCTGTTTACTGTTGTGAATGGGTAGTGTCAAAGAAACTTCAGGAGCGCTGTATATATTTAGTCCATGAAATTAACTTAATATATTTGGGAAAGCTCTCAGCTGACTGCATGTGGAATACATCTTTTTCATTGGGATGCAGCACATTTTTTGTCTCTTCATCAGTTGTGTTTACAGTATGTGGCCTTCCCTTGATATTGTAACAGCAAGCTGCTTTCCTTGGCCGGAAGAGTTGGTCTTTAAGAATGGGCACATAGCTCAGTAAAAAGTCATGTCAAATTTTTACTTTAGTCTTCCTCACTGGTGATTAAATGCAAGCTTTTTAAAGATGAAATAGAAACTGTGGGACAAATAACAATATATTTGTTAATCACTTTCATGAGAAAGGAATATGCACGTTTTCCTTGTATTTCTAGTACAATAGTGTTCAATTTTCTTACGCTGATGTTTGAGAAATAAACCACTAAATTGATAAAAAATTTACAGGATGAAAAATTCATTTTCCTTACAGATTGTTCCGTATGATAATACCAACATCAGTAGAAAACTTTCTTGGAAAAGGTTAAGAATGTTGTTAGAAAAATGCACTGTAGTATCCAAGAGCTTTAGTACTTTAGTCGATTTGGATGTAACTATGGGATCCTGTTTGAAGTCATCAGTTGAAAGGTTTTGGAAGGCCATTGTGTCCTTCAAGGATTAGAGAATATCTCAACTTTTGGCCAATAATTTTACTCTACAACTAAGAATCTGTTCTTGTGGAAGCTGCTGTCAAACAAGAGTGCCCTTATAAAACTTCTAGGCTTCAGAGTTGTCTGGTTTCCTGATTTTCATTTCTTTATATATAATATGTATGCGTATGTATATATATTTTATATATATATACTTGTGTGTATGTTTAAATGGTTGTGGTTGTATTGCCAGTCTTTGTCTTTCTAGGATTCTTAAAGAAACTGCTTTCTCAAGCACTTGAAATTGAGTCCTTTGGCTCTAGAGGATTTGAGACTAAGGAAACTTGCTTGAAGTAAATGGAAAGTAGGATGGTAATTACAACTCACTTTGTATTTTTGTTTCACTTAGTTTACAATCTGAGCTACAGTCAGGTGGTTGAGCATTTGAATCTTACAGCTATTACAGTGTAATCACAGGCACCTGGTGAGACTATTCCTGTAGTTCCTCCTTCAGATTCATAGAAATGTTAGTGAAGGCTTTTCTATATATTCCGTTATGAACAGAAAAAACTAAATGAAGTAAGTAAAATTGTTGTTGTAATTGTCACTCAGTGATACCAGAAGAGAAAAAAATACACTCTTTTAGTCTGTGAAACTCCCCATAGTGTTAATTTATTGCTATAAAGATAGAATGGATAGGGGAAATGTATTGATATGTCATGAGAAGAAAATTTCAGATGGAATGTGTTTTTTTATGTAAAAAACATCTGTAGATGAACATTATGCTCCATTAGCAAGTTTGAATTGATGGTGTTACTGTTGAACTTGAAAGTAGACCAATTTTTTTTTTAAATGGATTTTTGAAATATAAAATTTTGTCTGTTTATGATTTGGTTTGCCTAGACCAAATTAACTTGGACACTCAGCAGGGACTCTTATTTATTCTGGCATAAGAACAAGCGTTGGGCAGAGCTTTTTTTCTCAAAAAACTGGTGATGGTAAGAGGCTTCTGTAGTGTTCCCAGCCAGCTGAATGCCTGAGGTATTTTGCCATACAGGAAATCAATTGCAGCTGAATGTGCACTGTTTCCACTCCAAGTATATAAACAGGCCTTATGATGATATAAAAAAAAAGAAGAAAAAATGCAATAACTTCTTGAAAGTTCAGAGCAAGAACATTTGATGTTCAGTTTCTGTGGATTGTTCACTGTCACCTTTGGCTCAGTCCATAGCAAGGAAAATAGCAAAGGAGAGATGAATTCATCTTGGGGTCCCCTAGAACAGGGAAACATAAAGCAATGTCTTAGAGAAATGAAAATAATAAAAAAAGTATCCTTGTTCAGTTCCATTTGATATTCTGAAGCTGTGAAGGGTTACAAATTTAGCAAAGGAAACAAGTTCTTTCCCTTGTTAAATCAAAAATCCTCCATTTTCTTGGCTTCAAGGCAAGTTAATAAATTTTGAGAGAAAAAGCTGCACCACAATTCTATCTAAATAGCTTCTTTTTGTGAAGTGGGAAAAGAAATATTGTTTTCATTTGGATATTTATCATGCTTTGTTAACCTTTTGAAAATACCTAGATCAGATGAAGGTACCAAACAGATCTCAATGACCCATGTCTCCAGTGGGCTTTTATGACCACTGATGTTGCTTACTGGGAAAGTGAGCACTCATTTGGATAGAGGTTTCCAGACATTAAAGATAATTAGGTTGAAAATCAGCACTAACAATTTCCAGAAGGAGTGTGGCCTGAAGCTCTTGGGATTTAGATCTTGAGAACCCAGCAGCACTTCTTTGCTCCACCACAGATGTACAGTGCAACCATAGACAAGCTGTCTGAGCTAGATTTTAAAAGGTATGTAGGTAGGCAGAGGTGGTAAAGGCTCTTAATGGGATTTTCAGAATCACATTAGTGTCTAATTCCTATTCAAAATCTGACCCTTTAGCTTGTCTGAACTGTATTTGGCTCGTGCTGCGTTTTGTTCAGCTACTCTTGAAGTCAGAACAAGCAGGCGGTCCGTACGGCGAGAGTGACTTAGGGGGTATGAACCAGGGTGAGTGTGGACCCCTGCTGAACTACGCAGCTCTGCTCCCTTTTATCCTTTCTCTAATTCGGTAATTTCTACCCTTCTTTCTGCAGAATGTCAGAGATTCAACAGAGGAAAGGAAAAGTGACTCCGCTTTGCCTAACCCCACAGTAATATATTTGGTGAGTGCTCTAGCAGGTACATTTTTTTAACCTTTTTTTTTTATTTTATTTTTTTTTAAATTTTCTTAAAATTTTAAATATGAGGTGATGTTCACTGTGTCTCTGACTGAGATGATTACCACTGGCATATAGTGAACGTGCCTCAGGTTAACCATGAGGCTGCTTAGTATGCAAATCCACAGTAGGTCACTGTGCTACATGGGCCTGACATGTGGGTGAGCCGAGGCAGTGGGTTTTTCTGTTGTGCATGCTAGTGGGGTTTTATACTAATTAAATTAAATTTTGAGGGGCCCCTAAGCAGTTAGGGGAGGTTAAGTCTTCAGTTTCAATCCTTGTTTCCATAATCGAAGTTTTGCTAAAGATCTGTAGCTGAAGTTTTGTTTGATTGTTTGCTTCTGTCCCTTTGAAATTAAAAGTGCCACTTTCATGGAGAAACAACGGTCTCTCCATGGGGATGGGGAGATCTTTGTTCTCCTGAGATTTCCTATGTTACTCTCTGTCATTTTAAGAAGAAATTGATATTTGTTAGTTTATTTTTTGGGGGATTTAGTTTTGTGTGTGTAATCTCGCTGCTTGAAATTCTTGGGTGACTTAGAGAACTTTAGAGCATAGGAAAAACAGATTTATATGCCATGGAAATGTAACTTGATTGTAATAACCGATTTTACTCATTTGATTATCTGAAGCAAATTGACATTCCAGAAATCTTCATGATAAGGCTGGCAGGAGACTCCACAGAAAATATTAAATAAGAGAGCTTTAGGCAAGATCCCTTTCTCTTCCTTTCCTCCTCAGTGCCGGTGCCAACCTGAAGGAATCTTTTATTTTCTCTGAAAAAAGCAGACATTCAGTGGGGAACAACACAGACACTGCTATTTGGAAAAACTCGATGCCTTATAAATAACCTACTTCACTCCTTCCAGTCCTAATGTTGAAACCAATGTAGCTTGGATTAGTTTATAATTAAAAAAAAAAAAAAAAGTGCATCATGTTAGTTGTGCTCTGGCTTCTGTGACCTGCAGAGGGAATGCTAATGTGCTATAGTAGACCACTGGTTAATAATATTTATTCTTTTATCCTGCTGATAATGAGGCTTGTAATATAATTTTGTATTTATCATCCAATTGTGTTCAAATGCTTATAAAACTTTAGGAGAATGGCAACCTTATTTTGGCTCCAGTGCTTTGAGATTGCATAACTGTACTAGCGAGACACTTGCAGGACTGCGCAGTATTAAATTGAAGCTTACATCTGACAAACATTAGTGAGATCTTACTTTTCCTTTGAATCCAAGGGAGAACAGTCTCTCTAAGTAGGAAAACATTTTGCAGAGGCTGCAAGAGGAAAGACCAGAAATTCCTCTTCAGTGTTTTCTAAAAATAGCAAGATTTAAATAAGATTGCATGTTTTAACATGCATTAGAGAAAAATAATTGACATGACCTAAATTCAGTACACTTGTTCTCTGTGTTATTTGCTGGTAGTTAATTACTAGCATATTTTTTCATCCATAAATGTGGAGGGGCTGTACATTCCCAGCTTCCACACAGGAAATAATTTTATTTATTTAGCTTGAAATCTGTGCATATCCAAATGCATGCAAAGTATTTGCCTAGTGACCTTAGAGTGAATTATTTGCGCAAAGTCCCCCCTTCTCCTGATTTCCATATTGTTTCAGTGTGATGCTTGGCCTTGGATTTGCGTTGCAGTGATTTTCTTGTGTTTTCATGATGAACAGAAAAGCTAAACCAGACCATAAGACTCGAATAACTTCTTTTCTGAAAGCTGAGATAACATGGATTGTGCCTGTGGCCTAAGATGCAGAGGATTTCCTAAGATTCTCTGGGGTCCATGGCAGAAAAGCATTCACTGTGAAGCGCTTCAAAAAATTGTTGTGTCAACAAAACTGGAGTGTGTGGGAATGTATCAACTAACAGGATAAGGCATTCAAGGACTAGATGAAGGGCATATAGTAAGGAATTAATTTCGTGGGAAAAAGGAAGAAACCCAAAATATGAAAAGTGGTGTTGTGTAAAAAGAATAGTTTAATGGTTCAGTCAGATACAGCTTTGAGGGACAGATGTTAAATCTTACCAAATAACCACCAGTGCCAAATAACCAATTTTGCCAAATTTGGATCATGTGTCAGACTTAAGTTTGGAACTTCTAAGAATACTGTCATTCTGAAAAACTTTTGGAGGTGGTGGGGGACATTTTATGAAATTTGTTTGTGTTTTGCTATTATGCATTTGACTTGTATAGCAATATTGTCTGGTTTTAGTTGTTTCAGTAAGTGTGTAGTTAGAATACCTTAATCTTTGGAAGGAATTAAAATAGACTTCATCAGCTCTTAAAATCATGACATCTGTTTTAACAGAGAAGGGAACATCGGGTCAATATACTTTGTTCTGAAAATTCAGAATGAGTTTTGATATGCAGTGTGTTTATGCTAAAAGTCAATACATAAAATAAATTCCTCGAGCATCTGCGCATCACTGAATGCTTTGTTTAGGTCATGCCTTTAATGGTATGAGGGCTTGCAAATCTGTGTGGGGGCGGAGAGGAATGACTCTATGCCCACGTGTGAGCTTTTCTGTAAGTCGGTTCTATTTTTGGTATGCGATGAAGCAGAGGTACAGGGCAAAACCAGGGGTTCGGTTGCAATGTGAAGGCCTGTGAAAGCTTTTCTATTGTGGGAAGTGCCTACCAGGCTCTTTAGAGCCGTTGCATTAGTGTCCATGGGAATATTTGGGGTTTAATTTAGCATGCTAGATTAGGGCCTAATACCTTAATTAAGGCTAACAATTTTTAATAAGTTTCCCCCAAACCCTTTGTGGCTGACTACAGTTGTGAAACAGACATAATATAAAGCCCATCTCTAGGGTTTTCTTTTGTTGGCAGCTTTATGAAAGCTGTCATTCTCTTTCAGAGTGATGAAGCTGACCGGCAAATGTAATCTTTTTAACAGAAGAATCCACAGATCTGACTAGACTTCTTAAAGATATTAATCCAAATAACTTATGCCAGCGACATATTGAAAGTCTAAGCATATAGTACAGTTAGACTAACGGTTTTATAACAATTGTGATAACTGTTTCAGAAAAGCCTTTGTTAGTTGATAAAACAGCTTTCCCAGATGCTGCTTAATTCTCTTGTCAGCTCACATGTTTGGGATTTTCTTCTGTGAAAAAGATGAAGTGAATGGTCTGGACAAATTCAGGAATAATATAATTAAAATTTTGTAAAATTTGTAGATAATGTTATTTTTTTAAACATTTGTATATTGAAGTATAGAATAAAAGTTCTTGTCTTAATTTTTTAAAAAAATCCAAACGCACAAGCCCACTCACCCCTATCTCTCTCCCCACCCTCACCCCAGCCATGCTTGCTCAGAGTTGTCTGTCCTTTCCCGCTGCCATCTGCTATTGTTGCAGTCAAATGACCAAGGAAAAGTGTATACTTCCTTTTGTGTCCTGTAGATAGAGGTTCCTAATTGATGACTGCTGCTTTCTTTCTGACAGAAAGGAAATGAATGGGCAGTAGTGATTATAGCACATCTGTTGTTTTCTGGTGAGCATCCTGTACAGCAGTGAAACTATCTTGAAGACTAATTCCCCCCCCTCCCGTTCAGGAGTAGTTAATAGAGGGGGTACGGGTGACATGTGACAGGATTGTCCCTTTCTCACAGGTGTAGCCAGAGCAGAAAAACAAAATGGAAGAGAATGATTTGTTTTTCAAATAAGTGTATTTTACAACAACAACAAAGAAGAAAAAGAAATCTTACAAAGACTTCAGTGTTGTACTGTATGTACTGTGTTTGATTGCAAGTTGTAGGTAATGAGTCCTGTCTTCATACCATGGTCACTGCATTGCAGATTTAACACTCCAGAGTCACACTGAAATTGGCTTCCTCTGGGAAAGGGGAAAAATGAAACTGAATTCATGTCAAGGACCCAAAAGATTAAATATTCGCACAGCTTTCACTACAATTTCTAGGTTGTGGTTTCCCAGTCTGTGATATCATTGTCCAGCTCCCGCTTGAACATCTTTTGCGTGATGTATTGCAGCATAGCTCTTGCAAGTGCTGAGGAACAAATTGGGAAGCTCTGTGGTGTACTCCTGCCCTCCTGGAGAGGGAGCTAGGCATGGATGGAGCTCCTTACCTGGCTTTACAGATGACAGAGATGGAAGTTTTGGGGAGAGATGAAAGGTGAACTATAGATAAGGGCCTGACCTGACAGAAGAATGGGACTTGAAGGTGGGAAAGACAGATGTCTGGGAAAATGATTGAAGGGGGCCAGTAAAGCAGCTAGGTGAAGTAGGGTGTGGTAGCAGTGTATACCACAGCTTGTCCTTTGCATCATGCTAGCCATAATTTTTCGACAATTTTTTTTTCTTTTTGACTCTTGTCAAAAGAAATAAAGACATGAAAGTGGTAGGTGCTCTATGCAAACCTGCATGTGTCTTGAACAGGGGACCTTTTTTGTTCTTTCTTGCCATGCAAAGTGCTTGAAAAGCCATTAATTGAAAGAGCTCTGTAAATCTGAATCCTTACCACTTACCTTGTTGTCCTCTCTTCCTTCCTTTTGCTTTTATCCTGTTTAATTGCAACATTTCTTGTAAGGAAGGTGCCAATACTCTGCTTTTGCACAGACTGAATGTATATGTACTTAAACTAACAGAGTTTATGTTGGGCTTGGATGAAGCTGGTTAACTAAAGTCAGCAGCAGACTGGGTAGTGCTGCCCTTTTTCTTTGGTGTTTGTGATGTGTTTTGGATGAAATTAAGGTATTTTTCAGCCCCTTCTTGTCACTTGGGCTCCCAAAAGCTGCTCTGTCCCTGTCCTCTTACTAGAGGATCTCCATCACTTAACAAAGGAGGTGCTGAGATGTCCAACTTCCTATCCATAAGATGCCGTTCAGCTGAAAACTTACAGCCTTTCTTTATATAGCAGATGTACGTAGCTGCTGGAGACAGGAAAAGTGAGGAAGAACTGTGCCATGGGAGAGCATCAGCATAGCTGAATGCAAAATTCATGATACCATAAGTGAATTGTGCAGCAGTTAATGTCCCAGTGCTATATATGCCCTCGTGGTGTTAGCAGAATGGGCATCAAAACTGTGAACCTTCCTTTGACTTGACTTTTACCTGTACTCTAAATTTGCAGATGATGTGTAATCGACTGTGTAATTATCCAGCATAGATAAGGTTAAACTTTTGTCATTCCCTGATCAGAACAAATTTCAGAAAATGAAAAAGCGGGTGCCATAACCCCAAATTTAAATTTAAATTGGATGGATTTTTCGCCTTTTGTCTAGTGACAAAACGTTTGTGGTTTTATTTTTTTTGAAAGCATGTCTAAGAGTAATTTAACCATCTAAATAATCCTTTTTCTTTCTGAGTTAGACACACAAGAGACCCTGTTCATGCCTCCAAAGCTTTTTAAACATTTAGCCTATCCCCATAGGATTTCAGAATTATCTTACATCTGTTGGCAAGCATTGTATTGTAGCTAAATATTAGTCATGGCACCAGCCAAGTAATGCAAGTCATTGTAAATTCCATTTTATGAATCTCTTAATACATTGAGTTTTATACAGATTGCATTATAAATTTTAAGATAGATAGTAAATTACTAATTAGAGCTTTTTGCAATTCTAAGCACTACAATGATGTATTATTCTGCACCTCTTGAATGACTTGTGAGAAACACTTGAATATTTGTGTGACAATGTATTCAAATTGCTGTTTAGTTTGCTAAGATGTTTTTCTTATGAACTACTGGCTTTAGGAACAGTGTGTCCTCTTTTATCATAAATTAAAGATGCAATATGTGACTTATAGCAGGACTGTAGATTGTTTTACAAGTTTTTCAAAGACAGCTCTTTGAATACATATGCACTGATGACTATACACAGAAACCAAAATCCTATTAAAAATACTTGTTCTGCTGAGGCAGATATTCATTAAAGCATGATACATAGCTGTCCAGTAAAAGAAACTTCAACAAGACCTTCAACCTCTGAAAGAAAGATTAGCTACTGCTTTTATCAGCATGGACATCACTTTGAAGATACTAAATATCTGGTTTCCTTCTGAGAGAATTACGTTATGTCCACTTGACCCTTTGTAAAAGTAAATATTTTTGTTAGTTAGGTTATGTAGGAATTTGAAAAAAGTATTTAATGCATGAAAAAAACACAGCCTTTGTATACTTAGTGTCAGTTATATAAGGGCAGTATATCAAATGCTCTTTTGTTCTTGATTCATGAGTTTCTATTGTAATTAAAAATTATTCCGGTATGGAATTTGATAAGAGACATAACTGATTTTCTTTTCTTTCTTTGTTTTCCTTTAAAAAAACCAATATTCCTCTTTCTCCCTTGTTCACTTGCCCCCTCCCAAGAGTGTGTTTTCAGCCTGCATACATTTCAGCCCTAACTCCTTTCCTTACAGCTATGGCTGTAAACTGTACTTCAGCGATAAATCCACCTGGATTATATCTGTTTACCACATAATTTAGATGTGTGAAGTTACTTAGTAAGGAGTTGTATGTTTTGAATGTGGTCAAATGGAAGTTTATTAGAGATGTATCTTCTAATCCTGTGTTCAAGATGGAATAGAAAAGACCTTAATATCGTAATTGTTATATTTGTTTCTTCTATGTTCAAATAAATTAGGAAAAGTGCCTTCCATACATACTGGTTAAACACAAGTGTTGCTTGTTTTGTGCCAGTATGAGAGTGAGTAGGTATCTTTTAGAATACACAATGCAGCCTTTTAAGTAAGGAAAGGCATTGGACTTAATGAAATGTTACATTTGAGAAACAATTTTACAAATGAAGCCCATTAGGAATTTTTCAGCCAAAAATATTTTGTTGGAAAATAATAATTTATTTAAAAAAGAACATTTCACACAAGCAGTTTTTAACAAAACTATCAGAAAGAGGAGTTTTTGAGACACAGGATTGTAAGAACATGTTTCAGTTCCATGGAAAAATAAAAATGTAACTTAAAACTGAAGCGAATACTGTCACTCTGAAAAGTTCTGTCTCTGTTTATTTTTAATTATATTTTTTTATTTGATTTACAATCCTTCAATGATTTCTACCTCTTCCTCACAAAGAATATAGCCCTTTTCAAAATTCTGCCTCCTTCTTTTTTCCCCAGAAGCTGGAAAGATAGCTTGCTAGTTCATTCTAGTTTACTGATGTTCATTTTTGTGAATTGTTCCTATGGAACAGATTCTTCTGTTGTTTTGATGCAAACATTCTGATAAATGTATGACATGACTCTAGTCGTGACAAATGATTCCCTCTATTCATTCCCCATTTGACATGTATTAAAAAATCTTACTGATTACTAATCAGTGGAGAGCTACTCCAGATTCTTACAAATTTGATTTGTCCCGTTCCTTAGTATTATTGGTCTAAATTGTGTTGCTTATATAATAGGCACCCTAAGTGCTTGTCTCTTTATTGGATGTGCAAGTGTTGAGGGTTTATTAATTTTCAGGGTGAGACAAAGCCTTTCAAAATACTGTGCTACTTTTAGTCTCAGAGTAGACAGCTTTTGATCAAGTGGGTTACAGGGTAATTGAGGATGCTTGTGCCAAATCTGTCTAGAATCTAAACCAAAAGTACAGAGTTTTCATGTTTATTTTGGGAATAGGTTGTAAGTTTGCCTTGTACAGCAATATTTACGAGAAATGACATTGAAATGGACTTCATAATATAAAATGTTATTGTGTCTCTGAAGCACATCTGGTAATGCAAGATCTAAAGCTATTAATTTGGTCAGGACAATGAGTTCTTTATGAATTGGGGCTAGGCCATTGAAATGAGTTTGCTCCTGAATTAATGATGATGGAGGGTGGGGAATTTGGAGTAATGACCATCTGCTGGATTGTTGATGTCCAGCAGACTTCAAGAGACAGAGTGACGCCTGTGGTAACATGCTTGTGCAAACTTTAATATCTGTATTGTTACTATGCATAGAACAAAGAAAGAAAAGCTCAATGAAACTGTAAAATTCAGGTAAATTTTGTGTGTGTGAGAGAGGCGTGGAAGCTTACTGTTATTCTCCATTCCTGAGAAAGAGCTTGATTTGATTCTCCCACCAGGAGAGATGAGAGGCAAAAAAAACAGATATGTTTTACTCTGGGGACTGGAGGAGCCCCACAGAAGTGCTGTTGTGCTTCATCTCCTGTGGCACAACAGAACATCTGTGACAGTCTTAGGAGTCCCCAGCCTTTCATCCCTGTTGCTACTAATTCCACGTACCTATGATATAGTTTAAATCCCTGAAACACTGATTCTCATAAAGCCATTTAACTGCATTTCAGCACTGAGAGTGGTCTACTTTTCTTGAGATTTGTCAGATTATGTTTTGCCTTATCCACACCTCCGTGAGATCTAAGGGTACTTGGGTAAATTCTGTAGTGTAAATATGTGTATATGTGAGAGAGGCATGAAATTCCCCTGCACAAGTAATTTCCTTCCTTCCTTACTTGCTTGGATATTGGTCTTTAAGGTGTGTGACACAAACCTGCTGCATGCTTGCTGGAAATGAGATTAGTAGTTGGGGGTTTTCCTTAAAATGATTTGGCAGTACTGGTAGAAAAATGCAAGCTTCTTTCTGTGTATGTGGAAAGCATAATGTAAACATTCATCTATTTATAAATAGGCATCATACAAATATTTTAATATCTCTATAGTATCGTACTTCCTGCCATTGATCTTTATCACTGAAAGTAAACACATAATTTTTCGTTCATGTGATTCTTCATGTTAATCTAGGATTGCAAACCTCTACTTCCAAAGCTGCTGTTCACGGTAAATATCTTGAAGATGACAGTGTCTGTGGTGTTTTGATATGATTGGGTGGAACATTTCCAAAGTATATTTCATACTCTGAAGTGTTACTGCTTAATGCATGTTGTTTGGATAGAGAGTTTTCACTGCAGTCTACAGTAGCAGGCTCATACTCGGGAATAGGCAGAGTGCAGCCCTCTTGGGGCAGGTGCCAGCAGCCCAGAGGAAAAGTGAGATGTAAAACACTACCTGATAATCAGACCCTGGGGAACCCATGCGCCGTCTCCTTCAGGCTCTGAATCAGTAGAGCATTCGAGTGTTTTTCCTAATACATTTTTTTTTTCCTTTACTGCAGTTGAAAGGTTGAAACCCTTTATTTCACTTGGTATCTTTTTATAATCTTGCCAAATAAGCACTCTGCTGCATCAGTTAAAATGGACCCTTGGTAGAGTTCTTGAGGGGTGGAAAACAGAGCAAAACTGCAATAAACACCCACAAAACATATATGTGGTTGAAATGGACTTTGTTATCAATTTTAATTTTAATGCACACTTAAATTTGAAGAAGAAAATTATGTTTTTGCAATTACTTCTCTGAAAAGTGGAGCAGTTCTCTTACTTACTTAGGGAAATAAGCTGAATCTTTAGAGGTAATCTGTTTTAACTAGTAATGTTTATAACAATTCAATTAATCAAATAGTTGAGTTTCTGTGTAGATTTTGCTGACACCTAACTTCAGGAAAAGACAAAATAATTCTAGACATACTGTAAAGGTTATGTTAATTCAACCCTCTGGGGTTTACATGATTCAAACCTTGTTCCTTGGTTTTGTTTTACTTTTTGGCTAGTTTTTTCCTCATATCTATTTTGCAAAGAAAGCTGTATAATAAGAATAATTTGATAGAAGCACCACATGGATATGTTTTAAAATAGGTCAAACTTTTCTTACATTTAGGTGTAAGACTCAAAGCTTTCAAAAATTAAAGGAACTTTTGAAATTTGGTAGTTGCTTTAACCTACACTATATTGTTAAGTATGCTGGGTTCCAATTTTCCATAAATTGGGCTAGATGCTAAAATGACTAAACAAGTTTTAAAAAAATTGGCCTTTGTTTTATAACTATGATTCATTGCAGCTTCTTCCCAAACTTTAATGGCTTTTGCTTAAACTCTATAAGAGTTATATTTAAAAAGAAAACCCCAAGCCCCCAAACCACAAAAAAATTCCCTTCCATTAAGGATTGACTTTACATTCCATGCTGGCATTAGCCTGGTAGTGGCACAGGGATGCCCAAACTTGTGTATGGAATAGCCACAAGAGGACTTTACTTGCTATAGGAGAGCTGGACATCTGCCTCTGAACTCTCCTTGTGAAAAAACCTCTTGCTCTGACACAATTGAAGGAGGCATCCCCCCTTTGTTGGATACACAGGAAATGGGAAGTTGCAGAGAAAGGTGTCTGTAGGTACGGCGACAAAAAATGATGCCCCTTTTTGAAAGATATCTTTATAATTTTAAAGGTCCGGACTGAATGGTAGACGCAAACAGTGACACTGCCAGTGGTGTATGCATAAGGGAAGAATCATTCAGTTGAATGTAATTATACCTTGTGCTCTCCAGAGAGCATGGGTCTCTGTTTTTCTTTTTTCTCTCTTCCCTCCTCCCCCACACCTGTTCTGCTTTTTATGCCATCGTGTGTCTGTCTCCATTCAGAGTTCTTCAAATCTTTGAAGTGTGTAATGAAACTCATTTAAGAGGAAAGTGTTTGAAACTATGTGTCAGCAAAGTTGATGAGCATAGGTGGCCTGAGAGAGGAGTCCTGTGAGGTTCCACCTGCAGTAAACTCAGATGGGCCTAGGAATGTTGCCAGGCCTGGAAGAAGACGGTCTGTAATAGTCATCTCTGCTGGTGTGATTTTTTTGGGAAATGATAGACTTCTCCCCAGACAGTTTCCAGGCATGGCTCAGTCCCTGGTTCAGTTCAGCCATCACTCCTGAGAATTTGCTTTCATGCACCCTGTTTTGCAGACCAGGATTGTTCTTTACCACAGATATATGCTATTCTGTCCCAGCTTGCTTTTGTGCCCAGGAGCACTTTTTGAGTGCATCTAATGCATGAATTTAAGAATAGCCTTCATTTTCCAACCACAAAACTCTACAACATGAACTCAGCATTTATTCAGCATCAGAGAATAAGCAAGTTGGTCCAGAGATCCCTGTGTCTTCACTGTGCGGAAAGTCAAAAGTCAGTTTTTATTTGACGTGGGCACATCTTTTCAGACAGCATTTTTCTGCAGACTTTTCAGTCCCTCACTTGGCTAAGTTTGCTCTACAGAATTGATGTGCTTTACTTCAAAGTGAATTTCTGGGTTGTTTGCTTTGTAGGGAGAAATGAAGGAATTAGGGACTGGGAAAGGGAAGACAGAGTTTGGAACTGACTTGGCACTTGTTAAATTGACATGCCCCGGTCAGCACATAGTGGTGACTATTGGGCAAAAAGTGATAGCAGCTTGGTGATACCTCTGGGAACACTGAACAGGCTGTGGGAACAGTGACGGGATGAGAGGGAGATGGAGTAACTGTCATTGAGTCTAAAGAGAGAAAATGCTGCTTTTTCTACCTACTCCTCTTGCCTAAATGCAGTAAGGCTTGGAGGGCTGTAGAATCTCATTTGCTGATCAGAGCGGTTTCTGGCTTTCTGGGGTAATATACATAGCTCTTTGTGTGTGTTTGAAGTACAGCAGGGACTTTTTCTTTTTTCCTGTTGCCCAGCTGAATAGGCTGACATCATCTCAGAGCCAAGGCATGGCCAGGTGGTGTCCTTGCCTTGCTGTGCCTCTTGCTGGGTTCGGTGGGAACTTGGTGTTGTTAGTATGCGCCCCATGTCCCTGTGTTCCTCAGAGTACAAAATGTGGGCTAGGCAGCAAGAATGGAGACGCTGGGATTTTTATGTACTAGGGATGGTATTACATAACTTGAAACAGCATTATTGGAATACCTCTGTGTTTTTTCTTCAGTTCATCAGTACTTAATATTTGAATGAAACATTTAAGTTTATAAATGCTTAGTTGTGTGTCTTGGCAGTGCTTTAGGTTTATTCCCCAATTACTAAACCCAGGAGGCTGTTTTACAGAAAGTTCACATAAGTTATTTCTTCCCTTAAAAGTGGGAGAAAAGGAACTTTCATCTGAATTCACTGGGTTTAGCTCTGAGAATTCAAAAGGCTTTGGAAACTGGCTGAAGCTCTTGGTACTGACTTGAGTAATATCCCCTTGAATATTTACTTTAATCAAGCCTATTCAGAGATTCCTTCCTTCACCCTGTCCTTATTTGTGTTGGTTTCCAGTACTAGATCAAATGATCAATGAAATATAAAGCTTTTTCTCTTAAAAATATGTTCTTTAGGAGTTGTTTGTGTTGTTCCTGTGACTAGATTTTATGTTTTGTGTTTACATAAATTGAAATAACTGGAAAGACCTACCCATCTCTACTGTACTGCAGAGATACATTGCCTTGCTAGTGGGAAAACACTGTAACTTGAGAATTTTACTTGTGTTTGGAACCACAGTGTTGATATACATGTTATAAAAATGAAAATGTGTCTGATGGTTTCTTACTGCAACAAGATTTCATATGCAGTTTTGCTATAGGATTTCATATACAGTAGTTTGTGAAATTGTCTTATTTGTGAAGGTGTCCCTCCTATCCCTCTAATACAGTGCATAATATTTACATGTCATTTGACACTTCTTGACATAATTTGGTTAATTATATTGGTTTAAAATTTATTAATTAAGGAGAACTGAATGCATTTTTGTACCTGTTTGCTCTTTTTCATAACCTTATCTTTCTCAGGATAGAAATTAAATACTTGATTACCCTTCATGTTGCCTTCTACTGTTGTTGAAGTACACGTGATCCATCTTACAGTCTAGTGAAATTTTACTTAGTTGGAATAGATAGAGAGAGAGACATCCCTTTATCAGTAATTCTGGCATCCCAGATAGAGCAGGGAAAGCTGACTGCTGAATGCATGATTTGTTTCTGATTCTTTACAAAGTATGTAGAAGGAGAGAAAGCTTCACTGTTCACTCTGGTTAAAATGGGAAGGTAAGAAATGTGACCTTCGTTGCTGGTGCAAGAAGGTGGCAAAGGTGAAGAGAGGAGAATTTGGACTCCTTTTCTAGGTGTGTGTTAGTGTTGGAATTTGTAATCTTAATACCTTCTAAAACTATAAAATTTGTGGAAACCCTTTATTGACTATCCTTTGATAACCTGTATTCAAACATGATGTTTCCTAACGATCATTGTCCTTGAAATAACTTTTGCTCTAAAGAGTTAAAGGATTTGGGATGGTTTTTCTCCCATCTTATTGAAGGCTACAAAGCAGCATGCAGGTCACCAAAAAAAGGTGTCTCAGCACAAGCTGTGAGATACTATAGTTGTTTCAGAATCTTACAAATCTCTGAGAGACTCTCAACGATCCCATACTCTTTTATAAGCTGTCCATGAAGCAATATCAGATTACTATTGTTTTAGTACAAAATAGATATTTCTTTGTTTCTGTGTTTGAAAGCTAAGTCTAAGTTATTTGTTTTGTCTTCTGAGAAGTGGAATGAAGTCCTATCAAAGAGCACAATGATTCAGACTCCATGCAGTTGTTGAGAATTACTTATAAACAACTGATTTGATCAGTCTCTTAGACTGATCTAAAAGGAACAAAAAAATTCAGCTGAAGAAAATCACCTTTTCAGCTATATATAAAAGATACTTTCCTCATGTTTTTTTTTTTTTTCTGAATAGAACTAGTTTTCTTGTCTGGAGCCAGTGAAGGTCTGCATTTGGCAATGCAATGTCTAGTAAGAAAGCCAGCTTTTCTGAGAAAGAATAGTGGAGATAAGAAGATATATATGTTTATATAGAAGGAGTTTTAGTTTCTAGAGAATGCTGCAGTTTAACCAAAAAGAATTGTTTATTCAACAGCTTATCAGCTGCTTCTGTCAAGATGGTCATTCAAAGTCCTTTGGAAATTGTGACAGATTAAAGATTGTTATTGTGTGTGGTTTCCCTTTTGCCAGTTTTAGTCCCCTAGGCTCTCTACTTGGGCTGATCATAGGTAAGTGGAATAATTTCCTTGCTATTTCTAACCCTTTATCATTTAATATTCCATATTCTTTATAATGAATATGTGTATGTATTTATATTTATGAATGTATATAGAAAACCTGTGTTTTGTCAGAGATTAAGCATGAATGTAATTTGAAACTTTAAAGTTTCTCATGCTCTGTATATGCAATTCAGTGCCACAAAAAGCAGTTGGACTAGGCTTGCAGTTAGAGAACTCTGAACTGGGGAGATGTTTTTTAAAGCTAATATACAGCGAAAGGGCTCTGGCTTCTCCATCACAACTAGAGTGTTCTGTAGATAACTGCAGTCTTTGGCTCTAGCAAGCATGTTGTTTGCAGGCCACACTTCAACAGTTACACTCTGGACTGACTTGATAAATACTGGGGTGTTTTTACAGGAAATGTCACAATCTGAGTTATGAGGCCATTCATTTGGATAAATTGCGAGTGAATGTACACAGTGCTGTTAGTTTGTTACTAATTTCCTCTTTTTTAATGTGTGTGTGCGGGGTGAATATAAATATATATACAGATGTACACACAGATGTACGTATCCTCAAAGTAGGGAGAAGGAAAAGCTGGAGAAGCGTGAAGGGGTCTTATAGTCAGCTGCCTAAGCCAGGGCTGGGGGGCTGCCAGTTTTGGCAGTATTTGGGAGCCTGGAACATGTCAGGAGTCAGAAAGCTTTAGCTGTTGACTCTTTTATGTGATTTGCTGTGTTGTTTTCTAATGTTACATACTCTGTGATGACAACAAACCCCCTGAAATTTTCACTGATGGCACTTGACTGTAGTCTGAATGTTAGGTGGACTTTTTCTGAGGGCTGTGGGTAAGAAATCATGTTTCACAGGGCATACGTAACTTTGTTATGCATGGCTGTACTTTGGCTAGCTGCTCAAATGACAGTTTCTGGAAAAGCCAACTGAGTATTACTTGTCTAATAATTATAAAGCCCATGTCTAAACCTCTCATTTCAGCAGTAATGCTGTACTCAGGCAATTGCAGTTGATGGAAACACACAAATGGGCTTTGTAGGAGCCCTTCTTCTGACAGTCTGATTCTTTCCTTATAAATGTAATGTTGTCACTCTGTGTTATGGAGACAAAAGTAGTGAAAGATCCACATATAAAATGATAATTATCCATTATCCTGGTTTTAAGTAGGCGTCCCCTTCATGAACAAGCGTCAGCAATGCCAAACCAAACATTCTTTTGTATCTTTTCTTTTTTTTTTTGTTTTGTTTTGTTCCCTCTCTTTAGCTTTCCAGAAGAGTTTACAGTTGGGGGGAAAATATCTTTGTCTCTTCTTTACTTGGAATTAACATTGTTTAGAAAAATTTTTAACAAAGTAAATGGACCTGCTGGACAGTGCTGACATTTTTGTCTTTCATCAGTATGACCTTATTCTGAAAGCTTTGTGGTTTTCTTCTATGATGAGGTCTAAAGTTATTTCTTTGAAAATACATAGTGAAGCCAAACATATTAAAAAAGAGGTAAATTGGCCTAACTGGAGCTGAGGCATACTAATTTCTCTGTTATTAGTGAAATTGGAAGAAAAATAACAGTGCTTTGAAAAAATATATGCATGAGAGAGTAAACTTGTGATGTTAGTTTGGTGCAGAGCAGCATTTTGTGTTTTTGGTTTGTTTGGTTTTTTTTCTTTCTAGTGAGCTTTCAGCAACGTGTGTTTAAGTGAAGAGAAGAATTACCCCTGAAACAGCTGACTTTGAATTGGACTTTTCTATATTTATTTTCTTGAAATTCATTGGGCTGTTCTGTAGTCTTGAGTATTTGCTTTTAGAGGCACCTTATCTCTTTGTCAAGTTGTCTGTGAATGTGGTTTCAAGGTTTACATTGCATACTGGTTATGTGAGTTTAGGAAGACCTCGTTCCCTGTCTCATTGCCTTGACTCTGGCCCTACGCAAAGTTAAAATACATACGAATCTTGTTTGTCCCATAGATACTAGCTTTTGTACTGACCTTAAAATATCAAGAATTTCTCTGTAAGAGGGCTGTAAAGCTTTCATTTAAAGTAAAACAAACCCCAGAAAAACCTTCATTGTTATCAGAACCCTGTGATTTCAGGAGAGAAACTACCTTGCGTAATAGATGCTGCCTGATGTCCTTACTGAGTAGATGGCAAGGTTGTTTCCCATTTCCTGTAAAGTATGATGGAGCTAGTGATCTTTAGCTGGGTGTCAAGAAATTTTGTGAAACAGAAGTGGAAATGCAAAAAGGAGGTATCAGAAAGTGAAATGTATGCAGACCTGGTAAGTTTGTTTCTCCCATCATAACCAAATTCTTTAAACATATTGGAATTAATTGGTAAGTTATCCATTGCAGTAATATTTATTCAGCACATAGGACTGGATTCAAATTAATTTAAGGCTTTGCATATTGTAATTTATTTTCATGGTTATTTAACTTGTTTGCTGTGACTGGATTCCTTGTGCTCCAACATCTTCATTTCCTTGCAGCCTGTTGTGATTTTATTTCCTTCACTACTTAAGCCTGCGGTGAAATGATGAATTTGCACAACAATGCTCTTTTCCAGGATGTTGTTCAGTGACATCTCAAGCCCAGGCATCAAGCAAAAAAGAGAAGTATCTTTTTAAGTGTTGTCAGACAACATCTCTAACAGAAAAACAATTTGGAGGAGACTTACAGCCTGTGAAAGCAGGTATCATGGACTCTTTACCATATATGCTAGATGCTGGACTGGAGGGGGTTTTTTGTTTGTTTTGCTTGGTTTTTCCTGTATAACTGAGAATGGGGAATGAAAATTGACTGGTTAGGATACTAGCTGGGTTATTGCTCTTGTTGCTTGTTTATTTTTTTAATATCCAAGAGCAGCATGGAACAGCAGCAGCCGCCCTTGCCCTTAACCAGGAATCTTAAAACAGCAGCTGCCAAGCTCTAGAGACTTTTATGGGAAAAAGACTAAAGGGGGACACTTTGCATGTGTGCATCTGTGTGATTGTTTATTAGCCAAATCAGCATCTTTCCTAATTGTAGCAAAGTTCAGAGCTTTGAAAGGAACATAAGTAATTCTGAGATAAACAATGCTGAAATTCTTTCCTCTTCAGTTTCCTTTTCTTAAGCACGTGCACTATAAATCAACCTTTGCTATTGAGGAAGTTTGACAGGTTCATATCCAGCTGTTTTTATTTTTTTATTATTCTTTTATTAAGCCAGAACTTTTGGCCTAGTAGTGAGGTTTGTGCTGTGCACCTCACTAGAATAAAATAATACAATGGCTGGAGTTGGAAGGGACCTTAAAGATCATCTTGTTCCAACCCCCCTGCAGTGGGCAAGGACACCTTTCACTAAACCAGGTTGCTCAGAGCTCTATCTAAGCTGGCCTTAAACATGTACAGGGGATGAGGCATTTGCAGGTTCTCAGGGAACCTGCTCCAGTGCTTCACCAACCTCACAGTAAAGAATTTTTTTTCTAATGTCTAGTCTAACTCTACACTCTTTCAATCTGAAGCCATTCCCCCTTGTCCTGTCATTACATGCTCTTGTAAAAAGTCCCTCTCCAGCTTTCTTGTAGGCTCCCTTCAGGTACTGGAAGGCCACGATTAGGTCACCCTAAAGCCTTCTCTTTTCCAGGATGAACAATCCCAATTGTCTTAGCCTTTCCTTATAGGAGAGGTGCTCCATCCCTCTAATCAACTTGGTGGCCCTTATCTGGACTCTTCAACAAAAAACCAAGACCTAAAGCATTTGTAGTTGTATTTTCTCATGAGAGAGATGTTAGAAGAGGAAATGCTAGCGACTAGTCAAAATACCAAATGTAGATTTAAAAAAACCAAAACCCTGAGGACTTACCTGAAATGTACATTTTGGAGGGATGAATGGTGAACAAGGCAGAAGTGCAGCTGTAAACCTAATGGCCAGAGATTGTATTTAGTGGTGAGTGAATTTTCTAGTAATTTTGTTGGGTGACATGACAAAATTACTGTGTCAATTCTAATAGTATCAGAGAATTTGTTGAGAGGAAAGTCACGTATTCCTTTTTTGGCAACTGTCAGGGTTATGGCTGTGGATTTGAGTGTTACTGCAATGGGAGGACTTGTACCCTAAAATCCTTTAGTCTCTTTAGTGCTGTAGCTGGTGTATGCACTCTCTGTGCTATTTCTGCACTTGGTATACGCATTACTGAAGAGTTGCAACTCAAGGGTATGGAAATAAGCTCTTGTAGTGAAGAAAATGTTGAACTGTGTGCTCTTGTCTGCGCTGAGGCATACAATTTTATTTTTAAATGGGTTTGTTTCAAATTCTGTTTTCTTTGTGTGGCCCTAATTAGCACTTAAGGGTAGAACTAGTATTACCTAAAACATGAAATCAGAAAACAGTGTAACAGTAGCTCAATTAAAATGTTTCATCTCCATCTTTGTAAGCATCGATAATGAAAACTATGCCGTTGGTTGGTTTTTGCACAGTAACTACGTGTAGTGCATTACATGGAGTTCTTTCTTAATTTGCTCAGAAAACGGCTTGTGTGGAATATGTTGTATGCTTCATTGTATGGTTGTGGAGTAGCAGATTTCTTTGAGTACACGAGAACAGTATTTTGTGATAAAGATAGCTGTACTTGGCAGCTGTGACTTGCTACTGCTGTACTCATAACAGTCTGTGCTGAGACTTGCCTCTAAGTCCCTAAATATCGTGGGACTGACCTGTTTATCCTGCTTTTCCTTTTTTTTCATAAGATTGTATGTCAGGCATGTCCTGTGCTGAGCCACCTTACTCAAGTCTGTCTATTTTCTCAAGCTTAGATTCAAAAGAAAGTGTCCAAAGTGACAGACCTTCTGTATGTAAGTGAAACATGATCTTTTGATGATTTTTTTTTTTCCTTTGTGTGGGTTTTTGTAACTCTAGTGAAGATCTGGAAGGGCTGCTGAGATTAACTGCACTGTACAAAGGCATGGGAGAAACAATGTACGTATATAATTAGAAAAATGCCCAGTGCTTTACAAAATAATTCTGTTCATTCTGGTTACAGAATGAAATAACCAAATAAGCAAATATTGAAATAAGCAAAAGGTAGTTTAGCAGTTTAGCTGTGTGGCTATTCAAACCCAAATCCAGACTCGAGTGATAATCAGGACAATTCAGATATCTGAAAGTTAAAAGGATTTATAGCCCTTGTCTAGCATGCTGACCAGGAGGGAGAGACAGTTTCTGTTGCAGGCATTCAGTTTTGTCTGCCAGTGGAGCAGTGTGTGGCACCCTGTGGAGCAGCAGCTAGTGCCACCTGCGGGAGCTCTGCTGGAACCGGTGGTTTTACGGTTCAGAGATGCATCATCCCGGGAAACCGCTGTCACGACTTCCAGCACCACAGAAGGAGGCGCTGGGTTGTTTTCTGCCAGCTTTCTGTAGTGCAGTGTAATTATATGCAATGCAGGGTTGATCTTGAGCAAAGCTACGTGTATAGAAGAGAACATCCATAATAACTATTTTCAAAAATACTCATTAATGGTTCATTTTTATGGAAAGAAAAATAGTTGTTAATTATACCAAGGAATTTTCTACAAACTACACTGAAATTACTTGAATTTGAAAGATAGCACCACTGCTGAGCTGAGAAACTGCTCTGGTCAGTATGGAGTTAATACATACCTGAAGGAAATACATGCATTTCACCAGTTAAAGCTGGCATCTTTCTGCTTGGGCTTTGAGCTTATACTTCACAAGGGTATTTGGGGTGTGTCAGTCAAGATTTTGATCCCTCTTCCTCCTCCCAGAAGACCCTGTGGGGAAGGTTTCCTTTTCTTTTCTTTTTTTTTTTTTCCATTAAGCATAGTAGCAGTAAGTTAAGTAAGGAGCCTTGCAACATGGTTGGACGCTGACCAAACTTTGAGTATGGCTCATCTTTTCAAGAAGTTTGTTCTATACAAAGTTTGAAGGAGAAAATACTGTGTCACATTCCCTCCTAGACCTCATATCCTGTGTTATTTTGTAAAAAATACACTGTCTTGACTTGCAGACTGAAATGCGGTGATTAGCTGCTGAACTTGATCTTTTAGTGGTTTGGAAAACCATGACTGAAGCCTTGGAACAGCACTGGGAGTGGATTCAGAACTATTGGAGAGACTGGAGGAGGGAGAAGACATATGCGTAGCAGTTAAACCACAAAGGAGCCAGACAGCTCGTTCCTTATATTAGAACATTTGTGATGTTTTTAACATTCAAACATGGTGAATTACAGTAAACCAGAATGAAAGTGGCAGAGGGATTCTGCGATTCTGTCTTTGCTTGCTGGTAAAAAGTTACGGTTTTTGGACTGCAGCTGCAGTATGGATGATTAGCTTCGGAAACTAGGCAGAGAATGCTGTAGATTTATGTAGATTTATGCTGTTTTGAAGATGTGGGCAGGAGACAGCACGATATTAATGTGAACTTCATCAATGGGGCAAATGTGCAAAGGAGGTTTTGCTCCTTCTCACCAACACAGATCAGATGGTCTTGTTTGGATCAGCTCATCTCTTGCTAGAGTTGTCTTAAGTGCCACTGTTACTGCCTCTCTGTGGAAAAGAAAGTGAAAGGGTGACCTGGTGTGGGAAAATCAGCAAAATGTGTAGCATCTTACATAAAAAGCTCCACAAGCCCTACACTCTAACTATACTCCCTAAAGCTGGAACATTTTGTGTTGCATTGATGTGCAGGGGGAAAAAAGACTGGAAGATTGTTGTGGGACTTTGAAGGAGAGGATTATTGGAGAAGGGAAGCTGTAACTCACACCCACATCCAGAGCACTGCTGGAAGGGAATGAAAGGAGCCATTAGAATTCTGTGCAGTTTTGAAGTAATAACTATTAACTTGAAATAACACTGGAATCTGAAACAGGTACTGCCATGTTACTTAGAAGGGCTGAGGGGTGGTGGTGAGTAGGAACAGCAATGAGGCTTGATGGCATATAGTGGTTTGTGTCCCTGTAACTTCTATCCTTTCTGTCAGTGTTATTTAGGGTTTCTTTCAGTGTCGCTTCTTGATTCATGTGAAAGAATTGTGTTAGTGTTAGCATATAAACTCGTCTTTATGGTTTATGTGACCTGTGATCAAAGCTGTTCTCGTGGGGTTCAGAGCAGGAATGCATCTGCTCCTTAAGGGATTTTGTTGGCAAACAAATGGCAAAAACTAGATCAGGGACAGATGACCTTATTCTCTAGCAAAGATATATGCAGTATTAAAGAGCCAAATATCAAGTTCTGGTCATGTTGCTGTGTGTGTGAATTTTGCCTTAGCCATCCTTGGAGTCTGGGGTTCATCCTGCCATGTAAGACTTCGAGTGCTGTTTTTGGGGTTCTGTGAGTAGCTTTGCATTCAGAAATGCAGCATCCAATATCATTCATCCAAGATGGGTGACTGTCTGTGCAAGCCGTCTCTGGGCATCTAATTGTCCTTATTTGTTTACGAAATGTTTTTTGTCCAGAAGTCTATTAATATCCATTTTCTACCCAACCCCTCTTACACTTTGTTTTGAATTGCAGCAGGAAAAACTCATCCAAATACTGTTTAAAATAAACCAGCAGATAGCTTTGCTGTTAACAGCACAGTATGTAATGTGAAACTTCAGTTCTTCTGCGTGTATTATCTCTGTGTACATAGCACTGACTGCTTAACCTGTAAAAGGCTGCATTTAAAATTGTAATACAGTATTTTAAGGGAACATGTATATGGATCGTGCATAAAGTGGCCACAGCAGAATCTTAATATTAAAGTTGGTTGTGCTTTTGAAAGATGGGGAAAAACCCGCAATGTCTAAGGCACTGTATTTGACAAGTTTTTGAAGAAATCCAACCAACTTGCTTAAAAATGATCACTTCCAGCTATTTGGAACAGATATAGACTAGGGGCCAGGGATCTCATACAAAGAAGGAGGTTCAGCTTAGATTTTGGTTAGTGACTATCGTTGTTCGACATAAATACATAGCTGGATTCCATAGTTACAACTGCAAACAGTCCTATGATGAACAATAGTTTCTTTCAAGATGCTTGATGCTTTTTTGAGAACACAGCAATAAATTGCTGAAAGAACAAAAATGGAACAGAAGTCTTCTCTCCATTGAAAATGCAACTTTAAAAGTGAAAATTGTGATGCTTCAATTAATAGTGATTTTGAATATTTGGAAATCCTTACTGGTGGGGTTTTTTTATTTGTTTGGTTTTGTTTTGATGTGTTTTGCTGTTTATTTTTTTGTTTTGTTTTTTTGGCAGAGTATGGTTAATTTAAGAGACAAGAACTATATTTGTCTGTGAAATGCAGGTAATCCATACTTTTTTTGAGCATGCTTTTTTAAACTGTTTTTTGTTACTTGTGCTATAAATTTTAATGTTTTCCTATTGATTCACTATAGCATGCTATTGGTCTAGATACTGTGTTGAAAGGATCTCATTTTTTTTCCTAATGTTAAAGTTGATTTGCAATTTTTAGCAGCTCAAGATTTGAAAGGCAAATCAATCTCCTAGAAGGAACAAGAAATTTTTTGAACTGAGACCTCCCAGTATGCCTGTTTGGGTGGCCCTAGCTGATTATGACCTGTGAAAATGCGTGGTCATACATCTGAATGTTTTTGGTTGCTGTTAAAGACTTTTGCTTAATTGAGAGATGTAAACAGTGTGGCTGTGTTTATTCATAAATTGTGAATGCATATGCATTTCAAATTCTCTTGCTAGGATGTTCTGTGAAAAAGTTCTTTGAGTAAGCAATAGGTAGAAGCTTTGACTGAGGAATTCAGAAATACAAGATACCACATGGAGTACTAGAATAGCTGAACCTGAAATTCAGAGACAGTTAAAACTATGTCAATTATTATATTGCAAGAGTATTTGGATGGGTCTAACAGGAATGTTTTTATAAGGTTCTCTATGTGATTGATCTTGAGATTATTGTGAACTTCGGGATACTGCTACTACTAGTAAGATTGTCTGGATAAATGGAATTTATTTGTATAGAAAGTAAGCAAGAATTACTTTCTTTTTACATTTACCAGCAAGCTTATACCCCAAATGGATTTTACAGGAGTCCTGCATGGCCTTACTGAAGAGACAGATTCACTTTCCTAGTCCGATGTATTTTTCAGAGATTTCCTTCCTAGATTAAAGGGAGAAATTTTATTTATAAATAAAGGAATGCTAAATGTTGCCTTCTGGTTTTTTAGTATTTCAAAACTTGGTGCGTTACAGAAAACAAGAGCAAAGTTTTGTATTTCTTTTTTTAAAGCTGTTTAGTATATTCTGCAATTTCTAGCAATGGTGTGGAACTGGTTTGCATTAATGAGACAGAAGGAAGGGAAGCATACATTTAGATTTTAAAATATATGGATTTCTGTGCTTTTTAAAGAAGTAATACAGTATGGTCTCTGCCACATTGCTGGACCTGACTTTTTAGGTGTAATTTTTTTAATTGACAATGAAATGGGAAAATGTTGAAAACGGTCATTTTGCATCTGGTTGTACTATTCTGGTACTACTACTACTAATCTCCTGTGTGATTTAGAAAAAGCTAGGAAATGGCAACAAAATTCGGACCGTTTCATTACTGAAAACCATTACAGGCAGTGACAAGAATATTTGGAAAAATTTCTTCCTGGAAAGGGTTGTGAAGCATTGGAACAGGCTGCCCAGGGGAAAGGTGGAGTTACCATGCCTGGAGGTATTTAAAAGACGTGTAGATGTGGCACTTGGGGATATGGTTTAGTGGTGCAGTTTGCAATGTCAGGTTAACAGCTGAACTCAGTGATCTTAGAGGTCTTTTGCAACCTAAGTAATTCTCTGATTCTGAGTTTCTAGACAGTGTTCTGAAGATGCACTTTTCTAGGCACAGAGGCTGACTTTGTGTTGTAACTATGTTAAGCTTCCCTGGCTATCACTTATTGTAATGCAGAGCTGCTAAATTGGTAAGACTAGAAAACCATTAGTGGGACAGTAGTATTTAAAATTGCTATGGATTATCCAAATGAGCTCTTGAAACAGAGTTGTTGTAGCTGTGGCAGGTCTGAACCTGTTCAATGAATACCTTGGTTTGTGTGCAGTAATTGAATGATTCAGGTTTCAAGTTACTATTCCATTATTAAAAATACCGAATGTCATTCAACGCCCATTTGAATCCCACTTGGTTTCGTGCTGGGAATGATAGGTCATGCTCCATAGAGAGGCATGAGGACAGGTACACCATTAAATTCAGGGAAATGACTGTTGGTGCATGTCTTACTTGTAGTAGTAATGCTTTCTTGGTATAGAGTTTTGATAACACAAAAAGAAGGCTATCGTTTCCATAGAAAGTCAAGTAGAAAATGTTGGTCTACTTTAGACAAGGAAAAATTGGACTAAAATAAAAGTTAGGGTAGAAGAGGCAAGAAAAGTCTTTTTTTTTCTTGCTTATATTTAGCACCTCTACAAAATGTCAATAAAGAAGCCCCAAATTATTTCTGAGGCTACAGGTTTTTTGTCATTGTCATGTCAGTGAGTAACTCCATGAACATTTTCATGGTGAAGTTTGCTTACATATTTATTTCTATTTGATGCAACTCCAACCAAAACCTGAATACAAATATGTGGATATCCATTTTTTTTTTCCATTTTAAACATGTAGCTCCCTGACTAAGTGATAGGAAAAGATTTATTTAAAATGTAAAATTTGCAGGAAACATTTTCTTGGATTTTGAAATTAATCACAGAAAGTAAATGTAGTATTTGTTGATGTTCAAATTCATATTGTTGATGGTTCAAATGTGTTATGTGATTAACTAGTTGCTATTGGCTCTACCAGTAACTCAATGGATAACTGTAATTTTATTTATAAACTGATGCAATGTTCACAGACAATATGTATTGCACTGCTGAATGCAGAGGGTTAGACATGAGCTTGCCGAGTTTTAGAATTAGTTGGTGTATTTATTCTAGCCAACTGTTTAGCGATGATAAACATAAATAACTAAATTTGAGTAGTCTGTTTGAAGAACAAGTATATTTTTTCATTGTCTTCTGTTGAGTGAGTTCTATTTTACAGAAGATTTATAAAGGATTTTGGAGATTGATAGGTGTTTATAGTTGTTTAAAACCTCTGTTGCAGGCACGGTTGTTTGTTCAGTTTGTGGCACTGTCCACCTGTGGTTTATGAACTCATAAACTCAGACCTTCAGGTGGATAAGCGTTATCACTATTAACTTTAGCAAGTTAGAGAAGATGTTTGGCTCATTCACAATCTTCAGTATGTGTATTGTTGTGTGGGTAGAACATGTATGTTAAGGACTAAGTAATTCCTGAGTAAGACCTGGTGGATTTTTATCTTGAGTAGAGATGAATGGGGTGATCTAGAAAATCATATGTGGTAGAGTTTCCATCAGCTAAATAGGAATTAATTTCTACTCTAAGATGTGCTAGTGGATTGTAGCCTCACATGTCTAATAGAAGTTTCAAAGTATTTTATGTGTTTTGAATTAAAATTGAGAAAATATACCTGCCCTGTATAACACACCTGAAATACAGTTTTGTGACTTAAATTGCTTAAGAAATCATAGGTATTTTGTATAGTTTGGTTTTCATGTAAACCCAAGCCTTTTATTGGATGCTAAGGCAGAAGCATTTTCATTTTGTCTGGTGATAGGATTCAAAACAAGCCATATGAATTTGAAAACAAAATAATTTAAAGTAATTTAAAAGAGGGGAAACAATTTAAAAGAGGGGAAAAAAGACCATTTACTGGAGTTCAGTCTCAGTGCTCTTTGCCTCAGCATTTTTAGGAACTAAGTGACTGAATGACTTCATTAGGAGTTAGGGCTGTACTGTTAATACTTCCAGTGCTGTGCACTCTGTGTAGTGCTATACACAGCACTGAGGTATGTGAATTGTCACTGAGGTGAAGTCCCCCACTTGGCACAAAGTCTCCTTCAGGCAGAGAATTCTCCTCTTTCTGATTTCTTTTTTCTTGATGCATCCTATCTGATTTGAGGCTTTTTTTAATGTAAAATGCAATGCCAATCTAACTGGTGATGGGAAAATAGTCAAAGGTGCTAAAAAGGAGGACACAAAATCCTAGTCAGTACATGATAGCCACATGTTGACCATCAGCCAGTACCACAGAGGGTATATAACGGTGCTGTAAGAGGAGATGGGCTCACTGCCTTCTGAGAAGCCTTTTCTTCTCTGCCCTTTGCTGTAATGGAGGAAACATTGGTGCTCTGTAATGTAGTAAAGACTTAAGTTAGTGGGTTTTTCTGTTTAATGCAGGCTGATGTGACTCTTTGCATGGTCACTCTATTGTTAACTTCAGCAGTATGTGAGTGTAACCAGCTCTTGCATCCCAGTTCATAGACCTCTGACGAGAAATGAACTGAGGGGGAGAAAATATATAAAATCAAAACCAGATGTAATTAGGGTCCTTTTGTTCTTCCTACCTGACAGTATGTCCAGGTGAGAATCTAATGAATAGAATTGCAGCTAACCTCTGGGAGTTTTGCCTGTTTATACTTCTTACGTACAAATATAGAAATGCTGAAAATCCATCCTTCACAGGGGTCATGGAGCAGGGGAGTGCCTTGCTGAAACATACTGATTTTGATGGAGGATGCTTTTTGTGCTTTGTGTCCATTAGGTTTTACTAAGCCTGTATCTGAAGAGATGCCAGATAAAACACCGGGCGGGACAGAGTCTGTGCCCAGAAGTGAAGGTTAGTAGTTTTCTTCTATTTTTTCACTCTTGGAAAAAAAAAAAAAAACATTGTGATTTTCTGAAGGATTTTTCAAATCAAAAGGGGAGTTTTCCTTAGTGGCCTTAAATTTTAGGAGCTCGATTAGTATTACACATGCATGTCTATCTAAATAGCAGGGAATTTTCACTTTTTTTTTATGCAGGCTCTCCATCCCTCTCTAGCTCATCATCCATGATACTACTAAAATATATATTGAGGGGGAAGAACCAGTGGACTGCTAGGATTTCAGCATTGGACAAGATGTTTTGTACAATTTTGATAAAGAGGTCAGCATTTCATATAGAATATTTGAGTCTCACAGAACCAAAGCTGACATGTAAGATGTGGGATGATTGATACAAAGAGCAATTGATGATGCATGATTTTCACTAAAATCAGTGGAATCTTGAAATGCTCAGTCAGACCAATTTTTCTTCTCAAAGTACATTAAGTTCCCACGTCTGAATGTTTGGTACTTGGTTTCAGGGAAATTTTATTCTTTGAAAGCAATTGTGATCCTGCCACTTTAAGTCCTTCCTCAGAATCACTGCTGGATGCATCATTAAAATCTTTTATAGAAATTTGCTATTTCATGTGAAGGTTAGGAGATGTTTCTGACAGTATTGTGTTAAAACTTACAGTAGCTCTTGTATACCCTTGCTTTCTAGATCATTGCTGTCCTCACACAAGGGCTGTATTAATTCAAACGTGTGTTTTAGTTTGACTACAGTTTACAGCTGAGGCTGGTGTCTTCAATGCCTCAAGACAGACACCTCAAAATTTAGTTTTAAATATTTTTGTGGCTTTTAAAGCTCAGTTTTGACATTTGAAAGGCATGGAAGAGCATGCTGCAGTGATAATTTCAAGAAATGCATCAATAACAACCAAGAAAAGCATTTCTCTTCACTTAAAGGGTATTAAGTTATGTTTAACTGCAGAAGGTTTTTTTGAAATTTACTGTAAAGCTTAGCACATGTTACTAGGAGAACTCTCAACACAAGAGGAGAAGCAATTACAGCTGGTCTTTCAAAGACTGAGTTCTCTCTGATTCAAATGTTGTGTGTCCCACTTATAAATAAATAGTGGACTTGATCCCTGTATGAGCCATTCACTTACGATCTGGACTCTGTGATCCTTGTGGGTCCCTTCCAACTCAGAATATTCTGATTCTGTGTGCTTTAACATATGCACTGTTTAGTAAAACATAACTTGGTTTAATCTGGATGCTTTTTTTTTTTTTAAGTCCTTATTTGAAACTAATTTTTAGATGTTAATAAAAGGTGGAATAATGAATAAAAATGAATCTTCACTTGAAGACCTGTTCTTTCATCTTGATGAAAATGTTCTACTGTAGATAAAACATACTAGTGTCTTCTAATGATACTAAGTCACTAAAGCTGGCAATTAAAACTTTGAGAGTTTTTGCTGTTTTATTGTCATAAATACTTTCAAAGATGTTATGATAATGTTTACTGAAAAAAATTGTCAAACAGTTACTGGTCTAGCACAGACTTACAAGAAACTTTCATAGTTAGTCTTTAATCATATATATCTCCATTTACTTAGCATTTATACAGTTAACTAGTATGTAGAAGTGTTTCACTGGTATTACTGAGTCAGAATTTAGTAGTGGGTGTTTAGTTTTTCATGTTTAAAATATCACTGCTCCTTACATGCATAAATGTTTATGTGAACTTTTGTAATTATTTCCAGGCGCTTTATCATCTTATTACTGCTTGGGTCTTTTTCCAAAGAAATATTCTTGCAATCATTGGTTAAAAGAAAAGAAAAAGGTGTATTTGTTGTTACAAATTTCTAACAATTAACCTTGTATGTTTATCAGGGTCAAGTTGGGTTGAGCAAAATGTTGGCAAGTAACTGATTATCTGGAAACTTTTAAAAAGTCTGTGTTTCTTTAACCTATCAGTGCCCCTCCCTGCCCCTCACCCACTGACCCACTGCTGCCTATACTCCAGTTAAGCCATGAAGCACACAGAAGCAGACAATTGAAAAAGGAGTTTCCTGTAATTAAGTTACTGTAACTTAGTCCTTGACTCGAGGGTCCCCAGTGGGTGGGCAGACTATTTGCTTTTCTGCCACCTCTTCTGTCAAACCTTTTAGAGTCAACAGTTACATTTATAAATGTCACTGCTTGCTTTGTGCTATTGGGAGAAAAACCCAGGACCTGGAGATTGGGTTGTTGCAAAGATGGAAGTGCGTGCATATCACACAGGGAAAAATATTTTTCAAGAAGCTTGTGTAGCTATCAAGGAGTGGTAGACAAACAAATTAAAACAAAAAACTCCTACCATGATCCACGTATGACTATTTCTTAACTGTTTTCCTTCGGCAAAGCTATTATATTGTATTTACAATGGATACATTTAGAACAATGTACTATGTCAATAGCAGGAAGTGGACTGAGTGTATTTCTGTTTTAGCTTGCAAAGGAATTAGCATTTGTTCTGCTTGTGTTTGCTGAAAAGTCACTCTTAAACTTCTAGCATAGTTAACCGTTGGAAATTAGGCTGTGACAGGAGTACCCCACCCACTGCACAAATTCCTCCTCTCACTTGCAGAGAGGCCGCTGTGGTTCACAGCGGCCGCTCATGGTGGTGTCTGAAGCTGGGCAATTTCTCATTTGCAGAAATTTAGGGGAGTGATTGTAAATTTTTGTTTAATTAAAAATTATCCATATTATAGGATTAAAC
This sequence comes from Sclerurus mexicanus, assembly GCA_013396755.1. Classification (NCBI taxonomy): domain Eukaryota; kingdom Metazoa; phylum Chordata; class Aves; order Passeriformes; family Furnariidae; genus Sclerurus; species Sclerurus mexicanus. The sequence goes on along the minus strand of VWZF01003555.1, from coordinate 1,110,279 downwards.
CGAAATATTTTATCCCTTAATGAAATTTTGATGATGCTGAATATTTGTCATAAAACACAAGTGTTTCATCCTGTGGCTAGCTGATTAATTTTTTTGTCATGATACCTATGACAAAGCTGTTCATAGCATAGCTAGGCTTGCTTCAAAGGAAACAGATGATGTCTGCCTTAGTATCCATTTGGAAGACTTCTAGACTCAAAGTTTTGGGGTATCAGTCAAGTGCTACCTTAGCAGTAGCTTTATGCAAAACACTTAGAAAAGACATCTGGATGTGGGAACTTTTAATAGGTTTCTCCAGTCCAATTAACTGCTTTTTTTTCTGTGCCTTAAAAGCAGACATAGTTGAAGAAGATGTGAGAAGGTTAAACTCCCACAAACTCTTCTTCCTTTCCCTCTTCCTATACCATCTTTTCTCACTGAGCAAGAGCCATGACTCCCCACAGCTGGATCCTCTCCTACTGACTTTGCGGTTCACACTTGCATCCTGAAGGAAACAAATGTTACACCTGGATTCTATAAACAGCCACTGACAAATCCCTGTGGACAACAAGCTTATGTCATTGTAAAACATCTTATAGTGACAAGCAGCGGTTTTCCTTGCATTGTGTACCTGATGGCACTAGTGGGAGCCTACCAGCTGTTTCTGTTACAGTTCGTGATAAGAGTCATTCGGTTTTGTAACTCCTCTGACTTACATTTGCCTGCTATTTCTGCTGTAATACATAACACTGCACATGAAAAACAGGCAAGCATAGCCCAATGGATCATACACTTCAAATGCAGTGAAGAAAGTAGCATGAACATTTCTACCTCCAAAATTGCTAAGGCTGATTCTTTCACAGCAGGAAAGCAAGGGTACAGTCATTTAGGCTCATAAATGCTGCATGCTGCCTTTTACCCAGCGCTGTGTCATGTTCATAGAGAAGGTTGTTGTTACACTTTATTATTACTACACCCCTTTTAAAGAAACACAAAAGTAGATGGGGAAATGAAGCATCTTATCTAAAGCTTTTTCAGATCTTAAATGTATACAAAGTCATAGACAACTATAGTAACAGTGCACTTGGGGGCTTAATGGTACATGGCTGGGCTGAGATGGACATAAAAACAGCTGTGTGCTGACACTAGATAGGTGAGATGGAACATAAAAGGCTATTTATGCAGAAAGTAGTGGGTGTTGTAGACTTCCCTGCCAAAGGATATTGTGAATATAAAAAAATCACAAGTTGAAGGAAAGACCAGAGGGTCCCTTCCAAAATAAATGAGCCACTGTGAACCAAGGAAATACCTTTAACTGGAAATGGTGGAAAGCTAGAAGAATGCTGTGAAAAACACAGTACATGCTTGTTATATTCTTGCTGTCCCCAGTAATATAATCTTCCTGTGCCAGGTTTTTATTCCTTAATTACTACTCATAGCCTCATTTTGCTGCAGCTTTTAATCCCCCCAAAATCGTATCTTGATGGAGGAGGAAGTGTCTGTATAAAGACAATATCTGATATTCTTAACCCTAGTGTTTATAAAAGGAGGTGATGAAGCCAAAGAGGATTTGAAATCTGTTTGGAAACGGGAGAAATGCAAAGTGAAAGCATGATGAAATTGGATATTCTGTTTCTGAATTCTCACTAGATTATTGGCCTGCTGCTGCACACTGTGAGAGAGTGGCACATCTTTCTTTGAAAAACTGGTTGTATGCTCTTGTCATAACTCAATGACTCTTGTTGTAACTCTCTTGAAATTTAGGCTAGCTCCAGTCTGCTGAAGTTGAGTACTAGCAACAGTCAAAGCAACTTGCTTTGCTGCAACTGGACAGTTTGCAGCCCCTGTGCTGTGCAGCACAGCTCGTATTCTCTGATAGTGCATGATGCATTAAACCACAACACTGAATTAACTGACTATTTTCCTGAAAGCAATTTGGTGAATTGCCTTCATCACTGAGCCATGCTGGTTGGCTCCCACTTTCTTTCTCAGTTGCCAACAGGCTGTAAACTGGATGGGCTTCTAAAATTCCTCAGCTCAGTGAAGAGGAGAAGGAGGTGGTGGCTCTCTTGATCTGGGGCAGTGAAGGGCGGTGAAAGGTAGACAGTTCAGGACATTGTGAAATGTTTGAGTACATAAAGCCTACTCCTCATCAGAAGTGAAGGTGCAGTTGCTGTAATGTCATGGTGGTTAAATCACTGATTACAAAGGTTGGGTTATTAACAAGTAGAACAACTTATTCTTCAAATGTCAAGCACTTTCCCTGGTGTCTTGGTATCCAGTGTTCCAGCCAGCAGCAACTTACAAAAAGCTTATATGGCCTGAACTACTCAAACTTGAGGTTTGGAAAACTATGGAGAGGGTTGTTTTTTTTCTTTTTTCCAATCAATGATCCCATTTTTAAAGAATTACTTTTGCTTTTTTGTTTAAATGGTAATGAATTCTTAGTTCTCAAGCAATTAATAAGTATAGCACTTGTTTGATGCATTTTTTGCTTTTGTATCAATAAATTGCCCATGATATAAAATTATATGTATTATGTTTTATAATAATGTGTAAATATTAAAAAATGAGTACTGAAAAACAGGGAGACTAAATGTGACTTGAATGAAGTAATCAAGTGTGATGTATCTTGATTAAAAACAGCTCATTTCTTTAATGCCCTTCTGAATCCTAAAGGTCTTCATTAATTTCTAAATTGAGGTTCCAATTGAGAGAAATCTAGAACAATTCAAACATTCCTGGAAGAGTAAAGGTTAGGGCTAGGGTTAAAGAAAAGAAAGAAGTGGTACACTAATTTTCTGTGTATTCTGTTCTGTGTATTTTTGGCTACATGATTCTCACCTTTATCAGGTGAACATAAGAAACAACCCCACCCCCAAATAGCCTGACAGAGTCTGAAAGTAAAATACAGCAATGCCATAAATGTGGTCCCAACGTTTGTCTTTCTGATGGGAACATAAATTTTAGTGGTCTGTTTGCATTGCTTCAAATTGGCTGTGGAGTCAGAGGGCAGCAGATGCAAAGGGGCCTGAGCAATGTGATCTGTGTGGAGAAGCAAGGCAGGGAGCACCCAGGGACCTCCTTCCTCTCCTGCTGCTGCCCAATGTTCTTCTAATCATGGCTCGCCCTTAGTGCACCTTGGTGGCATTGAAGCAGGGAACATTTCCCTTTGTTGTTGGTGTCCATCAGGAATGATAAACAGTGTCTAATTATTGAAATTATTAATTATTTTGATCTTAGCTGTGCACAGTTGAAAGAATGTGATTGATTGAATAATCCTTCATAAATAGCATTGTTTGTTTTTGTGTCATGCTTAGCATCTGTCATGATTACTATCTTAGAAATGTGCTGCTGATCCTAAAAATGTAGTTGCAGGTTTAAATTCTCTATGTCTGTTTAAAAATAATTTGAGTACCGTAATAGTTCTCGGACAAGGCTTCAGCCAGAGGTTGCACTCTGTGATACTGCAGTCTTAGCTGTGTGTGACCTGGAGTGAAAATATAAAAGTACTATTCTGTGAATACAAATGTTAGCAGTGGACATTGTATTTGCTTTTTCTAGGTCAGGAATGATAACCATTGCTTCTCTTGATATGTTTTTAGGGGAAGACACTGTCACCAACAGAGCAGTTACTGTTGTTAAATAAACTGTTACGTGTTAAATTGCTGTTCTGCTATACTTAAAACAGCCTAAAAAGACACAGTTATAATGAAAATCATGGTAGAAATGATGATTTAAATTATTATCCTTTGCCAGTTGCATAATGGGTTTCGGGGGTAGGTTTTTTTGTTGTTGTTTTGAGGTATTTTTTTTGCTATCATATATTCCATGTTGTTATATGGAAATACATTGGAGTTTACTGCCAACTGCATGGTGTTAATATACAGAAAATGAGCAATAGTAACAGTTAATCTTTCTGTCAGTGTTAATAGTGGATTTTACTTGTACTAATAGAGTATAAAATACATTGGAATACTGTAAAGTCAGCAGTTTCTTAGATGTAAATCAGCTTGCATCCGAACAACTGTGCTTTTCTTCCCTTTTGAAATTTCCATCAAGTGACATACCAGAAATCTGTTTTCAGCTTCACTGATTTCACCTCCTCCTCAGCCATATTTCTTCCAAAGCAAATTTAAGGACATCGAAGGATAAGAGGTAAAAATGGATTACTTGCTACCAGTCAAAGTGAGCTGCAACTCTTACAGTAAATGAGATTGTCAAGGTTACATTCTTTCCTCTTAGGCTGACCACATCCTTAAAACCAGGAGATCCAAAGTAGTAAAAATAAAGATATGAAGTCATTTCACCCCTTGAGTTGCAGCAGCACAGGTACCTTCCAGTTATTTACCACTTGATTCTGAAGAAATGTGATAGGTGCTATATAGTCAGCAAATGTAAGCCTGCTAATAGTAAGTATGACCATTTTTTTGTTGTTTAGTTACCCAATTATATGTCTAGCAGTAATTTCAAACTATGCCACTGACAATTAGAAGTGGACTGAGAGGCCTTGATATATCCTAAATTTACATTTGAGATATTAATAAATACAGAGGAAAGCTTAGTTGTTAGGTTTTGCTTTTTTAATTGGCTCCCTGCAGTTTTATTTAGCTTTAAAAAAGGGCAAAATGCTGCTTGCTGATAAACCAGACAGGGAGGTAGCTTTGATGTTTTATGAGCAATAAAAAAATTAATAGAAACTTTTTATGTGTTTTGGAGCGATGTGTCAAACTCCTAAAGTCAGCTTCTTGAAGAGTCAGCAAGCTGAGGGAGCAGGAGGGGCAGGGAAGGAAGGGTGGGAGGCTGCTTCTATTGCACTGTTTCCATTAGTGGTGCAGGCAAAAGAGCCTTGGAGAGGTTGGATTTAGCATGCAGGAGACTTTTATTCCTTAAATTAAAGCCACATTAGGTTCTGGTTCTCTCTTTGGTCAGAACATGCTGTAAAACAAATCATACAGTTCAAGGCATTAAAAGGTACCAAATACTTTGGAAAAAAAAGAAAAAAGCTGTTCTTGATTGTGAGTTTTGTGAAGTAGGTCTTAATTCCATTACACACATCTTGGCAGTGGTTTCTGCAACATATATTTTGTAGAATAATTTAAAATAGGCACAACTTCCAGATGCAATGATTTTTTTTCTATATGCACATGATGTAGTCTGTGCTTCAAATGATGAAAGGACCAAAACATTGTTTAAGGTGATAGGAGTTTGATTATAACCTCTGTCCTAGCGAATCTGGACTTTTATGGTTCAGGAAAGCCAGGAAATCCAAGTTATTTGGGTTTTGTTATGTCTAGTTTCTATTGAGATAGTTATAAAGCATATGCTTCCTCTAAATGTCTGTTTGTTTAGAAGGGTGGTTATCAGTTGATACATTTGTACTTTTCACTGTATAAAAATTACACGGTTGTGGTCAAATCTTATCTCATGAAAGGGTATATCTTTCACAATGGAAAAGAATATTTGAAAAATCAAGTTGTGTATGAGGCTAATTGTTAGGGAATTTTGCCAATGCCTGGCCAAGAGTTGGTTCTATCTAGTCATGTCCATGTTTCTAAAGATGGGATGTCCTGTCTTCAGTGCTTTTTTTTCTATACGAATGCAGTTTGTAGGTAAAAAGAAATCCTTTAGGAAGATATGATTCTGCTATGACTCTCCCAGAAAGAAAATGGCTGCATTCAAGGTTTGACCCCTGTTAGGATCCCTACTCAGTGAGAGTCTTGGTATTAGTTTCTAGCCCTGAGAGTTCTGTAGTCACTCAAAGTGAGACACAGAGAGAGCCTTCTTTAGACTTTAAATATGATATGGTAGTTTTCCTCTTATGTCTCATGTCTTTATTGATTTTTTTTTTCACAGCTGAGTAGTAGTAAAACACATTATTTTTAGTTAAGGACTATCTAAAGTTTTTGCAAATCATAGGCTTTCCATTTTCAAAACAATGGCAGTATTATCTAGAGGCACTGCACTATTCTTATAGCATTTGGCACTCAAATAGGAAATAGGAGTGCCAAAGTTGCCCTCGTCAACCTGACCACACAAGTATTTTGTGACCTGCTAAATAAAACGGGCGGAGTATTTAAAGACCTATTCCATTGACAGCTGGTAGCTAGGAAATCCTTCTCTGTGATGGAAAGATGACTTTCTTGGGTGTGAAGCTTATCATGAACTGGTTGCTCATTTATCTTCTCAGAAATACTGTGCTACCAGCCTGGAAGGAGGTGGGTTCTTGTAATGGTGGAGTAATCAGTGGGTTCAAGAAGCTATATGCTTGAGTTGTGTTGTAGGACTGAGGTTTTAGGTTACATCTTGAAATGATAATCTTGGGATCTACCAATGAAATAATTTGTTGAGTTGCATATTTCGTGTCAATGTTGTGCATTTAATTAAGTGCTCAGAAATATTTTAAATGTTTCATAAGAGAATTTCTGAAGGAAAAGGTGCCTGCATTTCATGTGGCAAAGAATGTTCTTGAGAACCTGAGTTCTTGTGTTCGTCACAGTTCTTCATCTCTTATTGCAAGATCTAACTACAAGCAGGGTAGCACGAACTGATGGCTTTTGAACAGGGATTATGTTTATGCCTAATGTTTTCTAACAATAGAGTTTGTCTGCACTTCAGGGCTGCCACCTTACCAGTGTACTGGGAGTACTGTTTTTTTGGCCAACACCCAAAGCTAAAGGGTTTGAGATGATATGACAAGCTTTGCTTGATTTGGAGAAGCAGCAGAGGGAACTCACAGTGCTGTATGCTTCTGGGGAAATTGCTCTGTACACTGCTTCAACTTGTATGTTGAGTCTAGCTTTTTCAGTGAGAACAACTGATTCTAAATACAGCTGTGCCTCTCCAATCTTTTATTGTGAATTAAACTTTTGCAGTATATATATGGATGCTGTGCTTTTATCACAGACCATGACTTGCTTATCACTTCAGACCTGGCTGGAATCCATGTTATTAATACAGCTGCTCCAGTCCCTTTTGCCACACATCTGTCAGACAGATGGAAAAATGTGGATATGAATCAGATCATGCCCTTGGAGGGGTTGTTGCAGTCTAAATCCAACTGTCCCAGCATGTTCCTGTGCCTTGTGCTGTGCTGAGCTCTTCCGGCCACCAGGGAGGAATGGTACAACCCTATCAGAGCTGGCTTTGACCCCAACTGGGGCTCTGTGTGTGTAATCAGGGTGCAGGAGAGTGAGCCAAAACCACCAGAGTTATCATGCATTTTTAGGGGCTGAGCCCTCCTTTTTGTGAACAGTCCAAAGACAGCGGTTAAAACTTTGTTTGGCTAGCAGGTAAATTCTGCCTGTGCTGTCCCCCAGCTTGGTTGCTCTCCCCCAGCCAGTTCCTTGGTTGCAACTGCTTTGTTGCTTTTTTTTTTTTTTTTCATGAGCCCTGCTGGGGAGGATCTCAGTCAGCTTTTTACATTCTCTCAGTGTTTGAATGTACTTTTTTAAATGAAAAAATATTCCTTGTTTTCTTCTGGTTTTTATTCTTTGTGTTTTTCACTTCTTTGTGGATGCTGAGCATGTATTTAGATTTTCACATTTTTTGGAAAATAGCTGGGCTATCTGGATATCTGTCTTTTGTGGACCCTTTCCTTGAGAGGTGGGGAAATCAAAGTCTTGCTAAGAATAAAAATCTGTGCACAAGCTTTTAAAATTCTCAAATTATAACCATGGAATTACTGCTGTTACTGAAGTGTATGATACCCAAAACCGGGTTTGCACTTATCTATTGTGGGAAAATGCCACTGCATTGTTGTCACTATTGAATACAGACAAATAACTGCCTTTTATTAAATTGTCAAAGTTTATAGACATATTTACTTTACAGCTACTTTTATAGGTTACCCACACCCCTCTCTGCATGTGAATAAAAGAACTGGAAAGGCCACACTGATAATGTCATACCAGGAAATCTTTAATGTAAAATACAGAGAACTTGAGAAGGAGGAGGGAAGCTTGTGGGGCAGGAGAAATCACACTGAAGGCAATATATAGAGGGAAAAAGTACTGCTTTTACTTCTGGGCCTTTTTTTTCTTTTTTATTTTGAGTTTAAAGATAAATTCTGGTTAGTTTGCCTTTGATATAAGCCAATAAATGTGTTTGTAAGCACATGTTTGTAAACTCCCTGATATGCAGGGAGGCTTCCTGGTTCCATGTTTGAACCTTTATAGTTCTTCTAAAATTGAATGTGTATTAAAAAGACAGGTGAAAAAGTGCCAGAAAACAAACAAAACAAACAAACAAAACCCCCAAAATCCCTGAATCCTGCAGAGCTGAAATGTTGCCTGTTGACCAGACTAGATCCTCCTTAATCTTTTTCTGCCAAGTCAGACATTCTGGCAAGCTTCCTCAAGTCTGGATGTATTCAAGTAGTGTATTTGGCTGACTTAGTTTGTTACTTAGTAAAGATATGTGAAAATCCCAGTTCAAACATTTCAGCCTATAGTTGTTTTTACAATCTGTCAAGAAGCACAACTAATTGATATTTCACTTTATACATTCGATATAATTTTTCTACCAGGACATACGTATGTGGAAGTAAGTTTTCCCCTTAAATGTCAAGTGCTGCTACTATATATTTTGTCTGAAGCACTTCATAGTTTTACAGAATATGTGCCCTTTCTACTCCAGGATAGTAACTTTTGGTAAGTCACTAACTTTTTTCCACCTTTTTTCAAATTAACAACATCCTCCAAGTCTTGACTTCAAAGTGTTTAATCTGGCTTTAATGCACAGTCTGTCACTGCAGGGATGATATCTTCATTGTCTCAACTTGGAGTTTATGAGGAACTGCAAAATCATTATCTATGAGTTTTTCTGTATTTGAATACGTTGGATTCTTTTGTTCCTTGTATAAAGCTAAAATTTAAAATGATAAAAGTAAAACTAATCAAAACTATACGGGTTTGATTGGATATGTTAATTGGTTTTTATTCCAAGTCCAATGCTGATTTCAGTTTCCACAGCAGTAATTCTGCTTGTCAATACAAATATTACCTGTTGGATTTGGTGCATGAAGAAAAGTGGGGATTTTTTTTTTCAAATGAGTTCTGCTTTAGCTGAGGAAAATACGTGAATTTCCTAACAGAAAGAATAAACACTAACTCTGCACCTGTTGGAGAGATGTCTAGAAGTTTCTAAAGCCTGGAAGTACCTGCAGTAGATGTGCGAGGCCATCCTCTGCAAAATGTGGTCTTTGGAAGCTGAATACCTGAATTGCAAAGGTTTTGGTTCTGGTATATCATACTGTTTAGAAAGAGATTTAGTCTTTAAAACAAGAACTTACATTGTAGAATCAACCTTGACAAAGAGATGTTTATCCCCAATTATGCCATCAGTTCAGTCCTGTTTCTAGACTCAACATGCCTGTGTGTTTAGCTTGCACCATTAAACTTTTGTTTGGAGAAATGGTTGTTACTCTCAGACAGGTACTTACTGTGTAAATTGAACAGATTGAGCTTCTTTTGCCTGTTAATATAATGTGGGGTTTCTGACTGCATATGTTTCTCACATGCCTTATTTTGCAGTCTTTACAATTCTTGGGTGTTCTTTCTGAAATGTAAGAGCTAGAGCCTGACTGTATTCAAATCCTGCACATCATCTTGTTTGTCTAGAAGTAGGCATTTTTTCCCTATTCCTGTTTGATCAAGATGCTTTAGGATTATTTGTAAATAGGGGAAAACTGGCCTCCCAATCATTTAGAATTAAACCACACAGACAGAAACTTGATGAGATGAAATATTGCTGTGTTCCTAAAATAGCTTGAAACACTTTGTAAGAAAGGTACTGTCTCATTACCAGACTACACAGTGTTAAAATAAGGCACACAAATAAGCCAAAAGTTGATTTTCTTTATTTATTTCTCACAAGAAATCCACTTGAAATAGCAGTCCTTGTAATTGATGCAGATGTCAGGAATTCTTTTCTGCTGACACAGAATAAAGGCTAATCCAGGTCAGTCAGTACCTTGTAATTAATGCACATTCTTTTTACTTTTTTTCTTTTTTTTTTTTTTGTGTATGTGTGTGTGTTTTATCTTTCTTTTCATTTACTTGCTTTTCTATTCTTTTTTGTCTTAGGTAGGGAAAAGGAAGAAATTCCTGGTTTACATCTCTGAGCTGGTCTAAAGTCATTATAAATGTTTTGAACAGAATGCAGATGACAGGGTAAAACTATGCTAAACTACTAAATAGCAGAGCCCTTTTCACAGGTAATTTTTAAATCCAGAGAGTTTTTCTGTAGTGTTCCCTTCCCCCTAGCCCTGACCTTGGCAGTTTGCAGACAAGCAATACTTACATTACTTTGTAATAGCTCAGGTTGTTGGAAGGGTTAAGTGGAAAGGAAGATAAAAGCTACTTTGAGCTCACTTTGTTGCCTTGAACTTTGAATGCTGTTGAATATAGCAGTCATCTATGATCTCAGCTATCTTAGCAGCTGTATAATCGAAAACTATAAATGTCTAGATAGGAAATGATCCAATAATTAGAGGAAACAGTACTGAACCTGATGACTTAAAGTTGCTTTCGTTCTTAAATCACACAGTTGTAGCTGTTAGAATTTATCCTGTGGTCATTTCTCAGTACCTTGGCAGAGTACTTGAAAACCCTGATAATCAGATTGGCTGAGAGTTAGAAAGGATAGGAGGATTGGGATTGCTTTTTGTAGCCCTCCACCAAAGAAGCACCTTCTGCTTGAGAGGTGTTGTTTCATAAGTAGACTGGGAGAAAGCTAGGGGCTGGTCTCTCTAGAGAGATGCCTACCTTTCTTTGTATGTTTTGTATTGCAAATATGAATTCAAATGCAAGGGAGGGCTCTGCAGTGGTTTTGTATACATGCCACTGAAATCTAAACACCAGTCAAAGGTTGAAAAAAAGCTCAGATTTTTAACTTGTAGGGGCTTCAGAAGAAAAAAAAATCTGTGGCCTACTTACTGAACAAACAAATACATGTTTAATTCATATTTGTAATAGAGCCCTGCATGTTGGGGTTTTGTTTGTTTTTTCCTTTCCTTTTTTTTTTTTTTCTTGGTACTGTAAGAACCTTATGAAGCTCACTCAAAATTGAAATGGGTTTGTCTAAAATAAAGTGGGATTTTGAAATTTGGTCTCAGAAGTCATCAGTGAAGGATTTCCTAGAAGTTGTATAAGAGAACTCTGTTTTCAGTAACACAAAAAAACCTCTACCACTTCCATGATGTTGAATAGTTAAATAGTTGCTGAGTTATCTATATATGTATACACAGTAATATCTGCTTCTCAAGTGTGCTTTTGCATATTATATCTTGTGCATGTGACTTAGTGATCAAAATAATAGCTAATAAAATTCCTTGTTGACTTGGTCCTAATGATGGCATATGACTGAAAAATCCCTTGCCATCCCTTCAGATTCCCCCAAGAGATTATTCTTGCTAAAATGCCAAGATTCCTCTTTATCAAAAGGGATACTGAAAACAGTATAGTGTTAATCAGCCTGATGCAATAGATGTTGAACTATACACTGATTCACTGGCTTTATTTACCACTGTGGTAAATAAAGGGATACACAGGTCTGTTGTCTAGTTTGGGTCATCCACCATTGACTCACAGTTGGTCCACGTTACTTTGCAATGTCCTTGTCCTTGTACAGAATAATTGTGATTAGTATCACAGAATAGTCTTCTGAAATTTATTCGGTGTGTTTGAGATACTTGGACATCTTCATGTCAAGATGTTATAGCAATATTTTGTATCTAAATGAGATGTGGGAATGGAATGTCCAGAAAACTTATATGTACTATGAATGCCATTCCTCTGCTTAAAAAACAAAATAAGTTAGTTTTGAAACACCTCCTGTAATCTCTGCTGCCAATAACAGCAATTCTAGTGTAACATAGAGAAATTACAATGTTAAAGTGCTTCTCAAGTCAGAAATCAGCATATTTGAACTCAGTACTACAAAGTTTTCAGAACAAGACATTTAAGCAAGTGAGTAACTTTAAATTAATGAAGGATTCATAGATATAGAGAGGTTGATGTGCTGATGGCTAAGTGCTCATGTTACAGTTCCCACCTTGCAGGAAAAGAGCTATGATTTCGTGATACAGCTAAGCGGATTTATCACTAGTACCGCAAGAAAGAACAGTCCTATCCTCTGTCTAGTTATGTATTCACTTACTTCCACTCACTCTCACCCAGCATGCAAACCATAATGTTTCAGGAGCAAGACTAGCAGGAATGTAATTTTTTAAATTTTTTTACACTTGAGGGTGGTTTTTGTTTTTGTTTTTTTTATATCTGATCTGATTAGCCATCCCTGAGCCTGCTTACCATTGGGCTTTCCTGCTAATCATCCATGTTGGTTTTAAATACTTTGCAGGGTAAATCATACATTGTGCAGTGTATTTGCCCAACTTTATGAAGGCTTAATTAAAGATTATTCAGGCCTTAGTAAGCTGTTCTGCTTCATGCATGCTGAAAAAGTGACTGTAAATCACTCTCCCTTCTCTGTGGTGTTAACTCTGTGGTAATGAAATAATGGAACTTATGGACTCAAGCAATAAAAATATACTTTGCCTCTGAAGCAGATGCTGTGCTGTTTCTTGTCCAGCTCAGGCAATTTGATACTTTTAATGCCAAGTTGGGAAAGGATATAAATGATAGGTATATGTAGAGCAGCAGGCACAGCTTGCAGAGGGAAAGTGGCATTTTGGTTGGCTCTGGGATGAGACTTTTTAATGTGGGTTTATTTCCTTGCCTGCAACACTTAAACAAGTCCCTGACTTGCCTATGGAACCTGATAGGAACTTGACAGTGTTCTAGGCAACCTGAAGGGAGGAATTTAACCTGTCATCTCAGGGGAATTTTCTCTTCTTTTTTCTTCCATGGCTAATACCTGATAACGTTTTACTCTGCCCATGACCCTTCTTTGTTCTGATTGTCCCTGATCTTGTCCCAAGGCAAAAAAGATGCTGTCGACAATCATATCTTTACAGAGTAATAACTATCCACTGTTGTAAGGCTCCTTAACTCCTACTGCTTATTTACAGGAGATGGTTGGTTGCAGCTGGAAGGAGGTAGGTTCTGACTAGGACAGAAAACTGAGGCATAGTGGCTGGCTCTTTTTCAGGTGAAGCTTGACCCACACTAACACAATGACTTTGAGTTTGTCAAAATCTTGGCAGTTTTTTTTTGAGAGGTTAAATGACAATGATAGTTCCTCTTTGGTTATGGATTTACAAAAGATGGTTGTCATATACGAATATAATCTTAAAAACATTTTTACAACAATACTTGCATACTACAGCTCTCAGGCCCTCACAGGTCCCTTCCACAAGGGAAGAAGCATCATGATACTAGAACTCAGAAGGATCTCTGCCGAACTGCAGATTAGAATGCAAAACAAAAAGCATGAAGCGTACTCTTAAAAAAATAAATATCAGTATCATGAGCAGGAGAAAGGCAGATGTCATTTTATTGAGTGATCAAACTGTCCCAGTTTGGAGGGGTCAATGTGCACATAAACACCAAGAAGAAAAAAAAAGTGTCTGGGGGTTTCCTCTGAAACTGCATTGCTAAAGGGTGGATGAAAGGAGACTATGCCCTTATTTTAAGGATTGGAAAACAATGTAGAGAAATGGATTTACCTGTAAAATACACCACAAATGTGCAGGCTTTCCAGGTGTAAGTGCTACTTTTCAAAGTCCTGGGATTGTGTTTGCCAATAATTTGGTATAATTACTTGGTTGTAGTTAGAATGCAAAGCCCAAACTAGCATATTCTTTGTACAATGATAATTAAATAAAACCTATGATTATGATCTCTGCTCTCCAAATCTCTAATCTATCTAAAGGAGAGCAAAGAGGAGCTCTTATTTTAAGGTGCATTCTTCATGGATTTTATTTTTTTTTTTTAACAATATTTGCTCAGTGGTTGGTATAATCCTGTTTAAAAGGTTTTTTTGCTTACCCGAGCATGTTCTGTCTGGCTACCATTGTTTCATCCCCCATTCATAACTGAGTAACTTAATGCTGAAATCAAACAAATTTGAGTTTCAAACCCAGAAAAGGTTTTTGTCATCCCCTTTTCATTTTACTTTGTGCAAACAGGTAGTACTTTTGTTGGCTGTTCTGTAGCTAGCATCACATTGAAAGCATTTGAAGCCAATTTTTGTACAGAGTAAACATTCTGTGGTTGGAAGGACTTAATTAGCTCAGGTGCCTTTACTGCTGGCATATGCTTCCTTATCTTGAAAGTAGTATCCACCAACTAATCCTTTATTTATGTTGAGCTTTGGAATTTCCCTTGAAATGCCTTTTTGTAACCTCTCCCAGAATAATTGGGAAGTGAACAGATTGTCAAGTAAACAGTGAGGTTGCCGGTAAGCAAATTAATAATACACATGAATGCAAGTTTCTTCTCAGTGGTGGCAGGTCGGATACCTGTGATTAACCTCGGGTAGAGTGCCGGTAGTGTGCTTATTTCTCTGATATTGTTTGTTGCCTTTTGTTGTACCATTTTACAAAGGAAGCATTTTATTGTGTTTATGCATGGGATGACTGAATTTGTTAATCAAATGTCCAAGGCTATGTTTTCAGTGCTCAAAAGAAGGGAATTGTTAAATCACAATAGCTAATTTGCGATAGCAATCGCAATGTGAAATCCTAGCAGGCAGGTAGATCTGTTCGTCTAAAGCAAGCTGAGATCACAGTGTATTCTCCAGTTCAGCATGAACAAAACGACAGCCTATTTCCATTTTACAATGATGGAACTAACTCAACTTTACTCCCTTGGCATAAAAAGGTATCATTTTAGTTTGGTTTTGGTAAATTCTTAGCCCCATTGTGAAATGGTCTTTTTGATTACAGGATTAAAGGTAATCCTAGAGAATCCTGATAGTGATGGCTGAAAAAGAAAATCTGTAAAACCATTGTGTTCCATTTCTCAGGTTTCTGGTTTTATAATAGTATATGATTGCACTGACAACTGGCTGAGAGTATCTCATCATAGGAGGAGAACAAGGAGTATGGCAGAAATTAATGCTTTCTTCTGTCCCATATGGAGCAAAAATGCCTGTCTGACACTTTTTGAATGTAGAAGTGTAGGGGAAGTTGAATCAGCCAGAAGTAAAGAAATCATAATTCTGTCCTAACTATACCCTGTATGGTAAAAGAGGCTTGTAAACATCATCCTATTCTTTCTTTCTTTCTTTCCCCTCCAAGAACCAGGTAGTTTGCCTTTTCAGATTAGATCATGGTGTAGGCCTTCTCTACACAAGGAAAATAAATTCAGTAAATTCTGGTTTGATTTGAGTTTTTGTTATTCTTGTCCAAGATATGGCAGCAGTAGTAAAATTGCTATTAGTGTATAATGGAGTAAACTGGGCTAGAGTAAGATGATGTATCCCTTGTGCAGCGGAGGATATTTGCCTCTGTTTTTTCTCTAATACTCCTTGCATTTAGGGTCTGAAGGAGGATTATGTATGCCCCTTGTTGAAGACTTTTTTTGAGCTTTAGGGGGGTTAGTGGTAATGGACCCTCAAATAGGTGTCATGACCATGAGTGCAGGTGTTTGAACTGAAAGGCTCCAGCTGGCAGAAGAGTGCCAGAAAAATGCCACTTTAGACCAAATAAAAGCAAGTACTCATGAATTTGTTACTTCTGCTGCAAGTTTAACATGTAATGGTAGTACAGAATATGCCTGCTCAGAGGCATGTAACTCAGAATTCAGGGTTGACTTGTTCAGATCAAAGAGGGAACTCAGCTGAAAGACTTGCTCGGATTTTGAGAGATCGACCTCTTAATTTTTTTTATTATTATTTTATTTTATTTTTTTAGAATATAACAATCTACAGATCTGAATGTAATGCTGGTCCTGATGTGAGACTTAAGAGTAATGAAGCAATTCCAGGGGAAAATAGAAAGCATAATAGCTATAGCTTTCGGTATCCCATCTCTTGTGGAATGGAGTCGGAGATCTTTGTTTTTTTTATCAGAGAAAGGGTCATAACCTCATCAAGCATTCCCTCCCTTCCTCGTGACTCCCCAAAGGTGCAGTACTCTTAATTGCTTTTGGCAAATAAAAGCTATGAGGAAGTCGGGGAATATGTTTTATTTTATGTTGCTGTCATTAGTCTGAACTAGTTCTTAATCTAAGATTACAAAGACATTGTTTATAAGGGTATATCTACTGCAGTTTTTATTTGTTTCTACTCCTCTAGGTTACATAAGGCAAACAGTAATAGATACATCCTTAACTTACAGAAAACTGAAAATGTTGTAAATGCTTAAAATTCAGGACCTGTCTACCTCTTTACAAAATCATTGAGTTTCTCTGTGTGTTAGCCTGATGTAGTGTCTGTATTTATAGTCCGTATACAGTACTGACTATTTTTCATATGTTTATACCTGCTAGGTCTGCATAAGAGGAAATCATGAGGTGACATGAGGTGTTTCTAATCAATATAGCAAGTGAACTAAAAATGCAAAGCCTTGCTTAGCATTTGATCCTAGGTTTTGTGTAAAGACTTCTATTTATACTATCAGAGCAACAGATAATCTATATTGTGTGCTGGTATTCTATATCTAGACTATATTGATAGTATGTGTTTAAACTAGCATTAAATATAGTCCAACAATGATGTGGGGACTTGCTAGTCCTGTGGCTGTGTCTCCTTTAAGCTGAGTAATGTTAAGAGAGATTGTAGTCTTCCTGCTGCTACGTTTGTACCTGGATGTTGTCAGTGCCTGCTCAGAAATCAGTAGCTAGGATGATAGTATGATTGTATCTGTCTTTCCCTTGGTATGTCTATAAATGCTGCCTTTAATTTATTGGTCTCTGGCCTTTCTATTTGTTTTAGGGAATCTCTCGTATTTTTACTCTATAACATTACTTTGTAAAAGTATATAGTCACAAAATTAAATAAAATCTCTCTGTAGGATAATACAGTCCACAATAGAGCTGCGGTATCGTCACAGACTAGGCAAGTTGTGTAATTGTGATGTAAGGGCTTTGGGGTTTCTTTTGGAAAAAAAAGAGTAGAAATATTGTGAGTGAATTCATGGACATATAACTTCAAAGTAAGATATGTTTAATATCTAAGTGAGGAACTCTGCTTAAGAAAAGTGAGATTACGCTGACCTTCATTCTTTGTTCAGAAGAACAAAGTTAAGCGTGTGTGATAAAGATAAAGGAGCATATTGTTGTTTGCTGAATTGGGGCCACTATTAATACTTGAACATGGTGACTGAATCCAAGGCTGTTAAAAATGGGAAACTTGGAACTGGGTCAGATATTACCTGACAGAGGTGGTTTCCTTTTTGACACATGCAGCTGAAAATCAAACCCTTCTTTCTCCAAATTCTCCATGTGCATTAGAAAGGTGTATGAAATATGTCAACCCATTTTTGAACAAGTGGAATATAAAATATGCAAATTTTTGGATGCAGATTACAGTAATGAAAGGAACAAATCTGTTAGAGGACAGAACTGAAAAGACAAATGCTGTATTTCCTTCTGAATTTTCCTTCAGGAAAATGTAGCTCATTTGCTTAGTGCTGCCTGAGAGAGGGAGATGGAAGATGATTAAATTAGTTCTCTGTTTGTTTGTTCAGAGGCTTCAACTTCTATCACTGTGTCAAGTTTATTTTTCTTTTTTTTTATCAAAGTTAGGTGCAGAACTACAAAATAAAAAATTGCTATGCTGATGGTGAGAAACAAGCTGTCTTCTTTGCTTCTTCCTCTTTGCTACCCCATCTTCCTTCTCCCCCATCCAGCCCTAAAACCTTCAATAATTGCTTTGATGATTGAAATTATGGAAATGTTCCCAGTGGTCTAGACCTCCCAGGACTAATTAAATCTCAGGATTTGTGAGTCTTTTCAATTTAAAATTGGGTTTTCTAAAGCCCATCTGAAGACGCAATTTCCACTACCTCTCTAGGGGTCCTGACTTACTTCATACTTTTAATATCATTTCTAGGGAGTAAATGTACTTTAATTCACACAGCTGAATTTAAAAAGAATTAATGATAAACTTGTGTTAATTAGTCTTTTTCCATTCACAGCCTCCTTGTTGCAAATCTTGGTCACAACACATGAAGGGAGGGGCAGGTAATTTCCTTGAAGCTTAAATGATCAAGTTGCTGGCCCCCACTCATGAAGCATTTTACTTAGGTTTGTGGGGTGTATTTTAGTAAATGCTGGGAAGTATGTAGCTGGTGATGTTGATAATTGCTGAAGTTAGTTCACTGTATTTTCCGGGAGCTTTCTTTTGAATTTACTGTTTGGCATGCATGGAATGACATAGCTGTTTGACAAACGTGGATGGAGCATTAAAATGCAGTTGTTACTCAGTGATTAGACAGTGTGCATATTGTCCTCCAGTACAGATAGAACTTATCTCTTAACGCTAGGATAATTTCAAGTAAGATTTTGACTCTTTATGCATACTGAGGCATGCATTGTGCTACTGATAAATTAAGCCATAGTGAACACAACCAGTGATAGTGAGCAATAATAGGTGTTTTAGAATATGTGGTAATTGCACATCTGGCGTGCCCTGCCCTTTGAACAGCTAATTTATACTACTGGGACCTAAACTCTTGTACTTAAATTCTGTTTAATGGAAAAGTTATAGTTGGTGATTAAATATCAGTGCTGGTTCCTTATTATGCATGATGCCCTACTCTTAGCTTATTGACTAACAGTGAAACTGATCTCGTGCAATCAGCATGAGTGTGTCTTTGCTTAGCAAGTAATACTGTATACCACTGGGAGTTCCTCAGTTAATTTAAATCTCACTTTTGTTACGGAGTTAACTCTTTGCTCCAGGTTTAGGCTCATATTTAAATGTTGCTTTTGTTCAAAGTAATTTTAGAAAAAAGAAAAAGACTATTTCGTGCTTACAGAGCTGCATGGCAGTAGTGTTTTCTGTCTATTCCTGTAGTTTCTGCTCTTTCCAAAGATTTGCAAGCTTTCAGTTTTGGATTTATTTTTTTTTTTCAGTTTTGGATTAGGAAGAAAATAGTACTTTAAAAAATCAGTAATTAAAAACAACTTATGCGCTTTTTTTTTTTTTTGGTGGCAGAAAATAGAATTTTTCTTCTCATTTCAGTTGCCAGATTGTGTCAGTCTAGATTAGTGATGAAGTGTGTGTGTGTGCAGTGGGGATGTTACCATTTTAAGAAAGTCTTTTCCATCAGTCTTTTTTCTAGTCTGTACAAGGAGTTTGAGTCCCAGATACAGAGCAAATTTGTCAGGAGGCATTTCCCAGACAGCTTATGGAAAGCAGTTCTGGAGGATTCCCAAACTTAAATAACTGAAAGATACTGCTTGGTGGGCCTGCAGCTCTCTGGAACTGGAATGTAAAACTGGCAGCAGAATAAACGCCCTCCCCGAGGAGGCTGAAGATGCTGCAGAGCAGCAGACAGGGAAGAGGAACTTTCCCGAAGAAAGCTTTTCTCTTTTTTTTTTAGCCATATTCCTTTTTGAGGCCTGCAGTGATGGCAGGTGTCCAGCTCGGTATCAAAACTGCGGGTTTAAAATTGGAATGAGAGGATGGCTCCTAGCCACTCGTTAGTGCTGTGCTGAAGGTCTCCAAGAGAGTAACCAGTTACATGGCTTCTCAAGTACAGAAATAATTGTGGTGTGGTCAGAGGGGGCTCACTCTGCAGATGTATTTCTGGACACTAACATTTCTAGAATGTTTGAGAACAGCAGTACTTAATTATCTGTTATTTTTTGGGCTGAGTGGGCAGTACGGTGTATACAGAGTTATGTCTCTGGTGAAAATGAATATGCATTTGCTGTAGGACAAGTTTTTTTGGGGTAAGCCTTTCCTTTTTTTTTCACCTTTTCTGTCTTTCTTGCTTTTGCCTGCTTCTTCTTAAAGTTTTCACAAATATTTAGAGCTCCTTTATCACCTTAAATCCAGAAATTTTTATAAAAATCCTGATAATGCTGTTCTGTAAAAATAAATGTGGCTTTTTTAATTTTTTTTTGGTCTTTTTTTTATTATGGGCCAGCTGTATAATGTAATGCAGTAAGTACTTAGTGACTGTTAAGTCATTGAAAGTAGAAAGTTTATTGTGATGATTCATTTCTTTTCTAATGTAACTTAATTTCCAAGAAAGAAGTAGCAAGAAAAATGACGAATGCTGACACCCTGTATTTTCATGCCAAAGATTTTCAGAGGAGGGTCTTTCCTGAACTGATCATGGAGTCAAGCATGACTGAGATGATCAGTCACTTTGGCCATTGAAGCGTGTCTATATTCATGTGTTCTGTCACCTCAGTCATGTACCCAAATGTCTTTAATTCACTACCTGAGTGACAAATGTTAAATGCTGTGGGACTGTTTTGTTCATTGTCATAATTGCATTTTGTATGGTATTTCATTTGCCATTTCTCTTTGAGATGGGGGAAAGGAAGCAGACGATACAGAGAGTAACTGCAGTGTTTGAGTGTTTCAGAGATGTTTCATGGTGTATTTATACATTAATCATAGAACTACAAAGTCCTTTTTTATTTTGGTGCCTGTATAATAGCCTATTCCTATCCCTGTTAATGTTGTTTTATCTCTAGAGATTGATTTGTGGAAGTGTGTTGCACAAACACATGTGAAAGCATAACCAGTTGTCATCTTTAGTTAAAGGTCAAGCAGATCATGGTCTCACACACCATTCTAGTTTAATTTTGGGATTGGAAGATTTTCTCTCTTCAAAAGTTGCTGCTAGCCATAGAAAAAAAGTTACTAATTTTACTAAAATCTTTGCAGAATTATTCTCTCTTTAACTTTCTGGCTTTGAGGAAAAACCAGGTTCAACACTTTACATTTCTGTGGTTCAAAATGGTCACTTGTATGTCCTGGCCTCCATGCAGGTGCTTTATAGAAAATGGATCAAAGTGAAGTTATGCTTCTTGTTGCAAGAGAATGTGGGAATAAAGAGGATACCTTTAACACTGCCCAAAGGCACTGGTTCTAACAGGAGATAAAAATTCCCAAAATGTACGTCTGAAGTTACTGAGGCTTACTGCAACTTGGTTTTGTTTGAATCAGCTGATATGATGCCTATCTAGAAACTAATGTGTTGTGTATAAATTTCTGAACACACACACATACGCATGTGTTGTTAGATTTCATAATTTCATTTTAATCAGTGAGACTGCACACCTGAAGCTAAAATCTATGTTTAAATGAAGATAAAAAGAGGATACGGTCCGTCCATCTGCCTGTCTGTAATCAGGTTCTTATACTTCATTCTTATCCCCAAAGGTCCTTTGACAGGTAAAGGCCATGGGCACGTATTGTGGTTGAACTTGCAAATATCAGCTGTCCAGACTTCTGGACAGCTCAGCCTGGTGGTTTGTGCAGCTCCAGAGTGCAGGTACCTTTGTTCTTCCAGAGGTTTCCAAACACTTCTGTGCAGTGACAGAGGGGATGACCCTCTTCCTCCTGTAGCCACTGGGCCACGTACTCCTGGCACTCCCTCCCTCTGGCAGGAACAATCATGCAGCTGCCCAGCTTGAGCAGAAGCCTCACGCAGGTGAAAATGGAGCTGGGTGCCCTTAGGACCATTGCTGCCGTGGTGAGCACTAATGGGGCTTGAGAGTATGTGCCCTGGAACTACAGGAGAGAGGCAAGCCCACCCTCACAGGGACTTAAAGTGACTCTCTCACTGGTGTGAGACCACATGATCTGAACATTAGGGTCATAAATATATTTTTCGCACTGTCTATTATATCCTTATGGTAGCATTTAATCCTCTTGCAAGGATTTTAATTAGCATGGAAAATAGATAACTATTTTATTATAACCTGCCAAAAGGAGTAAGAAAATATTTCAAGAATATTTATTGAGAAAATATTTTTTAAAGATACATTTTTTCCTGGGCCTTTAGAGTACAGAGAAAAAAACAGCAGATGGAAAATGTGTTACAATATTGTTTCCTTAAGGAATTAATCTCTTCAATGACAAGAGAAAAATTTGGGGAGGTGTGTTTTACCTACGTATGATGTGGAGCTTTTTGCAATACATATAAATATACTTTAGTCATGTTTGCTACTTAGTGTATTTCCACAACCATGTCTGAGTTTTGGGAATGGTCTAGGGAGTACATGTCCACTTACTGTAATCTTTTTTAATTCATTTATTTTTGTAACCTGGGGCTTTCCACTGCACTGAATACTTGTTGACCTTTAATTTCATTTACTGGAGGGTGGGGAGGAAAGAGGAGAAAAGAAAGGCCTTAGGAAATCCCTTTCTCCACCCTGCAAAAGAAGGTAACTTTCTGTTTAAGTCTTGTTTGGATTTAAAGGCTGTAAGCAGCAATGAAAATACGGATCATTTTGCATCCTTCATAAAAGCCAATTGCTGAAAGCACAGTATCAAATATTTAGGAGCATTACAAATGTGATACAACCTCTGTAATAGATGAATATATGAGATTTATGAAATGTTTGTAGTCCCTGCTGAACAACTTTTATGCTGAAACATAATTATTACTAGTATACTCTTGTTAGTAGTTCAATAATGCTTACTTAAACTGGGTATTCATTATAATGGATTTTGCTTTGTATTCATAATGTATACACCAGATCATGTATCTGTTAAGAAGCTTTTCTTCCTACTTGGAGATTATCTAGTTTTCCCAAATTGAAAGTATTTCTTCTTGCAATTGCTTACTTTTTTGCTAGATTATTTTAACCCACTCCTTTATTTCCATTTTGAATCAGTACCAAACATTTGGTTTAGTAATACTTTTCTTCTGTGTTCTAGAGGGTTGAGTTTGTGTTTTCTACAGCTGGAGAAAATCTATTTGTTCATTTCTTAACCTTTTGACATATCTGTTTTTACAAGACCGGCTGTTTGTGATGGGGGATTGAAGTATAAAGTAACAACTACAGAAGGAAACATCTCTTGTTATGATCAGTGTGTAAACTGAGCCTAATGCAATGAGAGGGGAGTATGCTTACATAAGATTTTTGCACACCAGGAAAAAGAGACCCTTCTCTTCCTTTATGTGATTGCATGTTGAATTTTCATGTGGTGTAATAAAGAGTGAATTCTTAAAAGTTTTATTCATGTCTCTTAGACATATGACTGTAAAATTGACTTGCAATTGGTCAAACCACTGATTCTTCACTATGAAAGCAGGCTCAACAAAGCTGAGCATGGCAAGTGAGACAGGTTTGAAAAGTCAAGACCATGGACCCTTGTGTGAAGTTCCTAAAATGTTCTTATCATTGTAACAAGCAGGGAAATGCAGGAGTTTAAAGCATTCGGAGAGGCATCTGTTTACAAGATCTGCACACTAGATGTTTTCTGATGGCACGCTGTCTTTGACCGCAGGCTCAGGAGTGTCCCAAGTCCCTGGTGCACTCAGGTGCTGAAGAAACAAGTAGTTCTATCTCTCTTCTGACTCAGAGTATTATATCCATCAAACCTTCAGGCTTCAGCAACTTAGTGTCAGTCCTACTTTTATCACACTTGGAAAATGTAACATTATATCAAAAATTTTTTCTTCTCTCATGTCACAAAAAAATGTATCTGAATGTGTTGAAGTGCCCGAGGAGACCACAGTGGTTGCACATCATAAGGACGTGTGAGATGGCATCCATGCTAAACTTGGAAACAGAGTGGGGTCTACCTACAGCAGCAGAAGTATCTGAATGGGTGTAATCCTGTTCTGGACCCTACAGATGCACTAACTGAGGCCTTGGTTACCAGTGAGACTGGGCATCTGTGGTGGAGAGCCAGCTGTGCCCTAGTTCAGGGATGCTGGCAGAAACTGGAACATTGCCTCTGGGCTGTGCTGACAAGAACAGCTTTGTCTTTTAAGTGAGTAAGAAATAACCATCTTGGGCTAATGATAGCTAGTTAGTGATGAGAGGTATAAATTTTTATTCTTTTTCATATTAGCAGCGTGGCTCTTCTAGCTTCTGATTTCTGTTCCTCTTTATCAAGTCTGAAGGTTTTTATTCCTTTCTTTCTTTTCTCCTTAAAATGAATCTGTTTCAGATGAGAATATTGAGTTGGGTTAGTGAATTACCTTTACTTAAACAAAGTATAGCTGTCACTTCCCACACCCATTCATCTCTGTAACAAAGGGGATAAATGAAAGGGGCAAGTGGGAGTGCTAAGGAGGGATTCCTAGCTACATCACTATGTGCAGAGTAATATTACAGGCTCAAGCAGAACCACTGATATCAGCGATACGTTTCTAGACCAGCTATGTTAGTTCGAAAAGAGAAAAGCAAACATAAGAGAAAGGAATGTCAATACAGGGGGAAAATGGTGGGCTCCAATTTAACACACTCAGTGCATACTGCATAATTGTTTTCCTGTTTGCTAATGGTGATTATCAGGTCTTTTATCTTAAATATGCTTCTTGCCACCTCTGGATGTGAGAGATAGTGCTGACATAGTGGGACTTGGAGTTTGAACTATCCTTTTCAGCGTATATGGAACCTGATAACGAAAAAACCTTATGGTCCCCGCACTAACAAATATAGCAAATCCCTATGATACTTATTTTGCTCCCATGCCTGTATGTCAATGTTAGCATGTTACTGCTAAAAAGATTGATAAAATGGAGGAGCACAACTCAAAATCTTATATATTGGCAGTGGTGACTGGTTAAGAGTATCGAGTGGCTAGGCATTCCGTTCTTGCTTTCCTAGGCTTTCATCCTCTCACATTCCTCCCTCTGCAGTATTTTTCCATTGTAGAGTTATTTACAGATGCAAAAGTGTTATCAACAAGTTATCAGCAGCATCAGGGCTTTTTCTTGAATATTCTTCTAACTCAGAAAATCTGTTTTTCCCTAGGCATGAGCAAGTTATGAATAAAACACATATATAACATACATCAATGTATTTTAAGTGTAGTGACCAAACTGTATTAGGGTTTGTACAAGCTTCTGGTAAGCTAGATGATTTACTTCTAGAAGCACTGTTTCTGTCAACTCTGTTCATTGAGTCCTAAAAATTACTTTATAATATTGCACCTTAAAGGGTAAAGGGGATTACTGATGTTGAAACCATTTCTTGGTAATTCCAGGGGATCTGTGCTGTGCTTGTTGGGAGATGCTTTTTACCAGTGTCTGGTAATTTTGCCATTGAAGCTCTCTTAACCTTGGCAACTTCTGTCTGTCAACATACACATGCGTGTCACAGTTCAGCTGTGGAGCTCATTGAGTTTTTGATGTTCCATTGTTCTGAGTCAAGATCAGCTGTAGCAATTGCCATGTAAAAGGCAGCAATATGAACACAGTTTGACTATTCTTGCTATAATATTGTTCAGGCCTTCAGTGCTAGATGCCTTTGTCATTGTTTTCAACTAACTTTGCTCTAATTTCATCAAGAGAGGAATGTTTCTCCCAGATTGTTTTTCTAACCTTAAAAATATTTTGCAATGAATTTTTAATTGGCAGGGTCTGTGCATAGTTTAAAGGTTTAAAGTGTTTAAAATCCTTTGGTTTTACATTATTAAGAATGTGTATTAACTGAAAAATCATTGAAGTGGAAATTTTAATATCTTTTGGTGCTCTGTTAATTGATACTGATCAATTGCAAAAGGGATCACTTTTGTTCTCATGTTACTTGTCCTGGGGAAGAATATAGCCATTCTTATGGCCTACTGTATATAGAGAGAGATGTTTTTGGATGCAGAAATAAATGTAGCTGATTTCATCCATGTCTGTATATAGAAATTAATGAAAAAGAAGAAAAATTGAGAAACCCACCATCCTTCTGCTTTGCAGAATAGTTAATGAAATTATTTGCAAACTGATTCAGTTCAAGTATCTTACTAAATTTTTATGGCTGATCATCTGTTTTCATTCTCTTACTGATCTAATTACACAAACATCACAAATCTTTTGCCAAAATCCTTGTTAATGAAACACTTCAATAGTGACAGAATTTCCATGTAACTGTAAAAGTGAAAGCTTCTTACTGAAATTCTGCCTATGTGAGTGATTCATTACAGATAATGCCAAAGGGGAGGGGAGGGAATTGCCCAACTAAACTTCTTTTAACCTGTGCCTCTTTGTAATAAAATAATGGTAGTCAAGGTTTCCAAAGAGATGAGGATTTGAAAAGTGAGCACGCCGGCTAATAGCTGTGGTAACAGGCTGAACGTAGTTGAATAATACCAATGCAGTGGCCTCTCGGTGTGTCTCTGCGCCTCGGGGCTCAATAGTGAATGCGCGGCATTGTTTAGCTGTGAAAAGTCTCGGCGCTCTTGGGATGTCAGGGCAGCCCGAGGGAAACTGATTTTCAGCTTGTAGCCTCCTTGTAAAGGGGCTGGAAGAAGCCTGGGGGCGGCTAAGCCGTTCCTCCCGGCTCCTTTGCTCTACCAGCTCCGTGCTCGTATGCGGCGAGTCCCCTGCAGGGATTTACAGCTCAGCAGTGTGCCTGTGGGAGAAGACAAGAGAGGGGGAAGGATTTTTTTTTTTCCCCCTCATGATGAGTTTCATGGTTGAACGTTAAGTGAAAGCTTTCCCTGAGGAAAGTTAGAAAGTGACATTTGAATTTAGGAAAAAGCGTGGACATAACAGAAGTTATTTCATTGAGGATTTACAGCTTAATGGTCTAAATTTGATCACAGGTTTTAAAAGAAATGTTTTACTCAGGTGTTTTGTTTTTTTTTGAATAGACTGAGATTCTGGATAAAGCCGTGAGAATGGCTCTTAAATGAATTAGGTTGTAAGTTCCCATGTATATAGGGTATGGAGTTGAGAAAGCTTTGATGTTCTCTCTGTAAACAGGAACGACAAAAGGAATTGGTTTTTGGTATGGCTTGTTGGGAAAACCCTGCAGTTCCACCAGAGTTAATACATCCTCAGCCCCCACCCTCACTCATTTTAGACCACAAAATTGGCCTTTGTTGCCAAGTTTCTGAAAGTGTTAGCTGTGTGTTTTGGATTTGAGAATTTGATTTGGATTCCAGCTCCAATATTTAAGAAACGAAGGATTTGCTACTCCTTTCTCATAGAAAACAAGCAAGTGGAAAACCCAAACAAGGAAAATGGTGGGATTGAATGTCCCTGTCTGGAAGAAAGATACAGCACAAAGGAGAAATGTGAGAAAAATGACTCCTTTAGCTGTGCTAAGAGGATTTAAATAGGAGTCTGAGTTTCTGTTTTCCCTGTCTCTGATCTAAACATTGAAAAGGCTCATCTAAGTTGTTTACTGAATACCAGCAGTGTTTGGGCCACATGGACTGCTTTAGATGTTGTTTATTATAGTTATCAAGGACTCTGAAAACTGGCCAATGTAGAAGTGTCTGAAGGCTGCAAAAGAGAAGATATTGTGCCGACTAGAGAAGTCAGGAAGGCAGAGGGATGGTAGCAGACAGTTATCTGATGTCTTTTCATGAATTTTTAAAATTTTGGCTACCTTGCTGTAAAACACTTAGTGGTACCTTTTTAAGACTGAGGTTTCATGCCTCTCTCTTGTTTGTATTTGTCAGGGTTTTTTTCCTCCAGGTTGATAAAAAATTGAGTAATAAATCAAATTTTCAGTAGAAATTTTATTTTTTTTCAATTTTTTTTACTGACTGTATTGCGTTACATGTTTATAAAATTCAATAAAAACACCTCTGAATAGGAATGCTAGAGAATTTTAATACTTTTAAGTCTACAGGATTATTTTTCTGAAGCTGTTGGTAAAGAGAGCATAGGGACTTTGCAATATATATATAGCTTTAATAAAATGACCGTCTGCTTCAAATTAAACATTTTATTGTTCTGATAAGAAAGTACAGAGAAAGGCTTATGACTCAATAAGTCAGTTGTGACAGCAATAATGCTGTGAATTATGCACCAAATGTTCTCTGTAACCAAGTCCAGGCCTCTAATCTTTGCTTCTTGCCCTGTGGCTTCTGAAGTGTGACTCTTGTCACTGTTAATCTTGAATACTGATAAGTCAATAATTGTTGCAAGCATTAACACCATCTGTATATGGGTACAGAGGCTATACTGCTCTGTACACTGACCCTGCAGAGATCTCGATCTCAATTCATGCTTTACTTCTTTTATACAAAAACTCTAAGGAAAATATTGCTTGTTTGAGATAGGAATTTTGTTCTCAGTGGTCTGTCTTCATATAAATAACAGCAAATAACAGCAAAAAATAGTTGGAAGTATTACACGTGCTATGTAAGGACCTTAAAGCAACTCTGACAGCATTGTGAAACCACTTCTTCATCACAAACATGGATCTATTGGAGTAGCTTTCATAGACATGCCTGAAAGCTTAATGATAAGAAAGGGAGAGGAATAACAAGGAAGGGAAACTTCATTTTCTTGTGGCACTCTGTTTTCTCTGTACTGCAACAAGTTAATGATGTTGAAGAAGGAAGGCACAAAACATGATGCCCATGCTTTAAAAGTACAGATGTTCCCTCCATACTCCAAAGGACCAAATCAAGGTAAGCAGCAATCCAGATTTGATGGGGTCATTAGTAGAAAATAAAAAATGAAGATTTGGATGACTGCATTTTTAAAGATTTGCTGTATGTGGCAGCAGTAAGACACCTTTTGATTTTTCTGCTGTGACCAGTTATTTTGTTGCCATTTGGCAGTCTTAGTCTGCTTGACCTTATTTACATAAAATTCCGTACTCAGCTGTGGAAGCAATATAGTGAGAAGACATGAGGTATGTTGTACTCCTTTGGACTTGAACACCTGCTTGTTTTCTTCTTATTTGTTTTCATTTAAAGGGTTGTGAGATCTCAATATACTGATTATTTTATGCTGTAAAGACCTGTCGCAGTCATTTATTAAATCCAGAGTCCTTTAACTGTCATTGAATGTGTTCCTATTGAACTGGGGTTTTGAAAGAGCTGTTAGCTTACTGTTGTGATGTCATCTTAAAAATAAGACCTAATGTTCCCTTTTAGGAGGGTGAGCATAAGAAAACAACTGATGATTTGAAATGCCAGAGCCAGTCTGTGGTGGAGACAGACCATCAATATGTCTTAGCTGCAACCTGGGTAGAATTTAACGATTCTTCTCCCCAAGTTGCAAACATGGATACTGCTTTCTGCAGCTTATATTTTTGTTCAAGAGAAGAAACACAGAAGAAAGTTTTTCTTTTATTAGAAATGTGAACATCTGTTAGGAGGAATTTGCTGCTACTATTTCAGTTCTGTTTCAAAATTCTAGTTGCTAAACTTACTGAGGTACAGAGGAGGTTCCAGTAAGTGTCGTCAGTTCAAAACCAAATGGGAGAGATCATTTAGCTGTATTTAAAGAAAAACATCAATTATTTAAAGCTTCTGAAATTCACTTCTATTTGGCATATAACAGTGTCAGCTATTTCAGGGACCTGGCTTTTACAAACTGTCTTTTGTTTCATGCAGGATTTTCATTGGAAAGATTTGGAAGTCAACAAAAAATTCAGTGGCAGAAGCAAACAACAGACTGTTAAAATGAGTTTAAAAGAACTGATCTGTTTGTGCTAGATACCGTAGTTACAATTTCTTGTTAAATTGAAAGAGTTGTACAAAGGTGCCTTCTTTAGGGTCACACAGTGAAATTTTCACTGTAACTAGCAAGAATGATTCCTAGATACCATGTTTCCTTCTCCTGAAACTGTATATCACTCTCTAAAGTGTGAATATGATTTTACAGTCTGAGACAGTTAACATTTTTTAATCTTAAAAACCTCCCAATGTTCTTGGTAAATCAACGAGTGTTGTGACCTATATTGGGGCTGCCTAGCCAAGATCTCCCATGTGCTTGTGCTGCAGTGGGCTTTGAAAGGTTGTGGATTTCAGAGACAGCTTGAGCTGGTTTAGTTGAAGTTGAAAACAGTGGTATGTTTTATGTTGGCGTGAGA
This sequence comes from Sclerurus mexicanus, assembly GCA_013396755.1. NCBI lineage: Eukaryota > Metazoa > Chordata > Aves > Passeriformes > Furnariidae > Sclerurus > Sclerurus mexicanus. The sequence continues at coordinate 1,080,475 of VWZF01003555.1, read as the reverse complement.
AAACATTTGCTCAGAGCTGTAGATTAGAACAAGAAGAAGTAGAAACCAGACCTGATGTTCAAGCACTGTTACAGTGGTACAGTGTAGCATGCAAAGATGCTACTAAAGTGCTAGCAGCAAGGCCTGGTCCTGTGTGGTGCTGGGTGGAAAGAAGAGCCAGGTGGATTTTCATTCCAACACAAGCAGCTTGAGTGTAGAAGTACTAAAACATTCACACAGCAGCATGTTGAATGGTAACTGTTTATGCTTCTTCACTAAATGCCAGTATAGGCAGATGAGCAGAAGAGAAAAGAATATAGGAGCTCTGTTTGTTTGTCATATAGGGTATTACTCCTCTTTGTCATCTAGAGCATTACTTCTCCATATGCATTCATATCTACAAGTCTTCACTGAATCTTCATTTGCTCTTATTTAGAAAAGAGTAGAACTGTACTACTTTTCTTTCTTTTTTCTTTTTCTTTTTTTTTTTTTTGAGAGAGGAGAGAAGCAAGCCTTCAAAATTCACAAGAAAATGGCAAACAATTCTTTTAAAAGGCCCATAAATGGAGCATTGGATCCACATGCTTTATTTGTGTTGCAGTGTATCAGCAGCATGTGATGGCTTGTTCCTTTTGTTAGGTGTCTCTGCAGTACTGTATACAGATTAAATAGCTGCTGCATTGCAGAGAGTTATTAATACATTGGATTGCACTTCCAGGGAAGATGTCAGTGTGTCCTTTAGCCTGAATGTACCTTATGGTTGAGTTACAGAGTTTGAGTTTTTTTTAATTTTGCTGAAGATAACTTACTTGTTCAGTAAATTCTTAGCCAGTTGGGAACTATAGAATAACATCATTCTTAACCTCTGTAAATGTCACTTCTTGTTTTCAAGTTCAGAAAAATCAAAGCCTTGTTCCAAAATAAAAACAGATCACCCTTCTCAAATCTTAAACTTGATACACTGAAAATGCAGTCTTATGCCACTGTGCATACAACAGGAGGGAGCAGGGGATGAGATGTATGGATAGAATGCAGATAAACAGTATGTATGAAATGCTAGAAAATGGAAAGAGAGAATGCAGATAAACAGTATGTATGAAATGCTAGAAAATGGAAAGAGGGGCCAATCCATTATTTTTCTGGTACATCTGTGTACTGTTTCATTTGTGATGCACATTAGTAAAACAAGAAGGCTTTTCAGTTTCCAGTCTTCTGCACTGACAGCTCTCAGTGCTACGCATGGTTAAAGTGATGGAGGTGAGGTGTTGTTCTTGGGGAAATCCCACTGTGTGGGGGGAACTTCTGCTGACTTATACACAGGGATGGAAGGGAGCACTAAGGTCGGATGTGGGTGTGCAGAGATGAAAGAGCAAGGCGGAGAGAAGTAAGGACCTCAGCTCTGTTTCCTTTTTCCCTCCACCCACAGTAATACTCATAAGAGCTCACTGTGCCAGTTCAGCCCAGTGGCTGAAGCTCTCACTGCATTGCTGCAGCCCCTGCTTTTACCTAACCTACTGAAAGAGATGTTGGACATGGTTACTGAGCTTTCAGAGTTCAGGAGGTTTGCCATCACTAAATGACAAAGCTGCTGGTATTATATGTATGTCATAGGACTTCACAGAAGTGACCAAGCAGTGAGCTATGGCTGGTTGACGCTCTACAGGTCTGTCCAGGAGTTACTTAAAACCTGATTTGGAAGTGATAGAAACTGTGTGGGCAATGTGGGCACAAGGTGTGAGGAAGCAGAGGTCTAGGGGTCATTAGCTCCTGACAGCAATATGTGTGAATGTGGAGCATAGCAAATATCTGATAAATTGGCTACATTCAATTGATTTGAGTACCTGGTTGCTTGACTGTATATGTACGGAGAACTTTGGGACCAGTGTTGGCCATTCTGTGCCTGTGAGTGTGTCCAGAATTTAAAGATATGTGGTAGCTCTGTCTAAAGTATTTTGCACAGGTCTTGCAAAAAGATCTTCTAATGTAAGTATGTGAGTAATAAAAAAATCTTCAAAAACTACAGGAGAATATATGCAAGAGAGAGCATGTCTCAATGGTCTGAGATGTGTCAGCGTGGCAACAGGCGGTAAACACCTGATCTTTTAGCCTGAGTAAAAGGGACTTTCACCCCAAGAGGCCTGACGTTCAGATCAAAGTGTTTCACAGCTTTGCGAATGGTCTCTAGGCTGTCTTCACTTCCTTTTCTACCTCCAGTTCCCTGCTGAAAGGCGTTGTTCAAGGATTGTGTTCTTTAGGAAAACTCTGAATGAAGCCATGTTATGTACAAGGATAGAGGGAATGAACTTCAAGTATGATTTTAAAGATAGAGTGCCTCTTTGCAGACTAGGTTTAAACACGCAGCTGTGAGAACATACCTGGAAAGTGGTGCCAGCAGCTGGAAGCTCTTCTGACTTCTTTTGCCTCCCAGTTCCAAGATAGAAATGCCACCACCCCCTCCACAGGCCAAGGAGACATCAGCTTTCTCAGCGGTTAGCACCAGTCTATATCCTTTTCTTCTCATTTTCTCTGTTCTTCATCTTTTCTCCTCTCACTGTGTCCTCTCTTTTTCTTTTTTTTTCTTTTTTTCCCCTTTTACTTTACTTCATTGTGATTTAGTACAGAGTACTTGGTGGTTTGGTTTTCACGTTTTCTTCTGAAGGTCTTTCCTCTTGCTCTTAAAAAAAACCAAACACTGAAAGTTTGTAAGCACTCTGCAAAAGCCTGTTCCTGTTTATGTTAGGGCAGAATAAGATCCGGAGTGATTCTATTGCCGAGGATCATCCTATTACGTTGCAAGTTCATGGGAGTTTCTAACATAAACAAAGAAATTTCACAATACCAGCAGGTGATTTATTTGCTTTACATACGTATAGATATTGTCTGCAAATTAAGGAGTAGAGTGTAATAAATGTTGTGGAAGTGGGGACTCTATTTGATGTTTTCACAGTGTTGTGCCTGGAAAAATGGAAGTTAGTGGGTGTTGCTCAGTGAAGTGTGCATTTTAAAGTTACCCACAGTGATGCCCATTGTCCTGTCCCTGAATTGCATGATGTCATGTTTCATTTAAAGCTCTTAGTGATGCCGAAGACTGTCGGTGCTCTGGGAAAAAGGCGGTGAGAAAGTTGTGAATCAGGTTTCTGTAAAGCCTTTGTGTTTAGGGTTTTGATAGATAAAAGCTGACTCATGCAATATTTCTGGCAAAGGAGCTGTACAGACTAGTAAGAGCTTCTCGTTTTACCTGAGTGCCCAATGAGCTAATTCAGGAACAGCTGAAGTCAGAGCCCGTGCCTCTCCTCTGCTGCACAGGTAGGTCGTGGGTTCTTTGGAAAGGATTGGAAAAATAGAGAGGACTTGTTCATCCTGGGTGTGAGGAGCCAGAGACATTCCTCAGTGGTGAGATACTGTCGCAGAAGATTTTCCCTTGCAGTAATGTTCTCGGATATTAGCGTGCTTGGTTGTGACAGAGGCTATTCTGCTTTCAATACGGCAGGGAGTAGGGGCAGGGGGACAGTAATTTGACAGACAGAAGCACACTAGTTGGTGACTTTTTTTCCTTGTTGTGAGATTTCTAATAAATGGGATTTCTGTTCCTCAAAGTTCAGTTAAAATACTTGGCAGGGTATCGTTTGTGACAGTCCAGACTGGAGATGTAATCCTGCAAATATTGTAGCTCTCTAATGTGATTTTGTTCACAGAGGGTGTTAGTTTTAGAACTGATATGCGTTCATATACAAAATTTAGCGGTTAAAAATCTGCTGACCTTCACTTGGACAATATTCAGAGCAGAGGATATGGGGAGTGTATTTAAGATCATCTGGGATTCTTGTAATTTAAGTTAATCTTTCTCAGTCATAAGTCTGTACAACATTTATGTTTGTTTCTAAATTCCAGTGTTGCATTTTGAATTTGATACTGGATGTAGAAATTGTTCTAGACAAGTTTGCTTAATTGTATCCACAGTATGAATGCTGTATTGGAAATATGAAAATATCTCAAGGGAAAAACAGGAAAGATATTTCTTGTAGTCTCATCGCTTTTTTGTAACTAAACTTCCACAGGATGTGAATGCTGTAATTTCTGTAATGTTGACTTTGTAGATAACACCTGAGGTGCTTTTTTTCATGCCAGGAGAAAGGCAGCAACAATGCTAATCATGAATATAAAATGACTTGTGAGTTTTTAGTTGTGCAGAATGTCTTAAGGTGTCACATGCAGTAAACAGCTTGGAGGAATAAGCACCTATATTTAGGACTTGGGGAATATTTAAGTCAATTTTATATTTACAAACAAAGAACTTTATCTCTTGTTGTATGCTAATGTTCTAGCATAGCCAAAACTGCAGAGATAATGGAAAACTATTTATCATTACCATGGACATAGTTACAGGAAGAGGTATTTGTTAAAGAAAGCAAGTGATAGAAGAAGAGTGTGCATTTTTGGTGTAAGCTTGTTTATGACTGCACACTGAAAACATGAGCTATGCCAAAATGGTTGCTTTGCATGTGCCTTCAGTGCTGTAACTAATATGAAGAGTTGCCTGTTGGCATGAAGTGAGGGTATTTCTTGCCCTTGCATGTCTGAAGAATAGGAACATGTCATTGCTCTTGCTGGGGAGCGCTCTGGGGTCATGCCATGCCAGTGTGTGTGATGCAGGAGCAGGGAGGTTTGCAGGGGCTGGGAAGGGGGAGAGACTAACTGAATTAATGCAAAGGCACAAATAAGAAATGACCTTGTTTGGGGAGCATGTTTCCTTCTGAGTAAGGACAAGTAGTAATTATCCTCCTTTCAGTGCTGAACTAACAAGTAATTACTGTTATTCCTTAATTAAAGTATGCAAATTGAAGATTTTTTTTTTCTCTCCAGACTGAGTTAAATACCCTTATTCACAGCTGACAAAAGTTCTCAATATTATTTTGGTTCATCCTTGAAAAGGTTCAGTAACCAAAAGAAAGCCTAACAAAAAAAGCAGTGAACCAGGCCAGATATGGGTCAGGGTATACAAAACTTGCTCAGAGCGTGTGCCTCTGCAGGCTCTGGGGTACCTACAATTACACACACTGTTTGTAGCCTGAGTTTTGGTGAATACACGTACCCACTGGTGCTGCTGTTGAAACTCGGGGCTGGGAGGGAACTTGCAAATCAGTCCTGCAGGATATGGGACAAATGACTTGCTTTTTATAGTAAGTTTGTATGAAAGACAGAAATCTGTAAGACATTACAGGGTTTGCAAAGGCACTGGGTCAGTTATGATTCACAGAGAGCAATCCTGGGAGACACTGTTTACTTTCCCCTCACTCTCATTAATTAACTCACAGGTTTTTCACCAGGCAGTTGGTACAGACCTTACGTAGCTTGGTGCAAGAGTAAAGTTGTCTTGCAGTACAACTGCACAGTAAAACTGTACTAGAGCTCTGAAAAGGCAAATGCAGACCATGACAAGAGAAAAGAGGATGGACACATGTCTGTGGCAATGAGCTCGATTCGTCTGATGCACTTGTGACTGCGAAAATCATCTAAAAACTTTCTTCCTGATTTTAACAGTGAGGGTAATCATAGAGGTTATTTTCCAACATAAATGATTCTAAGATAATTGAATCCAACCATTAACCCAACAATGCCAAGTCCACCTCTAAAACCGTGTCACCAAGTGCCACATCTACATGTTTTAAATACCTCCAAGGATGGTGACTCCACCGTTTTCCTGAGCAGCCTGTTCCAGCACTTGACAGCCCTTTTGCTGAAGAATTTTTTCCTGATATCCCATCTAAATCTTCCCTGGTGCTACTTGAGGCTGTATTCTCTTGTCCTATCACTTGTTATTTGGGAGAAGAGACTGACCCCTACCTTGCCACAATCTTCTTTCAGGTAGTTGTACAGCAATAAGGTCTCCCTTGAGCCTTCATTTCTAGACATCTCCAGCTCCCTCATACAACGTGTGCTCCAGACCCTTCACCAGCTCCACTGCCCTTCTCTGGACACACTCCAGCGCCTCAACATCTTTCTTGTAGTGAGGAGCCCACAACTGAACACAGGATTGAAGGCGTGACCTCACCAGTGCCCAATACAATACTGCTTAGTCTCAGGGGTTTCTAAAGACGAATCTGTCAAGCCATGGAACACTTACAGATCCTGCGGTATTGGAAAAGGCTATTGGTTTGTAACAGCTACCTGAACCTGAAGCAGAAATTGAGAGCTGCCCAGAGCCAGGCTGTGTCCCCAAGCTCTGCTTTCCACGGGCAGGGCGTTTGATACAGGACTTGCCCGCTGAGAAAAGGGAGCTGCTTCCTGGTTCCATGTCATGCTGAAATCCATGGTCCTCTATGCACCCTGCATTTTTGCCAGGTGCACCAGCTGCCTAGGTGCCTAGTTGTGTTCTGTGGGAACACTGGGCTTCTGTGCCATCAGAGTGGACTCTGGGGAACATGTTTTTGCTGGTCAGAAACTTAATGGACAAAGTTTTAACAAAAGCTCTCCACAGAGATGCCAAATGACCAATTTACACCTGTCTGGGAAAGGAATAAGAATTAAGTAAAAAGGAACTTTTGAGTTTAATAGTCAGGATGAGGTTTTGAGGACAAAACAGACCAAGCAGCAAATACTTTGGTGTGATTTATATAGAAGCACACAGGAATAGTAATTTATATCAAAAATGGAGGAACTTGAGTCAACCACATTGCATGCAATTAATTAGCCATGGCTTGTGGATGCCTGGGTTTTGCCAAGGTCAGGCGTTAAAGAGCAAGCCCATTTTAACTATTACAACTAATCCTTGTTTTTTTAAAAAAGGAATGACATTGTGATTAAACAAGAAAATAAGTGGGTTTGTTTTGGTTCTCTAAAACATGTTAAGATCTCCCAGTGCTTCTGGCTACAAACACGTCTTATGTAAAACTACTTGTACCATTTTTTTCTGATTTCAGTGTCATTAACGTGAACTGTGTTTTGGGGATTTTTAATATTAATGAGCCTGACGTTTGCAAAGAAAATGCTACATATTAATGCCTTCAGGTTATTATCTGAGAGGCAGACCATGTATCAGTGAAACAGGAAGAGTGTGGGGTAATGAAATTTCACAGGAATCCTTTATTTCACCCTAAACATGGCTAATCAGGTGTTTCTTTGTCATGTAATTTTAATACCTTGGAGTAAGTTAGCTGAAAGGTATCCCTCTTATCTTGTTTATCCTGTACATTTTTCAAGGGGGGCATTTTTCATTCATCTGCACAGCAACACTGTGCTTTCTAACTTGAACGTGAAAAATGATCCAAAGCCAATAACAAAAATACATTCTTTCTTATCAAAAATGTATACTTTCTTATCACAAGCAATAGGAAGGCAAACATCATTGTCTGTGCCCCTTCAGAAACAAGAGAACTTCACTGCATTTTTCAGTTTTAAATATTTTCCTGGTTTATTGCTTTGTATTTTATTTTGTAATTGGTACTTGATGTGGTTTATTCAAAAAAAGGTAAGAAAACATGCTTCTACACTGCAAAACTAGAACCTGGCACAAAGAAAGGCTATAGATTTTTAGACTACAAGGTAAAACCGGGGGCACAGAGGTGCCAAATTACGTTTTTAATCTAATGAGCAATTTCTAAGCCATGTAATGAGAAAATTACTCTCTGTGTTGATACCATGAGTCACCTTGAGAGCAATACTTCTCCTTAACAAAGCTAATGCCATCATCACTGAAATAGCACTGTTAATTACTCACATACAAATAAAATCTTATGCATTCAAGACAGACCAAATAAATTAATATATTCTTCTCTGGGATTTTATTTCTGTTTGCTTTGGATTGATTTTGAAAAATGGGAGAGTTGCTTTCTGCTTTGAATAAATTTTTCCCCATGCTTTGGTAGTTGCAGAAGCTGCATGTCTGGGAGGTTTCTGCTTGTAATTGCATAGCAAGTCTGCCTCAGTTCAAGAAGGGCCACCTTAAAGGTTGGGCGGGTTTGATTTGCAGCTTTATGGTTTCTTTACTGAAACTGTTGTCTAGCACTGTAATTGCTGGTAAGATTTTTGAAAAGTGAGGTTGTCACTGGGCTAAAATAAGGACTAAGCTACGCACTCTGTGGGTAGCTTCAGTATTGCTTTTCTTCTTAAATTGTCACAAGTTTCCCCTTTTCACAGAACAGACATTCTGAAATGCTCTAAATTGAGGCAAGATTTTTTGGGTGGACACTTTTTACTGAAACAAAGCCTTAAAGTATTGAATTTACCTGCAGCTGCTTTTTGCAGATTCTCGTGCTACATCACACACAACTTGGCCAGAGACAAATCTGGTTTGTGTTGTGGACAGCATCCTGCAGGGCATTTTGGCAATCAAAATGAAGCAGAATTGAAATGCCGACAGGAAGACAGACATCTTATTTTGTTGTTGCACTGTTCTGAAAAACAGCTTTGGGTCAGTTCAGCAGGGGGTAATATTCTGGCTGAAGCAGAACAGTTTTAGAATGATTTATTTTCCTAGTAGAAAACTGAATTGTTTGGCAGCACTCTTTGCTGCAGGGACTCTTTCTTCAGAAACTACATTTTTTTCATTGGGAAATAATTCTGCTTTTAGTGTTTTTGTACAAGCTACGGAGCTAGTAATTGATAACTGCTTTTAGTTTTTGTTTAACTGTTGGGCTTACAGGACACTTTCTGGTATTACTGTGTTTCTTGGGTTTTCCAAACCTCCCAAACCATGACTGATGCTCAGTTAGGAGATAGCAGGGACTGCTCCCAACAGAATTGAAGTTTTTTTTAAACTTTGGGAAAATCTTTGAGTCCTATTTTACTCCTGTGCTGAGCCTGAGCAGTAATGTGCTCGCAACAAGCTTAGCACCCTGGCACAAGAAGGATGTGCCAGAGACATACATGTGAGCAGAAGGAATGAGGTGCCTCTGTTGTAGCCCCCAGTGGGGGATCCCCACCACCTAAAAAGCATTAAAATCACAGTGACCCCCAAATCACGTTGTTCTGATTGTCTTTTAGTTAAAATAGAATTGTGGCAGTTTTCTATGCAAATGGCTATAAAAGTATCTGCTGGCAACTTTTGTGTTATGTGGAGCAGCAACAGTAAACTCACTTCACTTTGTTTGTTTGTTTGTTTAGATGACTTCCACTTACCTCTTGATGTTGTACCAGCTGTGACAGAGGCCCTTGACTCCAAGGTGAAAGGGGAAGATTTGCACAAGGAGAGCAGACCTTTCCGCTACTGTGAAAAAACAACCATGGACCTGTCAGACAGTGACCGTCCTGTCAGCTTTAGTTCCACCTCCTCCTCTGCATCCTCCAGGGATAGCCACTGCTCCTTTGGAAGCAGAATGACCTTGGTTTCCAACAGCCACTTGGGTTTGTTCAATCAGGATAAAGAAACGGGTGCCATCAAGCTAGAACTGGTCCCAACCAGGAGATTTTCCAGCAACAAGATGCACAAAAACTCCGCTGTTGAGCAAGAGGATCCAGAGGAAAGCCTTGAAAAAAGGCCAGGCATGCCCAGGAAAGCAGAACCAAAAGGAGCCAGCAAAAACTGTGCAGTGTCCCTTGTCACAGAGCCCACCAGTCCGAAGCTTCTCTATGTAGACAGAGTCGTCCAAGAGATTCTGGAGACAGAGAGGATGTATGTGCAGGATCTAAAAAGCATTGTCAAGGTAGGGGTCTTGGTTAGGATGGTATGAACTGTTCCATAATGCCATTTTTTGCACTGTCTGATTTCACAGCAGGACAGATGGACCTGACAATGGAACTGGCATTTGCTGGTCTTTATAAATTAGTGTAACATCACGTGTTTCTAGTTTTTATTTGATTAGATAAATCTAAGCTGTTACTATGCATTCATGAAGAAATAACAGGGGAAAAAATCCTACAGTTGGCAGCACTAGTAAACAAAGAGTGATAAACTCTTTGGAGTAACAAAACTTTTTTTTATATTTACAAAAGAATGTATATTGCTCTGTGTCCTAGAATGTATAGCAAGAAGCAAACAGCGGACAGCTTTAAATGCTTTATCTGAAGGGTCTCACTTATTGATTATTCCATCTCCCTCCCCACCAAATCCTAGTTCTACAATGTCTTTCCTGCCTTTTCCTCTCTCCCTTTCTTGCAACTCACAGCTGCAGTTTGTTCTTCCTGTGTCCTTGGCCTGTAGCATTGAATATGGCATTTTTATTTGGTGTAAATACTGTTGTTTGGCTGTTATATGAAGGAATTGTTTTCTTTAATACTAATTCTGAAGTGATGTTGCTAATAAATGGGTGCAGCATTTATTAGCAACAGTGACATTTTTGTCCAAACCCCAACCTAACAGTACCTTTCATTTCCACTTTCTAGCAATGGAAAAAATATGGATCAGTCCTTCTGTGGGTTGTTCCTTTCCCTTCACGTACTTGTCTCTCTGCCATCAGCATCTTGGTTTTTTTTGTGTTTTTGAAGATGACAATTAAGTGTTGGCTATTGTTTGTAGTCTACGTACTTAGCCCACAAAGAAGGGTTTCTTTCTTGTGAGGTGCGTGTTTAATGCACTGTTTGTAGAACTTAGAGCTCTAGGTAGGTGTATGATTTCATCTGCAAAGGAAATATCAACCATCTGGGGATACTCTCCCCACCCACAGCTCCAACCCACCTGATCCCCCAAGCAATAGCATGGAAAAACGTGATGGGTTTGATAACACAAATGCACATCGTGCTTAAACATCAGTATCCCATCCCCCTAAGTTCTCCTAAAGGTGGCTTTTTCTGCAAGACTTCATTGGTTTCCATAGCTAGTGCCGCTTCACTACATTCAACTGTTGTCCAAGTTCCATTTTGGAGTTTTTAAGGTTGCCGGATGCTGCAGAACTAAGTTAGCTTTTGTGTGTCATTACCACTCACTATGTATGACTTGCATGTAAGGTTTTGGAAACCTTAGCCCTTACTCATCCTCCTATGCAGTAAACTGTACAACTTGAGAACCTGAAAAGAATAATTAAAACCTTGAAGCAGATTTTCTGTTTACAAGTAGGAAGACCAATAAATGGTTTCTAGAAAATAGTTTAGGCATCACTACAGTAGATGTAGAGTAAATAAGGCAAATGCTCTTCTAGTTATGAAAGCATTGGAAGAACTGTGAACCTGTGAAGTGCCCACGCCTATTTCCTGCAGCAACTAATAGTGAATCTTGAAAGCTTTGTGTGGTACTAGATAGCTTATTTGAGAGACAAGTGGTTGGTAGTGGCACTTTTCTTAGGTAGGGCCTGAGGATCCAAGGGCTTCAAAGGAGCTGCTTCCCAGATGGAAAGGACAATGGGGAACCAGCCTGCGCAGAATGTTCTTTGCTCGGTTTGGGGGGAGAGAGGTGTGACTGGAAGCATGTTACAGAGGAGCCTATTTCATATGTTCCTCAGGACTCCTTTCTTCACAAGTTACCTTAGCAATGCTGCAGTAATTTACCTAAGCAAGGGTGGGGGTTGTGAGAAGGCTGGGAATGCTCTGCAGAGATCTGTAGGAGTGCTATAGCCTAATAGGGCTTGATTATCTGCACCTCTGTGACTTGAGGCCATTTAGTCTGGCAGACAGATAACTGGTGCTGAGCCAAACTAAGATGAAGGGAAGCAGCTTCATTTTCCAGATAAACATGGATCAGATTTGGCAGATGGTTAGGAAATGGGATGAGAATGGGGAAAAAGGGAGCTGGAGAGAGGTCAAAGGGCAGCTGCTGCCCAAGAAGCATATGGGAACTGAAGAGATACATGAAGGTGGGAGGTGGTGGAAGAAAGTATAAGCAAATGAACTTTGTAAGTGGAGAGAGAGAAAATCATTAGAGGGAAAACAACGTAAGGAAATGAGGGAAAACCCAGGAAATGGAAAGTTAAAATATGAGATTAGTTGGAACTGGAGCTCTCTAGCAAGTTTGCAGCTGTCTGCAGTAGAATATTACAGAATGTTGGAACAAACCCCACGTTCATTTGGTCCAATGTTCCTGCTCAAGCAGGGTCATCCTAGAGCACATGGCACTGAATTGTCCAGATAGTCCTTGAATATCTCCAGTGAGGGAGATACCTCAGCCTCTCTGGGCAGTCTGTTGCAGTGCATGGTCACCTGCAGAGTAAAGAAGTTCTTTCTCATGTTCAGGTGGAACTTCCTGAGCGTCAGTTTCTGCCTGCTGCCTCTCACCCTAGTGCTTGGCACCACAGATAAGAGCTGGGCTCTATCCTTTTGACACCCTCGCTTCAGGTACTTCATTGATAAGATCCCCTGTCACCTCTTGTTAGGGCTGAACAGGTCCAACTCTCTCAACCTCTCATCATAAGAGATGTTCCAGTTCCCTAATCATCTTCACAGCCTTCCACTGGACTTACTCCAGGAGTTCAATGTCCCTCTTGTACTGAGGAGCCCAGACCTGGACACAGCACTCCGCATGCAGCCTCACTAGGGCTGAGTAAGAGGGGCAGGATCACCTCCCTCGACCTGCCGGCAGTGCTCTTTCCTAATGCACCCCCAGGACAGCATTGGCTTTTTTGGCTTCAAGGGCACACTGCTGGCTCATGGACTACTTGTTGTCCACCACAATCCCTGGAAGCTTATGTACACAGTCTAAAAATAGTGAGGAGATTTGGGGTTTTTTTTGTTACAGGGTGTTGTTTTGAGGGTTTTTTTGTCAGATGGAGTGACAAAGAGAAGCAGGGTAACCTGCATACAAAAAGCTATAAGCTGAAGAGATGTCAAGATAGCGTAAGAACAAAAAGGGAGAAATGAACAAGTACTGTTTTAATCACCCTCTACTTCCAGCTGAGAACTGTCAGTACAGATCTAGTCTACTGCTTTTTGTCCTCTGGTAGAGGGGATTTGCTGATGCTACATTCTCCATAGAGAATGGAAACGTACTCAAAAAGAATATGTTCTCACTATTGTTTCCAGCACTTTGAAACAGGTTTCAAAGCTGCAACTGAGAGGGTGTCAAAAATCACATCCATGAATCTACTCTCTACATTTTTGGTATAAAGCAAAGTATGTTTGCCTTTTTTTTTTTTTTTTTTTTTTTTGGGT
>VWZF01003555.1:837002-1067338 GCA_013396755.1 Sclerurus mexicanus | reverse complement strand
TTTTTTGTTGTTGTTTTGCTTAGGTTTCTTTTTAATACATCTACACTCTTTCCCATTATCCATATCATTAATGAATACATTAAATAGGATGGAACCAAGTATTAGCCCCCAGGATATGCCACCAGCCATTGGCCTTCAACTAGATTTTGTGCCTGTGATCACCACCCTCAGGTCCTGTCTGTTCAGCAAGTTTTCAGTCAAACTTAGTGTCTGCTTGTCCAAGTCATACTTTTTCCACTTGTGTATGAGGATCTTAAAGAGTTAAAAGCCTTTCTGAAGTCAAGGGAGACAATATCCACTGCTCTCCACTCATCTACCACCAGTCATTTCATAGTTAAAATGTTATCAGACTGGTCAGCTATCCTTTGGTGAATCCCTGATGAGTGTTCTTGACTACCTTCTTGTCCTTAGTGTGCTTGGAACTGGTTCCTAGGACTGGCTGTACGCGAATGACCCATTAACATGGATGATGTGAAATTCCGTGTAGGATCCTGGTACTAATCATAGTACAGAAAGTGAGTTTGGTAAGAGTTAGCCTAGCACAGTATTTTGGGCAGTGTCCTTTCAGCCTATGCTATCCTTAGAACATGGAGTTATCGTACCTGAAGTAAAACTGTGGATGAATGGGGCAAAATAGAATTTCATTCTTTTTGATGCTTTTATTGACCTAATGCTGTTAGTCATAACTTCTGTTGCCTTTTGAGTATCTAGATGATCTTAACAGTACTAAGTTGGTAGGCAGAAGTAGAAATTGACATCATGGGACATGGTTAATGTGATTTTTAAATTATACTGGAGGCCTGCTGAGGTTCTCCAGCTTTCTTTTGCTGATAAGAAGTATTTAATGGGCTTAGGATGAGTGAGAGGAGGCCATACAGGTGCTATTTGGCACCCTTTGCTCCAGTATATGCATTAAAAACCAAGTGCTTTTCTAACCAGTACAGCAATTTTGTCTATGACCTGGAAGAACAGTTGAGTTACGATTGTTTTGAGGCACACTGCCGTGACTCTTGCACAGACAAGCATTTCAACAAAGATAGAGTGAACTTTTCCATCGTTTGGTATGTTTTATCAGATCATCTGTTAAGGATAATTAAAGTTTTCAATGAATGCAGCTTGAAGCTTGTTTTGGGCAAGTTTGTGATGAGAAATCGGATATCTGTGCTTCCTGCTTATGTCATTCTGACAGGTGTACTGGCCAGAGGAGAACTCGCCGACCTTCTTTTCAGGACCTAGCCTGACTTTTTCAAATAATGCAGTTAGAATAGGCATAACCTTCAGTTAGAGTCACTTAATGGAGTAACTTTTTTTTTCCCCCTGAATAAAATGCTGTCTCAGAATCTCTAATACAACTGTGTTTTACTCTTGTGGTTCATAGGAGTCAAAAGCCCACATCTGTAATTTGTACAAATGCTTGAAACTGTAGAAAGGCATCCACATTTGTGTTTTGCCTTTGCAAAATGAAGGAATAATGCAAATGCACTCTTACAATGCTTGCATCCATCATTTTGCATTAAATACCTTCATAGTGATATCAGCTCATTGAAAACATAGGGATCCACAGCATGAACCTCAGTCTTGGTATAAGATCCCCTCTCAGTAAAATAGCTTAAGTAAAAAGTCATTGGTATCTATACAATTGCTAGACAGGAATGAAGCATGCATTGTCAGTGCATTTCACAAGTATTTGATGCAAACAGAGGTTGAGCTTCAGGAATCTTGAGCTCAGTCTGAAATCTGGAGAATTCATTTATGTGAATAAGTTCCTCTACCCTTTCATTCCAATTTTTTTGTTTGTTTGTTTGTTTTTTGGTATTGTTGTTTTTGTTGGGTTTTGGTTTTTGTTTTGTTTCCAGACCATCCCTACTGGACTAGTTGAAGTCTTTGTTTTATCTCCTTTCCAGATCTTTTGTCCCTGACACCCTCTTTTTATACTGAAGACTCTTCATTTGAGAAAGTCTCATTCTCCTCTGCGCAGTCTTCTGCCTATGATCTTCCTGCCTGTCTGTCCTAAGTCTTCTCTACGTAAATCACGTCCTCATCTCCTGTCAGTACATACTGTCTCATTTCCTTATGTGATTTTTCACTTTTTAGTATTTCTCTTTCCCATGTTCTTAGTCTCTGCTGACTCCAGATCTCTCTCCATATTTCTCTTGGCAGGTCTGACAACATTTTCATCACACTGCTAATTTTTCTGCCCTCTTAAGTTCTGTTAACATTCAGTCTCCATCTCCTGGTGTCCACTGAATTTTGTTCCCATTTTGATCTTCCCAT
The DNA here is from genome assembly GCA_013396755.1 of Sclerurus mexicanus. Classification (NCBI taxonomy): domain Eukaryota; kingdom Metazoa; phylum Chordata; class Aves; order Passeriformes; family Furnariidae; genus Sclerurus; species Sclerurus mexicanus. The sequence goes on along the minus strand of VWZF01003555.1, from coordinate 1,065,064 downwards.
CTTTCTGTAGTATTCCTTTATGTCTCCTCTGCCCTGAAATTTCACAGCATGTTTCTCCATATGGTGTAAGGATTGCAGAGAGTCACTGAGACACAGGAACAACCTTTTCCCTCACCTTGCCTCAGACCATCAGGTCTGAACCAGATGTCACTTAGCAGCACCTGAGAATGGCAGTTGTGGGTTAAGACCTCGTGAAACCTGAGCTGACCCTTGCAAAGGACCATTGCTAAAAGTTGGTGTTGAGGATATGTGAATTTGAGGAGCTTCTCCTCCCCATCCTGTCCCTGTGACCCACCCCACCTCTTCCTTCCCCCCGTGGTAAAATATAGGGGAATTTACACAAAGATGGCAAAAGGCATACTCTGAGAAACAGAGTCTCCATTATGCTTGAGTCTGCTAATGTCTCCCCTTTAGACATGAGGATACGGTTCATGTCCCTGCTAGTCAGCCTAGGGGTGCTTGTCTTCTCAGGGGAAAGGTCACCAAAATTTTTCAACATGAGCAAAAAAGGGCATTCTTTCTCAAAAAGCCCCAGGGGAATGCTTTTGCTGAAGTCTCCTAGAACAACTCATCAGGGAGGCAGGTTTTGGGTGTGGAAAGCTTCATCCAAGGTGAACATACTTGATGAAATTATATACCCCTCTGGGGGTGGGGGTAGCCTTTGAAAGGGGAAGTATTGGATGTTTGAGGTAGATACGTGTTGTGTCACCAGTGGTTAAGAGAAACTCTTCTGAGGGGAAGTCAGTATCAGAATTTTATTGTTCCCGGTTTCCTGTCTCGCAGTGGTGCAGTTAAAGGATGTCTCCTTCTATGTTTTAGGCAATTAGTTAAAAAGAGTGCGCACATTGTCACTGGTGATGTGTTAGGAAAAGCTTGTGCAGCTGGATAGTGTACCTCTGAAAGTTATTTCTTTCTAGATTCAAAAGGTGAGAATCTCAATATAGATGAGGCATCCCATAATGTTTGTTCCCATATTACACTTAATTTTTTGATGTGACCTCTTTTTCAATGCCCACTAACCTGCATACCTGAGGAAGAAACTTTTAGATTGATAACGTGAGTTGTGTGTGAAGATCTTACTCTGAGACAGTGCCTCTGTTTCGCAGTAAAGAATTCCAGCACCCACCAATAGAAGTGGTAAATTAGCAGAGCTGCTCTTTTTGAGCATTTTGTAGATGAGAAACTTCACAGAGTGCTTCAATGGAAAGTTTTTTGAATGTTAATGAGAATCAAAGTCTGATGTGTGAGGCTGTACTGATCCCTCCTATATAAGCATCCTGAATTTTATGGCACTGCTGTAACCATCAGACTGTAATGATAGAATTCTTCCAAAGGTTTTTCATCACTTCGGTTTCACTCAGTATAGGAAGCAGTGATGTGTGGTCTCAGAACTAGTATTTTTCATCAGTGCATTAAAGCAGAAGTTAGCATACCATATGACTTTAAAGCCATGGACCAAAATCTCAGCTTCATGTATAGGTACTGCAGTTTTGCAAGTTTAGTCTGTATGACAAAGATTGCTGACATACTTAATTTCTTTGTCTTAAATCTTGAGCACGAAAAAGAGAATGCGAGTGATAACTGCATGATTTTTAAGTAATTTACTCTTAGTTTCCTCATAAACAGAGTGATGGTTCAGAAACGGGCTTGCCTCTCTCAGATCACTTGCAGAGCCTGTCTCAGAGAGGGAAAAGACATTCAGTTTAGATTTAGAACAGTGATATTCAGAGTGAGATTCTTCCTTTGAAATTTGTCTTGCTATGGCTTTAAAAAGCATTTAAAGCAGATTAGCATGCATGCTGTCATTTCTGACTAGGGATTGATCATTATGCTTTTAGAAAATTTGGATGAACAATTTAAATTACCTGCAAAACAAATACTATGGCCATGACAGTGAAAAGTTTGACAGTGATTAGCATTTGTTACACTGTTGCGCTGAATTTTCTCACTGCTCTTTTTTCATTTATGAAGAAAGAGCTGTGTCAAATTCTGATCAACTTCCTCAGGGAAAGCTTGGCTGAAAAGCAAGGGAAGCTTCTTTCAGTAATTTTGAGATACAGTAGCTGAAACTAAGGCATATCAGTACATATCCAAGAGGCCCTCTCAAAGTCTGTGAAGTTTAAGCAGAATTACAGCAGTATAAATCGGATCAGAAAAATGTTCCACTTATAAAATCTGTAATGAATTTGTGAACGGCTGTATTGGAGAACATCAGTGTTGTGTTTCATTTCTGGAATTGCTGTTTACAAATCAGGACCATAATCCCCAGTGCAGACTGCTGAGAAGTGAGGTAGCTGAGAACACCACGAGGTAAGTTACCAACAGGTGTAAACAGCTGTTCTGGCTACCCTTAATGAAATCCATAAAGTAAATCAAACTTCCTTCTTCTGTTGTAGTGGGATAGTTCAGTTTTCTTGCTTCCTGTACGTGAGCCATATTAAACACCCTAAAGCAACCTAAAGTAAAATCCAAGTATATGCAAACGGTTTTTTTGTCTTGAATAGTTTTAGATAATGTTGTTTCTGGAACTCCAGGATCTTGAATGAACATGTTTTGCCAGCTACATATGCATCACATCATATGTGCCCTTTAATTATACCTAACAAGAGCAAAAACAAAACCCAAACCTTGTTCTGCTGGGCAGGATGAGAATGATTCTGGGCTCTGGAAAAAGAGGTTTTATAGCTCTGCAGTAGGAATATACTGTGTTGTGGACAGCCAGATGTAACCTAACAAACTACTTCAGTGGAGTAAGCATCTGCTTATGTTGTGGCATGAACAGGGAGCTGTTTGTAAACTAACTTCACAGAAACTAGAAAAGCCAGGGTTAAATATACTGATGAATGTTTTTTTCTTATCTGCATCATCACTGCTTCACTCATATTTCTGCTGGTGACATTCATAAATTTCTTTCATTCAGCATGTTTCCAAGTACTTGAAAGAGACTGAATATTATTGCTGCCTTGTGTTTCCTCTACTGTACTTTGCATCCAGTTCTTATCTTACAGCTAGATTGTAGAAACTTGTTGGGACAGAGACTGTGTTTGTCAGGTCATTTCAGAGCTTCACCATTTGACTGGGACTGCAAATGTTAAGACAGTACAAATGTACAGCCATAGCTTTGTGTGTTTGTTTTAAGGTCAGCTCTGTATCTGGACAGCATAAAAGGGTGAGTTATACTGCAGCAAAAAATGAGGTGTCTGTAAATGTACAGTAAGCCTTTCTTAAGCTGTGGATGCGAGAGAAGCAGCATGGAGGGCTGCTGCTCTTCCAGGGAGCCACAAAATTCCCAAAAAAGCCTAGCTGCTGTTGCTCTTGTCATCCTTTTTCTTGCAGCAGGGCGTAAATCAATCAACCGTGCAATTTGCAACCTCCTACTTTCTGAATGTGAGTGAATATCGATAAAAGGATGAAAGTTAATCTTCTGTTCCAGAGTGCTTTTTTCTTTTGGGAGTAGGGAGGCAAGGGGAATATGTAATTAAATATGGAGTATGCCATTTAAGAATGCTGGTGGTGGGCAGGAGGCTCCAGAAGTGAAACATTCCTGTGACTGTACTGATGCTGGAGTGGGAGGTTGTATTCCTGGTTAGTGGGATGTATAGAGCCCTTCTGAGGTTCAGAAAGTAAGAGAGGTCTGTTCACCTCTGCCCTCTCACTTGCTGTCGCTCACTAGGAGCAGATACAGAGTTCCACAGAACAGAGCAGCAGCAGCTCTACAAAAACAACAAGTTTATAGAGGGCAAAACTGTGAGGAACAGGTCTGAGACCTGAGAGGCAGGGAGAGGAAGTGCAGCTTATGCTGCAAAGTTTTCAGTAAACAGTATCATGTTTAAATGAGATGATTTTTTTTGGTTTTGTTTTTCCAGAATTACTGGGATTTTCCGTAAAGAAATGTCAAAATTTGGAGATACTATCTTAAAGGCAAACAAATTTCTGCATTTTCAGCCAGGCCATAGTTTCTGGCATTTTATTTGTTTATTATAGCCATTTCCATTTTGATCCATGGAAATATTTGACTGCTTTTATATTTGTTATATAATTTTATTAAATATTACTTGTCAGTGAACAATGTTCTAGTAATCCATGGCCTTTAAACCTGAACACTTAAAAAACCACACAGCAGTCTCTCTCTTTTCTGCTTTTACCATTCCTGCAGATGAAGGTGTGGAGCTAACTGCTATTTTCTGTGGTTTCAGGAGAAGACCGTTTTGCAAATAAGACACTTTTTAAAAGTTTTTACTTGCAAACCACCCACTACTGTAAGGTTCCTTTTCATTGCTGTTCATATATTAATAATAAAAGTATCCATACATCTCTGGGAATCATGTAGTTACTAAGGTTAAGATAAATGTGTGTTTAGTATGTGTGCAGATTTTCTTCATTATGCTGGGTTTGCATTTTCATTCTTTGGAAAATAGACTCTTTCAGTTTCCCTTCTTGTATTTTAAAATAAACATTTCTCTTCTGGAATGTCTCATTTAACTTGTAAGCATATTGAGATCTCTTTTAAAACATGTTAACATTCATTTGCCTTACAAATTGAGGAAAGTTTATTTAACAGGGCAAGGGTCTACAGCACAAGACTCAGATTCCTTTCCTGGGTGATTCATACATTCAAAGGCCAAATATGCCTTAATAATTCTCAGTGTTTTGTTTGACTGTGGTTCAATAAGCTTATAATCAGACAAACTAAGTTGTGTTGTGAGAATTAATTTATAGATATCCTGATGGACTTTGAGAGATTGTTTTGTTGTTTGTTTTTTGGTTTTGTTTTTTTATTTATAATTATGAAACACTTTAAGCTGGTACTTTTTTGGCAAAGCTTGAGATTATTGCATGATGATGATGATTGACACCAATGATGTGGATTTAGAAATCTTTAGAGCACTTGCTTCATCTGCCTAGCAGTCTGGAAGTATTTGATGTCCTAATTACTGTTTAATGTTTTCATTCAGCTGACCTCATTATTGTAGCTTACTACTTCTGTGTTTCCTCTTAACTTTAGCAAGTCATTAGATGAGGGCCTCACATAACTCCTCAATGAAATGTCAGTAAACTACTGATAGCATTTGTTATCCCATGATCTCCACCTGTGCTCTGAGCAGCAATTTTGAGTGCCAGCTTCTGGAAAAAATCATGTATCTGTGTGTTTTTAAGACAGGAGATTTTAGCATGAAATTCCTGCAGCTGAACAAAGGAATATTATTGAACTTTGACTGTGTTTCATTAAAGCAAAAATTCACTACAACAAAGAAGGCAGAAATCCATGAAAGCAGTCCATCCAGGCAGGCTGACAGTTCAGTGCTGGATTGGCTGGTGTCAAATTTTGACCCTCCAGAGAGCTTTGGAGGCACAGCATTCCTGCTAAAATGATTCATGGGGCAGAAGAAGAAAGCGTGCACTGGAAAAAAAGAAAGGACACAAAACCCTGGTTAGGTGGAGTAGGCATTGTAGGACATGCCTTCTTCCATCTCAGTCCTGGAAGGGAGCTGTAAGTCAGTGCTGGAAGCTCATATTGGCATCTTCTGATACTGGGGCAGGGGCAAGAGGATGTGCAGAGCTTGTTTTAAAGGCTCAGGTTCTAAAGCAGCAAGGAGGATCCCACAGCTGCAGAAGGCTATTCTGCTATCTCCCAGCTATGCATCCTGGCGAGACAGTTGTCCTTGGCCAGGGACCCTATGGAAGGATTCAGTGCAACAGTCTTGAGGGACCTCACACTGACAAAGTTTTCCAGGGCAAATTCTTTAGTTAATTTCCTGAGACTAGCTGTGCTCTGACAACTTGATGTCCTTTGAAAGATCTCCTGACTGTTATGTTGTTGACATTGATGTGCCCTAGAAATTTCCAACTTTGTATACAGCCATGCCTGCGCTCATGTCTACATGGGCACAGCTGTTCAGAGGCAGCCTAAACCAAAGAAAGCGTGTATTTTCAAGGTGCAAGGCATAGTGTTAGGACTCAGAAATTCCTCACTGCTAATTTTGGCTGACACATAACTCCCCCTGTGGCTTTCCATGCATGTGGATGAAGTCAAAGGGACCTACTAGGGGTCACTGCTTGCAGGCCTTAGTAACTGTAAATGGAACAGTGTTTTAAAGTCTATAATATAGGTGAGGAAGTCACACTGATTATTGAAAATAGCTCAAGAATAGCTACATGGAAAAAGTACCTTTATTCCTCCCCTTCTCTAGGCAAAATTTAAGTTAATACTGTTAACTTTAACTTATTTGCAGACCCCTAACTGTGGAAAGTGTAGAGAACTGTCATGATCACCTTACTCTGCAACATTAGACAGTGGAAAGAAAACTTCTCTATTTTTAGTCTTTCTTCATACCATGTTCTCACGAATGCTCTCGCCATCAATCTTTGCCCTTTCTACATGCAGTCAGTCAGCGGAGTATCATCTTACTGTATCAGGCTTTATTGCTGTTACCCGCAGGCTGCGTGTGAGCCAGCTGCACGTGTAGATTGGGCACTTCTCAGGAATCTGGTTGTAGTCACAGGTGACTGCGGTATGACTTCCTCCACCATCCGCCTGGGCAGAGGGCTGATGCCAGTGAGGTGGCCTCCTGCCAGCTCAGAGACTCTGCTCTTCTGCACGGACATAGAAGAGGAAAGAAATCAATCACAAACAACATCTAGTGACAGATTGTATAAAGCATATGGCTTTGGCTGTTCCCATTAAGAGGCTGGTGGGTTGTCCGTGCTGGGAGGTATTCTCCATGTCCTTCTCCATTGGTGGCAGGGTCAGTGCTCTGCAAGCATGTAAGCGGGTGCTTCAAAGCCCTTCTGCAAGGCCCAGCAGACCCATTTCCCCCAAGAACAGAGCTTTGCTACTGCTGACAAGCGGCAATCTTACATACAAGGTACTGAGGGATGTAAAGCAAATGCAGAAGAGGAGTAGGAAACACACAGCGTGCAGAAGCTTTCTGCTCACATTGCTGAGGTGAACAGAGAAGGCTGTGTCTCCAAGTCTGCATTGTCCTCAGAAAGACCCTGACTTTGGTTGTCATTCAGTGGCAGGACCATACCATGCCATACTGTGCCTAGCCTCCAGGTAGTTGCTGGTCTTTCAGACCTGTTTGTGTTTTGGCCTATGTGTGAGGGTTTTCCAACTTCAGATGCATTTAAAAGAACCCCACCAAATACCAATCCAACTCCTGACCTGCCCCCCATTTTCCACTAAAAGTAGAAACTGGAAAGATATGCTCACAGAAATTTTCTTCATTCAAGTTACTAGGTTTGCGTGTAGAGAATCTTTATGGTGGACAGTGCAAGCATTTTTTGAAATTTGATTTCCAGGCATCATTAATGGGCAACATCTTTGTTAGAAACAAAGTATGGTTCAGATTTTTATGATGCTCATACTGTGCATCTACAGCTGAAAATATACCTATTAGTTAACTGTAAGTATTTAGCTGCATTATCCCACTGTATGACAATGTGTGTTGCTTGCAGCCTTGGGTTAGTGGTTGTGCTACTCATGTGGAAATTGGAGATAATTGCTGCTAGATAGCAAATTCTCACCATCACAGCAAAGTGTGTTTGTAGTGCCTTCCCTCTCTGTTCAGACACTGAAGCAGAGCTGCCACTTCTGCTTCTCCTACAGAGAAGTTGCAGAAATGGGAGCTTATTTTTGGTGATATTCTTTTATGCACAGTCCTGCCCTATGAAGGGATTACTAAGGACTTCCATAGTATATATGTTTCTTGCAGGGCAGGATAAAAATTGATTCTTGTTTTACAAGGCAGTGTGTTTTTTACCCATTTTTTTAGCATTACCATATTATCATTATCCATTTTAATGTGTAATTTTAATATTGCCCCATTAATAGGTGACTTATAATATGGGCTGAACAACAATAGATAATGTTTTTAAAACTGTTTGGTTTTAAAGGCAGACTTGGGTGGCTAGATGAAAATGTCCCACTGATTTGCATTTGGTTTCTAATGTTTGGTCATGGAAGACACTAATCAGTATATGAAAATATTGTTGCTCATTTTGTCCTTTTCTTTACAGTTTTATCTCATTTCATATATATTTTATTTTTTTTTAACCTCTGAGGTTAGTGCTTTCATTATTTTATTCCTCTAGAGATCTTTCTCATGTGATTATGGAGGAGGAGATGGTAGTCAGGATATGCATCTTCTAGGAGACATTCCTTCTGATGGATTTGCAATGATGAAAGACAAATGGGGAGAACGTCAAACTCAGCAAGGAGGGCAGGGCAGTCTGGCAAGACTCTTCTAGTTTTTGGAGAATTTCAGGAAATGGGAGGGGAATATTGTGCAATACCATTAGAGCAAACCTTGGTCCGTAAATCAATCTAAGGAGACTGACATTTGTGAGTGTTTTTTTTCTCCTATAAAGTAAGCTAAATGTTTTTGCCATAACTGCAGAGAAGCAATAAAAGGCTAGTGAAGGCAAAGGTTATAAACAAAGCATTCTGTGCCGACACAGGGTTCACAGATGCTGACAAGAAACAAATAAAGTGAATAAGGTCGGTACTCCGTTCTGATAAATTTCATTGATTTCTGCACCGTATCATTACAGTTGCAGCCTGCCCTGTTATATTGTAGCTCCAAACCTTTCATTATGGCTTCAGATGATAACAGCTGTTGATACGCAGCAGGAGGTTGCCGTGACTACCATGGGGGTAAAGTACCATTTGCTAAGAAAATAATTAGGAAAAACCCCACGTCTGGGTAGCTTTTATCTGCCTGTGGTGTTGTCCTTGCAGAGAACATTATATGCCAGTACTGCATCTGTTTCCTGGATGAGTTCATGAAGCCTTTATTAGAGCACAGGTGCTCTATAAAGCGGTATAATCAGACAGGTCCCACTTGCTGAGTCAGTCCAAGTGGTGTGCTGCTCTGCTGTGCCTGGACTTCATGAGACCACTGTGTCAAGACTGTACAATGTTGACCTTTTTCAAGTAAACACAGATACCTGAAGCTTTTTGCTGCTGTGACTACCCTACTGTCAGTGCCACACTAGGCAGTTTATGTCTAGCTCAGGTATCTGCTTACACCAATGACAGCAACTTAAACACGTCTGTAGCCATGTTAAAAAAAAAAAATTAGAAAGCTAAAACACAAAAACAGTCCCCAGATCCTGTGTGTTTTCCTAATAGTTTGAGGTGAGGTACAAAGTAGCTCTGAATCGCAAGAGTTTTGAGCAAATCCCCTTGCCCTATGTACACACAAATCCAATCATTAGTTTCTTGTTTGCTTCTGACTTGATGCTGAATGAAGAAGGGGGCCTGAAGCACAGTCTTAAGCAGCTTTTGGCAAAAGAGAGCACAAACTGTGAGGGTGTAGTATATAAGCTGATACTGGCATACGCTATAAGAGTAAAAGAAAACTGCCAAAGCACCTGCAGGGTGCTGCTTGGCAGCAGCATCAGAAAGTTACCTGGTTCCCTCTTTCATACTAATAGTTGTTAAAAGACCAAGAAGAATATGCATATATGGAAAAAAAATGGGTAGGGGGACAAAAGGAACAAAAACCAGGTCATGAATATAACATGCTTACAATACTGAAAAAATAACTATGGACTGTTTGTTATTTGAAGAAATCCAAGCTTCAGCTATGCAGAGATGAATGAATTAAAAAGGATCTCCTCTTTGTTTATTAAATGTGCTGCGTGGAGTTACTTATTGTAAGATTTTCATTCCTCTGTAGCCCACCCTGTCATACATCTCAGGGTGCTGCAGTGTTCCTGACTCTAAAATATTTTCGGAGGATCACAATTTCACTGGAGCTTTTTTGTTCTTTGCTTTTATATGATAAATATGAATTTGTGGGTGGAAGTGGTTATTTATTTAGTATTATCACTGGAGCAGCACTGAATCTGTCATCTGCTTCTGCCTTTGACTTACGATATTGCTTGCTGCAGTCCTGTCTGCCTTGCCATCCTGAACCTTTTACTCTTCTGAAGCTTCTGAGTATGCATAAAAAGCCAAGGACAAGTGCAGGGAGTCTCCAGGATGCAGTTCCAATGACTTACTGCACAAACATACTTCAAGGACAGGTGTGGGCTGTGAAGCTGCTGTCAGCCAGGAGGGGAGGCAGAGTACATGTTGGATGCCATCACAGAAGAAACGATATGGCTCTCCAGGGACCTGCCTGCTTGCCTGCCCACTGCCACTTGGTGCTCTTCTTAAAGACACTAAATTTGCCTTGGAATAAACTTCCTTGCTTTCCTGGGACAAAAAGTACTGAGTTTCGGGGGTAAAAAGGGGTACCTTTAACTGGAGGTGATGAATGTGGATTATTGAGCGTTAGGATGGGGGAAGGAGGGAGGAAATTCTGCTGATACCTAACACTGAATCTTGGTTACACCTGAGACTCTGCTGGTGCTATTTCAGTTGGAAAGAAGGATATGGGCATGGAGGCTCAAGTGTTGTAATTCTTAACATGTTTTATGAGGGCATCTAAAACCCTAAACATCTAAAACTAGGTTCATGGTTGGTCCAAACCCTTTGTCTTCACCAAATTTACACAGAATAAATCTTGGCCAATGTGTGTGTTCTGTAATACCTTTTTCTTTACAATTCTGGAACACAGTTATATTTTAGACGTTTTCACAGTCCCACTGATATTTTGTAGGGTTCCTTTCTTGCAGCACCATGTAATGCTGTGCTGCTTTTGGGTGGTTGCCACACCACATTGTCTAGCCCCAGGCTAAGAGATTTTATTTATTTTTATTTCACATTGTTTCAGCTGTTTTCACTTTTATTTTATTTCCATACTCCAGCAGAATTTCTTCATGAATGTGGCAGCACATCGAGTTTCTTGGTTAATGAATTGTAGTTAGTTAAATAGCTTGCTGGATTTGTTTGCTCTTATCTGAGAATTTTAATACTGCAGCAGCAACAGATTGAAAGGTGACATTGAGCCCTTATCCAAGTGAGGGAAGAGATGGGAAAGTTGTTCTCCCAGAACACTGCTAATCTGAGCTTTTTCTAACTGTCATGTTCGTATTCAATTAAAGTCCCTGGGTGAGACACTATCACTCTTGTAAATGTCAAAAGAAATCTAGAGTATATAGCAATATAATTTGCAGTGTAACTCTACGCGTGGTGAATTCTGTGGGCATATATACATTGAAATCTGTGCTCTACACACTCTGCATTGTTTGGTAACTGTGATTTTTTAAAAAATAATTTTTTTGCTTTTTTGAGCCTCTCTTGCCCACGTGCTTTCTGGTCTTCATTATATAGGTTTTCTGTTACTAAGACTGCATTAAATGACGTTCTTCATCTCTTACTTTTACATTTTTTTTGCATTTTAGCCAGTCAAATGATCAATTAAACTGTCACTGTGAATGAAATCTGAAAACGTTTGTTTATCAGTAAAAAGAGAAACATTGGCTGTCCGATCTAAGAGGTATAACTTAGCTTTCAGTCTTTTGTTATTTTCTTGGTTTCAGTGAACAGATAAGTACTGTTACTGTTCATAATAGGGTGACTGTTCACAGAGGGGCTACTGAAGGCTTTATTGTCACAATAAGGTGAAACTGATATGAAGAGAGTCATCTTGTGCAATAAAACATAGCTGTGTTTACTGATCTAGGAAAGGAGGAAATGTCTGAAGACCTCACTGTCATTACTCTTGTAGGATTACCTCGACTGTATCACTGACCAGACCAAGCTCTCCCTGGGGACAGAAGAGCGATCAGCCCTGTTTGGAAACATACGGGATATCTACCATTTCAACAGGTAAATTTATATTTAACTAAATGAAAACAGTTCAATAACCTGTATTAATGGGAGGGAGCAAACCAACCAAAGATGCTCTTATCACTCTAATATGGCCAAGGTCTATGAATTGAGAAATGATCTAATTTTGATTCTGAGCAAAGTTGGTTTGCTGAGATCAGATTTTTTTAGCTGTTTATTCAATTAATCAAGTGTGGTCTCTGTTTACGTTTGTTGTTTTTATGCTGGGTATTATGTAAGCTTAACCTGCTCTGCGCCTTAACTGAGCATAATGCAAGACTACTGTCAATGAAATTCTTGCTTCAATAAGGAGACGTTTTATTCCTACTATATAGGGTCCTTTTGTGTACCTATGCACATCCCCCAGATCTGAGTTTTGTAGTGTTTTATACTACTAGAGACTCCCTGAATTAATTTATCAAAACTGTGTTCAAGTACCTTTCCTTTACTGAAGTCTTCTGTTCAGTATCTTTCCAGCCTTCTCTAAAACTCCATGGATGGGATTCTAGTTTATATTGGGAGCCTGGAATAAAATTTCCTGCTTGTATAGCTAGTGCCACATTGTGTGGGACCTCAGTATCTGCAGTTTTAGTAGCATGCTACTGCTACTTTTGTCTGAATTCTCTGTTACTATAAAAAGAACTAACTTAGCATTTAAGGAAAACCGAATATTCAACCAATGCAAGAAATATATTGGCATAAAGTTCCCACATCTTTTATATCCCAATATTCCTGTAAAAGCTATTTTAGCTTTGCTATAGTTGACAAAACATCTCCTAAAGTACTGTGTTCTTTGAAGGACAACAGACAATTTAATTGAATCAAAAGAAGATTCTGAAGTGGAGCGCTCGTGTCAAAGAGCATCTTCAATGTTTTTCCATCATCATGGGAAATTACTTTAAAGTGCTTCAACTGCTGGGATCTCTGTTCAGTGTTCAGGAAAGAGTAAGAATGGATCTATTCAGAATTTATGGACAAAGATGAACCCTAAAATCTTTTTCTGAAACTTAAAATAGCTACTGTAGAATAATGGAAATATGCTTAACTACAAAGCCACTGTGTTCTGCTTCAGCTGCAACAACTGACTTGACTGAATGTTTAACAGCTGGAAAATACATAGTGGGAGCCTGCTAAAAGAGGCTCATGGCTTGCTTTAGAGCCATGAGACAATGATTGTAAGCTTACAGATTCGCAGTGGTCACAGGATGGAAAAACACAGGCCTGGCTGGTATATTTTCTGATCCTTCAAAAGCTTAGAAGAACAACAGACTTGGTAGCTAGAACACATTTACGCCAGCATCATTGCAAATATTACCTAATAAAAATACCTTCAAGTATGATCAGTCATTATACAGAATAATTGAGCTGGGGAGTGAAGGTTGGGAATTTTTGCCGTGATTTAAAAAACCCAAACAAACAAAACAAAAAACGAAAAAAGTCAAACCACCAACCTGAAAAGCAGTTTGGAGCAATTTTAGACATGGATATTTTAGAATGGTTAAAACTCAGTGGAAAGTTGTCCAAAGCCTCTAGTAAATTACTAATGTATTTCAGGCCTTCTGATATGAAATTCTGCATGGAAATTGTGAGTTTTTAAAACTGAACACTCATTGTAGGTCAAGATAACTTCAAGGATTAAGTTTACTCCTGTGTGAAATTTGGCATGTAGCTTTTGAGTCCTAAACTTACTCTAGAGCCTTTTTATTTATTTTTACTGTCAGAAGGGGGTCTACTTGGCAATTATACAGTAGTAGTTCCTGATGCTTTTTGTGAACATGATTTTATAGTTCTAGAGTTACTTTATTTTTCTCAACTTTGAATTTGGCCATTAATCAGTGATGAAAGGTTTTAGCCTTGGGGTTTTTTCAGACTTTCAGATCTGTGAAATTTCATTTCAATAAATGGGACTTTTAGCTAAACTACTTAGGATTTGCAGATGTTGTGTTGAATGGCAGAAATGGTGGTCAGGATGGTAACTGCTAGTCCCATGACTATGATCTCTTTCTGGAAAGCTATTACTTAAAGCAGAATCACTGACTGTGTACTGGTCCACTGATCCTGGTGTCCCTTGGAAAAAGCTCCCTCACTGTTCATTTACTTGTTTGGAAGGGGGAAGCGTTCTCTAAATCAGCATTTGCTGCCTTTCTTCCCTGGCCTCCCTGCTGAGACTCTTTTCAGTGTCCTTTTAGGATAAATTCTCCATGATACCATGACTCGGTTCTGAAAGGGAAACTATGCAGAGAAATGTGCTGAAGTTCAGTACTTCTACCAACACTTGGGCAGTCTTGGCAGAGGTCAAGCTGAAACTTTTGCTGCTGACAGAGGTCATGCTGCATGGTCCTTGGCCATTGGTGACTACTGAAGCACACAAATACGGTGCAGGGCCATTTTCTGTAACTGCTATATTCAGCAGTTCCTGTGCTCTGTGAGTTTCACAGTGCTAAGGTCTGGCTTCTTCTGAGGAGGAGCCTTGATAAAACCAAAAAATTAAAGCATCCCAAAAGGCCTTATAAAATGACTTATTTGTCTGATTTGATAAGGTAATGAATGCACTTATACAAAACTGTCAGTCTCTTTATGCTTACCTCTCTCATCCCAAAAGGGCTAGCATTAGGTCTCTGTGAGGATTGTACAGATTCAGAATTTCCCAGCCCATAATAACCCAAGCTATATAACTCAATACATCGTCTTAAGTGGCAGTGGCACTTCTCTCATGTTTCAGTCTGAATCTTGTTAATGATTCAGCTGAGAGAGCATGGAGTTCCTGTAATGGTGCTCCCTCATGCTCCCTTCCAGCCTGGGTTGTTGGCATAAGTGAGTTACAGAGGCCAAGAGCTGTGAACAGCATAAAACCTCTGGATATTCAGGTGAAGCGGACTAATGCTTTTTACTATTGTTTTTTCTGCCTCCTGCCAGGTACTTAAATGTAGCCTATAATAATAGCCCTGCTTTTTCATTTGTCAGCTTGGTATTATAGGGATTTAATTAAGTTTTTCAGGATGCTTGAGCATGACAGATTTGCTGTTTTTACAGTGGCAGACTGCTCTTACCAATCCCATTCTTACCAGCAAGGTGGCACAGAAGAGAGTGCAATATAGGTAACAAAATCTTTCAAAAAACAGTCCTTACACTATGAGCTTGTGCTGAAGCACTAGTCTATTTAGTGCATAAACTTGGACTCATTGCATGAATATATAAAATCTTTAAATGTTCTTTGTTGTATCCTGAAGGAGAAATAATGTGGTTTTATAAGGAGACCAGTAGGAATAGAATTACAATCAAGGTGCTACGTACTCTAAGCCATCAGGAGAACGTTTGCCTGCCAAACAGGAGGAATCCTCTGAGCCTGTTTGGTGTGTTTGATGTTATTTCCAAACCTCACGTGTGAGACATAGTCAGTCGGTATACCTAATGGCTGTGGTCACCATCGCTACAGCTTGCTTCCTTGCCTGATGTAAATGAGCTTCATGAGTGGAGCATCAAGTAAGGATTTTGTTTTTATTCCTAGTTTGATGAATGGAGAAATTGAGGTGTGGAGGTGAAATTGTTGTTGTACAAAGTGACTTGGCGACCGCTGAACCTAAGGTTTCTGCCTGTCTTTGTTCTTTGTGACTGCTTGCTCATTTCTCCCTTTCCTTCCTCCAGTAATTAGAGAAGCAAATAAGAAGGTAGGAAACTCTTCTGGTTTACTCCTTTCTGTACATACAGAGGGAAATTGCGTCTGCTTACAGGGGTATAGGGTAGTTCCCTAGATAAAAGCTTAGGAACTCTTAGGCAAAACTCACTCAGGGAACCAGCTGTGAATTGGGAGAAAAGTAGCCCTAAATGGAAAATCATCTGCGGGAGTTGAGGAAGGGGGAAGAGGGGGAGGAGAAGAAAATTCTATTAGAGAACCATTTGGCAGAAAACTCAGTTTCTCCTCTCATTTTTTGAGTACCTCTCTCAGTAAGACTGAAGACTGTTCAGATCAAGGAGATAGCCTTGAGGTTTTCTTTTCCTACTTGAACTCTTTCTTGCACTGAATTTGCTTTTGAGAACTGGGTTTCATACAACAGCGGACAGGCTCCCTTAATGCTTTGCTCCTGTTACAATGAATTAATTTCCTTTTTGGCATGTCAAAATTATAAAAGCCTCTCAGTGAGGTGTTGTTTTTATGCATCTAGAATGTATATATTCCCTTCCAGAAAACTTTTTCCAGGCTAACCATTTTGCTTTGGTGAAGAGATGAACTAAAGGTCATTGAGCTTCTTAACATTCTTCTTGTATGTGTAATACATCCCTGGTTCTTACCAGTGTTTTTCAGAGCAGCTCCTCATCTTCCTTGGTCAAGTAAAGCTCCTAGAACATGCAAAGTCTTTCTAGGACAGTGAACATGCTTCAGTAGGTTTTAAATTTTCTTAGCTTTAAATTGTGTTAGTTGATAGAAGAGCTACACAACTGTCTGACTACACTGCTTTGAGTATTGTAGAAGAGCTGTCAGTCATAGAATCATAGAATAGTTTGGATTGGAAGGGGTGTTTAAAAGGCCATCTAGTCCAGCCTCTCTGCAATGAGCAGTGACATCTTTAACTGGGTGAGGTTGCTCAGAGCCCCATCCAGCCTGGCCTTGAAATGTTTCTAGGGATGAGGCATCTACCTGAGGAAAGGGGCTCAGATTTGCTTAACAGATCACCAATCTACGATCATTGTGATGACTTGAATTCTTAAGTATGTGGAAATACCATTTCCTCATAGTTCTCCTCTGCCTACAAATAAAAATCCCATGGGGAAGAGGGGTATCAAAGGGGTTCTTGTTACCTTTTTAGGACTCCCTGTTGCACTAAGTGATGCTATGAATGGTGAAGAATTGTCTTCCAGTGTATTCCAAATACACAGGTGTGTCTATTCTAAGGTGTTCCATAATTGTCTTACCCTTTCCTTTTCTTTGTTTTAGTGATCTTCTGCAAGATTTGGAAAACTGTGAAAATGATCCTGTGGCTATAGCAGATTGTTTTGTTTCCAAGGTAAGTCTGCAGAATGACACCAGGTTTAGAGTGATATGGAGGTAATAAGATTAATTGGTTAGCTTTTGAGACCTAATTCTGATAGCTTGTGTGACATCAACCAAGAAAAGCCAGCAAATCTATGGAAAAGGAAGGAATTTCTCTTAGTAATTGATAGGAATATGCCTCTGATTTGCATTTCTAAAAAGAAAAAAAAAATCAAGAAAAAGGTGTCATGTTCTCCCATAAGTATATCTGACTGATGAAGCTGTTGATTAAGAGTTCATTTTTAGACTTCTTTTTTCTCTTGTCAACAACAGCGGTTGTTTTGGGGTTTTTTTTCTTCTATTTTTTTATGTAGATGATCAAGTGGTGCTGCAGTTATGCCTTGTCGTCTTAAGAACACTAGAGGATAAAATTTGGCTGCATTTTTAGAAAAGGCAATAATATTAGCATACTTGTGGCCATATTGTTTTCTGAGGTACATTTTTCTCGAATCCCACAACTATACCTTTAATTTTCTTTTTAAATGGGCTGACTCAAGGTCTAGCCTTAAGATTCAAATCTCCTTCTCTCTGAAATGCTTTGAATCTTCTGAACATTGATCTGACATTTTTATTCTGTTGGGTAATACTGAAGCCAAAAATTATGGAGAAGGAGAAGTTGTTAGGTGCAGGTGAAATACAGGGAAGCAAAGCAGGTGACCTTCCTTGTAGGAAACCCAAAGAGCCAGTCAGAGAGAAGAGGAATGGCTACAATGGGTAGGACAAAAAGAGATTAAATAATTTGGGCTACAGATGATGCTAGTTCACTGAAGACTTCACCAGAGAATCTACACAGGCTTTGAATCTGTAGAGCCCAAATGTGTTAAGAAATAATACCATCTCCATGCTATTTCTGAAGGAAGAGGAATGGAAGAGGGGTCAGGTAGTTGTTTAATTTTGGATAATCTCTGTAGATGTGTTTGGCTTTTTTTATTAAACCGAACACAAACCCACAATAAAACACTCCCAAAACACCACCAAAACACCACCAAACCCCCCCAAAGAAACCCAAAAGCCAAAGTCTGTTTTATACTTTGTCCTGATCTTGGTATTGCCAGCATCAAGCATTCAATGTAATAAGTCTAACATATGGATTTAGGATTAACTAAACACCCTTACATGGTAGCCTAGTAGTTTGTTTGGCACTGTTGTGACACGAGGCATTTTATTGTAAAGGGGAGTGATGATACCAGCTTAGTGCTGCTGTTTCACCGGATCACGTGCTTCAGTTGAGTTTGAGAAAGCTGTTATTTATCTAGTAATGGATCTTTTGTAAGCATTGAGAGACTTAAGTGTTGGCACCACTGCTATGAAAGTAGCATGTTTTTTTGCCTCATTGCAGTGGGGTTTATGGCATGTTGTTATTGCTACAGATAGCCTGGTCTGAATTGAAGGAGAGAGAAAAGGGGACAGTGCAAAGTCCTGCTTCTGGAACAGAATAACCCCATGTGCATGCTGGGTCTGACTGACTAGGAAACAACTTAGCAAAAAACATCTGGGGTCCTGGTGGGCAAGAAGTTGTGTGTAAGCCTGTGCAGTGAAGGCCAACTGTGAGGCCTTCAGGATATTTACAGATAAAATTGTTTGGAGCTGGTAGATCTTTCTGCTGTATTGCTGACTTATAGCTGGGACCACTGGGACTATTCCTGCTGGAATATGAAACAGAGATGGTGCAAGTGATAATAGTAAGTCCAGGAAAAAGTTGTGCTCTCATTCAAATTGCCCAACTGAAAGGGCTTGTCTGGTAGACTTTCTGGCCATTAGTTCCAAAATCCATCTGCATATCATCGCTTATGCTTTTTGTTCCCTTCTCAAATGCTTTTAGCATTTGTATTATTGGCAGGCAACTGCCTGATGGCTCAGAAATTGCTGGAGATTGCAGTCCTAACAGGCATTTTTTAGCTTCATCCAGACAAGTGCAAACACTTAAAAGTAAAATCAAACAATACCAAAATACCCCATAGTTCTGGTTTTGGCCATGAAGTTGTCATTACAGCAACTGCTGACTGTCTTAACAGACTCCAGTTGTTCATTCTTAGTTGCTTGTGTCTTCCCAGCACTGAGTAGTGGAAATAAAACTGCCTTTTTTGGCAAGATGCAGTCCTTCAAGCTTTATGGGACTTTGGCCATTTATTGTTTGATTGCTTTGAGTGTGTTAGATCTTCACTGTGTGCTAAGCACAGCGATATTATCATGCTGAAGTCATAGCTCACAGCCTTAGCTAATGGATGTAGCTCTGCTGGAACTTCTTGAATGCATCCAGTAAAACTGTTCTTAGGTTACATGAGCTCCGGATCTAGTGCCATTTTTTCATCATGCTGGTTCAGCTGTGAAGGCTGTAGTTGTTGGGACTTTTAACATGTAATCAGGTTCTCACTGTAGTTTCTGTGTTTACTCTTTGCATTCTGTGAAGCTCAGTAACTGAATAAAGTAAAAGTAATTTCTTTCTCAGGATTCATGTGAGATGACACAAAGTTGGTTTGCATGTATGACAGAACAATTACAGTTAAAGTAACTCTGGAGCTTGTTGGAAGTAAAATGTTTGATATTTGTGAAGACATCTGGGGAGCTTAATTTTTGAAGCTCTAGTTTTGGATCATTCTCTTTGAACTCGACTTTGCTATTTGGTTTTGTTCAATAAAATTTCTTGTATAGCATATTATACTTCCCGCCCACAATTATACATCACTGTGTTTCCTGTGTATAACTTTCCTGCTTGAGTAGTAAAAAGCCTTGCAACTTTTAAGGAAAATAGAGTAAGGATTATCAAAACACACTAGCGCAGTTTGAACGAAAACACATCATAGTGGATTTGAATCTTTATCTTAACATTTGTTGTGTTGAGAGCCCAAAGTAAATAGCCCCTAAAATGGCAGCTTTTATTTGTTAACAGACTTCAGCAAAGATGTCCTTAGTGTAAACTTGCCAGTAACATAAAACTCACTAACCAATAAAATAACAATGCAAAGCTATGAATTTATGTAAATGTAAATATTTAATAGCAACTTACAATGTTGTATTAAATCCCTCTGCTTCCATTATTTTAATTCATTAATAGGTCACGGGCAGATAGATGGACACAAGTGCAGAAAAGCCAGCTTTTTTAAAACCTCCTATCCACCCATGAATTCCTGCCCTTCTCTTTATACCCCAGGATGCAGGTGGTGTGGATGGGTATTTCTTGAAATGTGGCATAGCTGCTGCACGGAAGTAACCTGTCTCAGAGAGCAGTATTGTACCAGTTTAGTTTAGACCAGTTCTAGTCCTCCCTCTTTGTCTAGAAGAACTGTATTAACTCTACTACATAAAAGGTCTTGGAGACGTTTTGCTGGTAACTGTAATTGGAATCTGATAAAAGGGTTCCAGTGCAAGCTTAGCTATAGCTCAATTATTCACAGAGAAGACTGTTCCTAAAGTTTTTTGCCAGTTCAGTCTTTAATTTTCATAGTAATGATGCCAGTGTTCATTAGAAAATTGACTTCAGTATTCTACACATTTACATTTAAGTGAATTGTAAAGGAGAGCTGAATTCTGGCATGTCTCTCTTCTCACTCAGCACCCCAGGAATTCAGAACATATGTTTTCTGAAAGAGACACTCAACAGCTTAACCAAGGGGAAAGGGAGAATTACTCTAATCTAGCATCTCATTAGTGAAGAGGACATCCAGGCAATAGGCTTTGGCTTGCACACTGATTCCACTCATTTTCTCAGTCTTCATTTTCTTTTAAAGTGCCTTTTATGGCTATGAAAAAGCACATTGCACCAAGACTTGAGGGAGGATTGAGAATGTATGTGGAGGAGAAGCACAGTGAATTGATTCCACAGCAGGGGACCAGCTAAGTGTAGCTGGGATACGCTCATGCTTGCTTTGCCTTGAGGATGAGTTGCAGTCAATGCAGATGAACTCTCAGCTTGTCTCCATTTGTTTTGCAGCTTTGGGCCTCCAAATTAAAAGTGATCTCTAGAACAATTTCAGTCTCCATGCAGAGATCAATTTTAATCTGGTCTGAAGACAGTTTATGTAAACAAAACTAGTTTCAAGCTAAGTAAGTTTAAGGATGTCCAGAGAAATACTGATGAGCATAGCTGGTGTTTTCCTTATATTGTGAAAGTTTTCAGAAAAATATTAAATCCATCTTAGTTCTGTTTTTTCTTTTGCTTCTGAACATAGTTCACAGCACTAGCATGGCTTGTGCTCTGGTATGCTCCCAGTGACCTGGTGCTCTGTCTGAGGAATCTGTTGTGAAGTAGAGCAGACCAGCTGTGTGTGTGAACAGAAATTCCCTTTGGCCATGCAGAGGTGCCAGGTACCCAGGCAGGCAGTGGGAGAACAGCCATCCAGAGCAGTGCAGTTTTGTCAGATCAAGGAAGAGCCTCTCTTGGAAGTGGCTCTCTTGGCCACTTTCCCAGTGAGTTCACATGAGTCTGACCAATGCCTAGGCAAGGTGTATGATGTTGATTCACAAGAGCTCTGTAAGTTTGGGTGCATATCAACAATCTTATCCTGGAGGCAAAATACATGTGCTTGACTTTCTCCTGGCATTATGCTTGCATTGCTCAGTAAAAGTAAATGCTCTCTGATGGTTTTGTGTGATGAAATGAGCTGTGGTGCACTGAAGCGACTACATGTGTAAATGCAGTAAGGAATTTGGTGTCATGTCTGTTCAGAAAGCAGGGATGATTGTGAAACCATTCTTAAAGTTTAGAGGTATCGAGGGCATGAGAAAATGCCTTTCTTTTTTTTCAATAAAAATTTGTTCCATTTAATAGCTAGACTAAATGTCTCTCAAAAAAAAAAAAAACACACATTAAAAGTAGTTTTGACCTTGTGTAAAAAAACCCCAAAACTGAAAACCAAACCAAAGAGAGAAAGTGTGAAAAGGCTCACAGGGATTTCAGATATGCTTTTGATTTTGAGGGGAATATACACACAGTCTACTCCGTACCCCTAAAGTTTTGGCTTGTTTATTTTAGAGATAGTGCTTTCATTTGTTAAAATCTCACAACAAATATTCTTTTCCTTTCTGCTGAAAAGCAGAATAACCATGTGGCTATGTTTATGAGCAGAATATATATATATATATATATATATAAATAAATTGGCTCAAAATGTTCTGCACTCTGCTTATGAAGTAGTTCTGTGAATTGCATTATTCTGTTATCATAACCAGGGAATATATTATAATTTATACCAAAAGCCCCTAAATGTAAACCTTGAATTAATATATGCATATATAAAATAAATCTTTTTTTTTGCCACACTGAATTTTGTCCTAATGATCATCATCCCTTAAGCACCCTGACTTATGAGTGCTAGCTAGTTTGGTAGTGATTGCCATAGAAAATTACACTGTGTAATGTTGCAGTGCTCTGAGGTTTGTTAATCCTTCATTTTGAGTGGAGATGGTTTGGAGCTGTGGCTGGGAGCATGGACATTTACAGGCTGTGATACAGGCTCACTGTCTGGAGGTGGACACGGAGTGTAGGTGCACTGCCGTAAAAACTGTGACAACAAAATTAGTTCAAGTGTGAAAAATCAAGCTAAATAATTTAACTGTATTTGTATCAAGACCACATTTTGTTGGCTTGTTGATCTCTAGAAGAGCAGATTAATAAGCTTACAGCCCACCAGTGAGCAAATGGGGATCACAATCCCCTGGGGAAACATTTATTAGAAGTTTGCTTGAGTTATTTTTTTGAGAACAGTCATTACTTAAATCCAGTAAGACATACTGAAATGAATTGCAGTGACTTGTATTCATGTGGAGTAGCATCTTACTTTATACAAGGTCCTTATGGATCACTGCTCAGTGGAGAAATGAATGGCATAACCTGCTTTATCCCTGCGAGAGGGGTATGAGACCAGCACTGTTGGAATCAGGGAAGGACACTGCCTGAGATGGCTCTTTCTGATGAATGGCCAAACGAAAAACAACCAAACCCAGACAATGAGAAACAAAAGCCACAGCCTGCGTCAGCGCTCTCCCCAGGCGGTGGTGCTCCTCAGAGCACTGCTGCCTTCTGTGAAGACAGATGTTTGGTCTTGCCATTCACCAGCAATGACCCCTGGTAGACAGCCCCTCCTGGAGCACAGCTATTGTGCTGCAGAATGCCAGAGGCCATTCTGAAGATGCTTTGAGTGGAAACTGGGGTCTTACTACTGGAGAATTTCGTTTCATTGATCTGGAGTTTAGGAAAGAAAAAGTGATTGATTTTGGGAGCGCTTTGCCATTCTGCAGTGCTTTCTTAGTCTTTAGGACTCCAGCAAGCTACCGAAATTGTGTATTATTTGGGATAAAAGTTGATAGACAGATGTGGACTTAGAGCAGACGGGAATGTTTCTGGAAACCTGTTCTTGCATAGAATTAAATGACGATTATTAAAAAAACCCCACAAACTTAGGCCAGGGAGGAAAAAAATGAAGCTCAGACTTTAGCTCTGAGAAGCTTGTCAGCATTGTTTGAGCAATTGCACGGTGACAGGCAAGTGTGGAAACCCACCCAAATCTAGTTACAACTTGTTTGGGTAATAGCTGTCTGCTTTCACATAATTTACTTTAAAAAAAAAAAATCACTTTTGTGCCTTCTAATTTCACGCTTAGATTGTGCTCAAATGTGAAAGTATTTATAATTGCTTAAAAATCACACACTAAACATAACCTGCAAAACTTATTTCTCACAGTAAGTATGCTGGGCACATGGAGTGATTCTTGGGGCTGTCCTGTGCAGGACCAGGAATTGGGCTTCAGTGATAGTTGTAGGTCCCTTCCAACTCAGGATATTCTGCGATTCTATGATACATGTGTGCTTTAGCAGAGAAAAAAAATTAGATGTGTGCAAGTCAGCTGTTTGAAGGGGGTATGTGTAGTTAATGGTGTTTTGGTTGGGATTTTGGGTTTTTTTTTAAGATGCATAGATTTTCATAAGGTACCTTGGAGGCTCTATTGCAAAGCCACTTGTTTTATCTCTGTGTAGATTTCCTTGGTTTTTCTTTCAAGTAAAGGAAAAATCTCCACCTCCCTGCTAAAATAGTGAAATTAAATTCTGGTTATGTTAGGACTGTCACAATGAAAGCAGGGGATTCATAGATCTGGAACTGGAGGTGTTGTCTTGACATCATCATCTTTATCTTGCAGATGTTAGCTGCTAGTTTGACAAAATCTCAATATATGCAAACTTTTCCTCCCCACGCAGAGTGAAGATTTCCACATATATACACAGTACTGCACCAACTACCCAAGGTAGGAATGATGGGTTCCCTTTCTTCATTTGTTCCTTGGCCAATTTAAGTAATACAAGTTATAGCCTATGCAAAAAAAAACCAAAAACCAACCAACCAAACAAAACCCACAAAAAAACCAACCAACCAACCACAACAAAAAAATCAGCTTCTCCCTCTCCTAAATTCAAGCAGTGGTCGAGGACTTTATCTTTCATGGAAAAAAGAAAAAATTACAATAATTTTAAAAAAAAATGCTCATCTGAAGTTGTGTTTTGACTGTTTTTTGTTCTTTGCTTTATTGTTCTTTAGAAAATTATGGTCTTACTCTGCAATGCTGCATATATAATTCCCAGTAAGAGAGTGGTTGCAGAAACAGCAGTGATTAGAATAGGAGCCTTCCGCCCTCTTCTACAGGGAAAGAAGAAAACAATTCCTGACTTTACCTACAGACTTACTAAGAAGGTGTGTCTTAAAGCTATGTATTGATGTTTTCAGGTCAGTGGCTGTGTTGACAGAGTGCATGAGGAACAAGGCGCTGGCCAAGTTCTTCAGAGAGCGGCAAGAAGCGCTGCAGCATTCTCTGCCCCTGGGCTCTTATCTCTTGAAACCTGTCCAACGCATCCTCAAGTACCACCTGCTTCTGCACGTAAGCACCCACTAGAAATGTATTTTGTTTAGAGAGTCTGTACGTCAGAGTTCTTGCCTCTGTTACAAGGCTTGATGGTTAGAAGGGTTCTGGGTTTCCTCAAATGCTCTTCCTTTTGTGGGTATTTTATTCCTACATCCAGACACTCTATCTTCATCACTTCACGCCATATGCATGTATTTGGGGTGGGGAATTTATGGTAATTGTTTTAGACACATTGAATCAGTCTGTGCAACCAAATAATTAGCACATTTTTGAAAAGTGCTCTGTAATTCTGAAGTCGTTTGGAAAATTCTTGTCATGATTAAATGCTTTTGTACACAAATTTGTTATTCCAGTGAAGAACAGCATTTTTCCACATGTTGTAGTGTTGGGGGTGGTTGAAAGAAGGACTAAATACATATAAACACCCTGACTGCTAAGAATTTTATGGAGAGGAATAACTGAGGAAGTGGGAACTCTTTCCATATTCAGTGAATTGAGTTAAGCAAGTTTCGGAAATTCCTGTTTTATTGTTAACGTTTTCAACATATGTTTCCTATTAGAGAGTCATGTTCTAGTGAAGTGTAAAGACACTGATCCTTATTTAAAATGTCTGGTGCTACTCTGCTCTCCAACTGTAAAGTAATGCCTAGTGCAGTTCCATCAGGGTTTTGTAATTGTGTAGATATGTTCTGTGTTTTAAGAATGCCATTAAATGCTGTCTGAAAAGGTCTCCCGTCACTGTGCTGCGCTCTCTTTCTGGGCCTCTCTGATCACATTGGCTGCCGCAAGTATAGTCATGCTAAACTGACCATAAAGGCTTGACTTTGTTGGTCATAGTGTTAATCAAATTGATAGCAACGTGCGGTAGTCACAAAGGCAGGAACGTTGCGTTTGAGTGATTGCAATGAAAAGACAAAATAGGACAGATGAAAACATAGTATTGCTCTCAGCTGGGAAAATTCATTTTGGAATAAGAGGGCCTTTTTTTCTTTTCCTCTGTCTTAGGAAATAGAAAACCACCTTGACAAGGATACTGAGGGCTACGATGTGGTGCTGGATGCCATAGATACCATGCAGAGGGTGGCATGGCATATAAATGACATGAAGAGAAAACATGAACATGCCATCAGGCTCCAGGTGAGTTCCTAAAGAGATTTTATGAGTGGTTTTGAGCTGTTTTTGTCAACATATATGCAATTAACATTTTTTAGTTTATCTTTTCTTTTAATCTTTGTCAGTCATAATTTAGACTCCTGCTGAGCATGCCTGTGGCTGTTTGATCTTGGAAAGCCTGGTCATAACTGCTGCAGGAAAATCTCAGACATCTCTACCCTACAAGCAGCATCCTGTAAAGCATTTATTTTGCAGTAATATGGAACTTAACTCTTCTTTCTTCCTTTCCCTCAATTGTACAGCACTGCTGTACAACCCTAGGGCATGGCTTTGTTCAGAAATCCTGTGGTTTCCGATTTCTCCCCTTTGTGCTGATTAATTTTGTTTTGAGGCATTTCTTGTGCTGATTCTTGTTTAAGTACTTTCCTCTTGGGCTTTTGCAGACTCATTATCGGTTACTTTTGTGAAAAGCATAAACCCAGAAACATGATACTTAGAAAAACTTTGACTTTGCTTCAAATGAAGAATTTTTGAGGAGAAAAAACAAAAGCTACACCCCGAATAACTTTTGGCATCAAGAGCAAGTTCTTTTGTATAATTTTTATGTTCATTCTGTTTCCAGGTTCTGAGTAAATCATGATTTTACACTACATTTTCATCAGCGGTATTTATATTGTTTTAAGAAAACTGGGGAGATTTTTTAGCTTACAAAAGGGAGTAATAGGCTTATATCACTTCAGAAATCTATGTCATGTTATTATTTGTCTCTTTTTTTTCTTTTTAACATAAATGAATTTTATTCACTGGTTTTTGGGTTTTTTTGTGGTTTTGTTTTTTTTCCTGGGATTTTTAGTGTTTGGTTTTTGTTTTCTTGTTGTTTATATGTAGGGAGAATACGGTTATATTTGACAATGTCTTGCCTGCAGCAGTGTAACTTTTTTCCACACATTGCTGGAAATGCATGCCAATGACTTTTAACAACAATCTGCTATAAATCTGAGTAATTATATTTGACAATAAAGAGGGTTAAATACTTTTGGAAAAAAAAAACTTCTTTTTTTAATTTATTGAGCTCAGCTGGCAAATATGTGAGGTTATGGAAAATGTTCATGTTCATAGTTACCCTTTAAAAAAGTATAATCTTTTTCTGCAGCCATAAGGATAAGTCTTCTGTGGGCTATCACACTGCCTTGTGGTCTGTAATGGTGCAAGTACTGTGACAGCAGTTCCTGCTCAAAGTGTCCCTTAACAGTGCTGAACTTAATCCCTGTGCTATGTCCTGACTTATTTACAAGTTCCTGGAGAGATCTGATAAAATGCAACTTTTTTTCATTTATGTTTACTTTTTTTTTTAATAACAGCTGTGTGTATAGTCCAAAGTGGGCTGCTTTAGAGTTTTCTTCCCGTGAATGCTTTAGCCTGCATTTGTGCTTCATATGTGCTGAGATGTTTTCTTGATGAATGCTGTATTAAAGTCTAGTGTGCTAGAGAGCCCAGTCTAGGATGAGGCAATCTGTCCCTGCTTCGCTTATGCTGCCAGGTTTAAAGTCCAGTGGATGTTTGTAAAGATTTCTCTAGTTAAAGGTTTAGTCTGCTCTTAGAATTTGCTGTCCCGTGCTTAAGTCCTACGTCATTGTCACTGGCAGATAACACAAAACAACTCAAGGAAGATGTTTTTAGATGTTTCTCCAACCTTTTTTTCATTTTCTTAATTAATAAATAAGGTGAGAAATACCTATCGTATCTATGCAAAACATTAAAATACAAGAAAATCTTCAGATGTTAACTGAAGTTGACCAGATGTTGACTTTGTTCAGTTGACCAAATTACTTCTGGTCCTTTAGTCTTCTGAGAATCATCTCTTCAATATGAACACCTCACGGAAGTGTCTTCTGTGATGGGCCTACAGAGCATGGACATGGCATTATAATTCATTCAGTGGGAGACCACACAACTTCAGGAGGAATACATAGGGTGAGAGGGGAATGTTAAGAGGGATTGGTTAGGGACGTAGAGGGGAACAGATGTGGGAGAGACTGGTGACTGAATTACAAAAGATTTTCCATCTCTGGGAGCATAGAGAGGTGAGGTTGCGCTCTTTCATTACAGGCTGCCGCAGGGAGCTCAGGGCTCTTTGCTGGGTCCGTGCAGAGGCAGTAATGGGTACTCAGGGCATGTTTTAGTCTGGGCTTTGCAATAAGTCTCCAAGCACCTGGCTGCAATGTTGCACTTAACCTAGCAATCTCAGTACTGGTGGTGACTTTCCACTGTTGGATGCTGAACATTATGCAGAAGAGTGGGAATGGCCTCAGCAGATCATTTGGGTCTTTGTTTCGGTAAGATCTCTTAAATGAATGTTGGTTGTTCTTTTTTGATCTTTTGCAGGAGATACAGAGTTTGCTCACAAACTGGAAAGGGCCAGACCTCACAAGTTACGGGGAGCTGGTTTTAGAAGGAACATTTCGCATTCAGCGAGCTAAAAATGAGCGCACGTTGTTCCTTTTTGACAAGATGCTGCTAATTACAAAAAAGAGAGATGAAATGTTTGCCTACAAAGCTCACATACTGGTATGTCAGAGAGCAGGTGGTAATGTGCTGTCTACACCCCAAAACTCCTCTGTGATTCACATCATTGCCTCTCTTTGTTACAGTGTGGAAACCTGATGCTTGTAGAAGTAATACCAAAGGAACCACTTAGCTTTAGTGTCTTCCACTACAAAAATCCCAAGATGCAACATACTGTCCAGGTATGACAAAAGCGCCCCTGCCCACTGGGTAACCTGGCTGATGTCCCTGCATAGTGCAGGAATACGTTTTTCTCATGATGCTCAATTTTTTTATCAGGCAAAGTCACAGCAAGACAAGCGCCTTTGGATTCTTCACTTGAAGAGGTTAATTCTTGAAAATCATCCTGCTAAAATTCCTGCCAAGGTAAAAAAAAAAACCAAAAGCCTCAAACAATACCACAAAACCCCCCTTGCAGGTGTACTAACTTAAAGCAATCTTGTTAGCTGCAAGATGCATGCAATATACAGAGAGTTTAGGCTCCAGGAAGTTAATTAACATGTTGTTTCCTTATATCTTTAAAAGTTCCTCAGAATTAATTGGAAAGTTCCACTATAATTATCTACAGAGCTTGGTACAGAAGTAGAAGAATTGAACGGGGTGAGCAGCATTTGCCTGTTAAGACATAAGTAACATAGCTGCAATGTCAGAAAGCTTGGCTATTGGAGCATATCTTAGCTTGATACTGCCTGTCTGCAGAACACCAAGATGCACTAATTGCAGCATGTGTAGATGTTACCCAAGCTAATTTTAACTGGTCGTGGTTAGGCATCATAGCAGTGAAGACATTGGCAACACAGACTTTACAGCTGCACACATCCATCCTGAACCCTGCATCCTTTGGTGAGATAGCCAGCAAACTTTATGCCAGAGAAAATGAGGCACTGATACCATATTCACAGCTGTAATATATTGGAATAAGGAATTTTGGTCGTTTTATTATGAAATCCAGTCTTAGAGCTTTAGGTGATGCTTCCCAGTGTAACACAGAGCACCCCTCAAAGGAGGTTAAGCCTAGTTAGCTCTTGCCAAGACACAGCAGCCACTGAGTCATGTGGAAACAGGACTTTTTCACACTGAGTTTACTGTTGGTTTTTCAGTTTCCCTGTCTGTTTTTTTTTTTCACTGAGTTTTATGTTGTAATGGCTGAAAAATGTTACCTGTGACTGACATGCAACGTACTGTACTAACTCTCATTTTTCAACCGTGTAACTAAAAAGAATTATGGGAGAAAAAAGCCTTAGAAGTTCCTATTGCTAGTTCTCACATTATCTTTTTGTTGGCAAAGTCTGTTGAAGGTGTAATGTTTATGATAATATCCATGCTTAAAATGTAAATAATTGCTTATTAGGTTGTAAAAAAAATTATAGCATGATGTCAGCTTTTATATCAAATTTTTATCTTACTTCTTACTCTTTTTTTTTTTTTTAAAATATGTAACCAAAAATACTTTCTGCTCCAAGAAATAATTGCAAGGAAAAGTCTTAACAAAATGAATCTCTGTGCTTATCTGCACATTTTTTTAAATTATATTTTTGTTTCTGACAAACTGGCAGTTGGTAGTTGTGAGGCTTCTCTCTGCCCAGCATTTGGAGAATTTAACAGTAGTCCACATGTGACGCCTGGTGGAAAATTACCAAAACTGCACCTGTAGAAGGGAAAGTAGGTTAGATGCAATATTTCAGTTTGGTTTATTTTCTTACTTATTAGCTGATATTCTTGCTAAAACACACAGATTTTTTTTCCTATTAAAAAAGGGGGAAAATTTTAAGCAATCATGAGACACTTTTTATCCTGCTTCAATTTTACTAAAACCAAATCATGCATTTTTTTTTTAATAGCCGCTCCTCAAGGAAACTCTTGAGGGATGGTTGGTAGCATTTTATGAGCCAACAACTTCAGAGTCAGAAAATAATAAGGCAGTTAAACTAATTGATTTTCAGGGTGGAAATGTTCTGTGAATCACCAAAAAAAACCTGATTCCCAGATACTAGGGCCAGTTTTGTGGTGATCCTAGCAGAATATAGATATGCATCTATGGCTCTAAATTCTGGACTGCTAAGCTCCTGCCAGCAAAATTCATCACATATATAACATGTCCAACATACAGAGAAAAACAAAAAATTGCAAAACAAAAAATAATGCTGCTAACCATATTTATTAGTTCAAAAACTAAACTTGCTGTTATTTGCATATGAACTCACTGCTATCTGTAATATGCAGTGCAATTTGCCCCCCTACTAACAGTTTAACTTTGTCATTTGTTCATTTGTTACTTTTTCTATTCCAGGCCAAGCAGGCAATTCTCGAAATGGATGCCATACGTAAGTTGGTTCTTTTTCACTCTTGTTCTGAAAAATTAATAAAACTATCTTCAAAGTTTGGCTTTAGCTGATGGTTTCATTTGAGATGGAAGAAGGCCAGGCTTATGTTCCTTGAACTATGACCTTGCTGGAAAAGGCGTAATTGGATACAGGTCCTGTGGAGCTTTGCAGGCATCAGGCTGATTGGTCTGCAACCAACAAGCTGATGAGCAAGGAAGAGGCAAATAAGACCCTCTGTAAATACTGGCCAATCTCTTTTGCTTATTCCTTGCTGACTAAGTGTGTGATCTTTCCTGGTGTAGCATAAACTGCTTCTGGCTAGTACCCACTGAACAGCTAGCATTATGCAAACACAGTTTGAAGAAGTATGTAGCAATGCTATGACTTCCTCATGCTGGCAAACCTGCAACTGGAGGATAGCAAGGCTTGTCTTCTTCTGTCTGAAGAGTTTACCTTTGTG
Organism: Sclerurus mexicanus; assembly: GCA_013396755.1. NCBI lineage: Eukaryota > Metazoa > Chordata > Aves > Passeriformes > Furnariidae > Sclerurus > Sclerurus mexicanus. The sequence continues at coordinate 1,034,001 of VWZF01003555.1, read as the reverse complement.
TGTCCCAGCATAGGCAAGCACATGTGATGCTGCTGTCTGCACTCTGAATACAGCCCCATCTGTGCTGTCCCTACTGTTGGATCTTCTTGCTGCCTTTGCTGGTACAAGACATTTTAGCTCTCCATGACACCAGTAATCCCTGGCAGTGCAGGGAAATGAGAACAGTAGTCCTAGGATGTAAATGCTGGTACAAGACATTTTAGCTCTCCATGACACCAGTAATCCCTGGCAGTGCAGGGAAATGAGAACAGTAGTCCTAGGATGTAAATGCTGAGGAAGTCTTGGAGTATGGCAGGCTTGTTATTTATTTATGTAGTTGTTGTAGAGTTGGTCAGGAAGGCTCTTACTGAGACTGGCAAACAAACAGGATGGTGGTGGATAAATGTTATGAGTTAGCCATCTGGAGCCAGGCACTACTACATGGGCAAAGCGTTTCCGTGGTTGCCTGGTTAGCAGCTGCCCTACAGCAGCATGTCTTGCTTGTGCTGCTTCAGGTTCTGATGAGTTGCCACTGTATCAGTCATAAAGAAGCATTGGCACTGCCTCCAAAGGGAACTAAGACATGTGAAGTGCTATCCTTGTCACTCTCTTATTCCTTGCACCTCTGCTTGTTCTTCAGATCACCCAGGTTTCCACTATAGTCCTGAGGGAGAAATGAAATCACCGTACCAGCCTAAAGATGGCACTGCTCCTCACAGAGTGAGAAGGAAATCAGGTGAATAAACTCTTTTACCACCTAGATGACAAAAGGAAAAACAAACAGGATTGTTTAGGGATGGATTGAGGCTGGGCATGTGGAATTAGTTTTTAATTTACACTCCATGCAGATTTAACATGGCATGGTATCTCTCAGATGTGGGTGAAGCATCTAATTAACTATCTGGTTTTTGTGTGATTTTTTTTTTATCTGCTATTTGCATTTAATGTAATGAACATTCATAATGGTGGATGCGCAAGGAACAGTTGGTACTTTCTGATGGATAAAACAATGCATAAGCAGGAAAGCAACTCACATTATTTAAATCTGACATTACCTCCTCTTCACAGTATCTTGTTCAGAAGTGGTTCCATTCTGATTGGCTTATTATTTCAAAACATGATTGCTGTTTTTACTTAGTGTAATGTCTGCCTTATGGATAATAGAGGTTTGAGAGATGGTTATGCTAACTTCAGGGTGGTTTTTTTTCCTCCTAGGTTGAACATATATCCATAATTACTTTAGTTTCCTCTCAAAGACACTGCCAATATCTTTGTAGTTGGGTGACTTCATATTGCAGTCACTGTGTTCGCTTGTCTCCTTAAAGACCTTTCCAATTTGGAGTGTGTAACACTGTGTATTGGGAATGACTTAAACAAGACCCCTGAGAGTATTGATGTAATGATTTAACATACAGCAGCATTTGTGTCTGAAAAACAATCAAGTTTTAATTACATTTCAGGCATCTTCCTTTGTTTCTGAGGTGTAGTATTGCATTAGTGCTGCTCTGCCTGTGAAAGGAATAATACAAAATACTGATCAAATGGCCTCCTACCTAATGTTCAGCTCCATACACTTTCTAAGCCCTTCTAAGCTGTTGGTACCTCATACATATTTCTAATAGAAAACTTCCAAAAACTTAGAGTAATAACAGAGATGACCAAGTCTTTTGAAAGCAGGAATCTTAACATGGGATAAAGATTTATGTGTGGCTTTTATGGAGGGCAGCTTTTATTGCTTTAAGAAACATATATGTTCTTTGGTACCATCTGTAGATTTGACACTTGAACACATTTTTATTTTTTTTAAGAGGAAATTGGGTGATAAATAAAATCTGGCTTCACTGCATGGGTTTGGAAGCTCAAATTTTGATATCCATGTTATAAAAAGTTGGCGAAGATGCTCACAGCTTTCTTTGGAATGCTGGAGTGCTTTAACATGTTGTTATCTTTTTCAGAACCCTCATCTAGAGTCCATAAAGTTTTGAAGTCAAATGGTAAGCTGTTTATTGACCTAGTGCTCCTGTACTTTGTAGAACAAATAAAGATGGATTCTTTTTTCTTTTAACTGTTCCTAAATACATTAGGGTGAGGAGGAGGAAGTTTGAAAGGAAAAAAAAATGTTGGTGTTTAAATCTAATGTCTGCTTTTCCACATGTGGGTTTTGGTCCTGTAAACATCCTGGTAACTGAACACAGAGAGTCTTGGCCATCGTGTATGGTTGCTCATACCATAGCAGTGTTGCAAAACCAGGCCCTCAAGTGGAACTCTGGTAAATCTCATTCTGTCTTTTTCTCCAAGACCGTATAGTCTGTTAGTTCAATTGCTGCTGCATTTAACACCTTTTGGGAAATTCATAAATGGGATATTAGCATAGCATTAAAATGGGCATAGACTGTTACCAGTTTGATCATTCACTTAAGATGTGTGCATTTCTGTTTTCAGATGTAAGTCCAGATTTGCAGAAGGTAAGCCATTTCTTATATTTCTTGTTTCAGCACATTCATTTGACTTAGAGTACAGTATTTACTGGAGAATCTGCATCTTCTTGGTTGTGTTGACTTTAAGAATGGAAACAAAACTCATAAAAGTTATTTAGCATCTCCAATGAGATTACTGGAATGAAAGCAATAGAAATACAGCTTACTATTTTGGGAATATTTAATAAAGAAAAAATTACTGGTCTATTGTTGTGCTTTATAATACAGTACAATCAATTACAAGGACTGTAGGATGCTTAAAAATACCACTAGAATCAAGGAAGTGCTGTGTATAAAGATAGTGTTTATTCTTTGGGGGATATTATCTCTGTATTTCTTAAATAAGACTGGAAAGTTTCAGCTTACTCTGAAATATATATCATATATATAAATCCCAATATATCAGCAAACAGAGCAGATGCAGCTAAGGAGATGGAAATGAGCTTTTCTAATTTTTACATTTTCTGTAAGAATTTGTAATGACGTTACCAGTGCAATTTGAAAGTTTCAGGTTGAATTTCAGGTCTTAGGGTTTTATTTAGGATGGAATTTAAAGTGTGTGTTTGTATGTATGTTTTATAAACAGAGTACATTAGATATGACTTCACTGTCATGCCATAACACTGAAGCTAATGATTTGGGGGATATGCATATTTTTTTTTTGGTTCAAAATGTTATATGGGAAAATACTGATTGTTGTACTTATTTCTTTATATATCTTATTTCAGTGCACCTAACTCCATGTAGTTTAAACATTGCCTACAAGTCTGTTGTAAAACACTGTCTTACTAAAACATAGAACCTTTATAAACTTCTTATCAAAGTTTTATGGTGGTTTTGTTTTTTTTCAAGCGGATTGGTATTGAGGGAGCCCTGTTATCGCAAGCCACCAAACTAGGATCAAGCGAAGCCCTACTAAATTCTAGGAAAAAGGTTTCGTTGGAATCCAATGGGCTGGATAGCCAATTTCAAGAGTCTATTGAACCAGCCTACAGCAGCGACCAGGACGAGAATCTTCAGACTTCTGCTACGGAACAGATTGATGCTGATGATGAAGAAGAGTCTGAACAGGTAGGAAAAAAAGGGGAAAAAATAAAATATTCTTTTCCCAGGGAGAGTGAAAGAGGGATTAAAATTACCTGTAAAACAGCTATGAGGCAGGAATGCCCTGCAAGTATTTACAACTTTCTCTTCTTAGAGATATTTTTATTTAGACTTCACACAATACTCTCTTACATTTAACAGAGAAGATATAAAAGTAGCCCCTATACAGAGGGAAAAATTTTTACTGCTTGAACAATACTCTACTTAGTCCTTTGCAGTCATCAAGCTTAGTTATTACAGAAAGCTGTTGTTTTTACTTGTTGCACACAACTGGCTTTTCCTTGCATCTTCAGCTGATGTCATGAAAGAAACCTTTTTAGGCCACATGCAGAGACAGTGCCTTTAGGTCTCCAAAGCAAGGACTTGAATATGAAGTTAAGATTCAGACACTGCTGCATGTGATGTGATGTTTCTTGATCTGTGAGCTCTTTGATAGTAGCTAGGAACATGTGAACTTTAATATGTGAAGTTTTGAGTAAGATTTCTGAAACTGAGAGCCTTTATCTGTTACTACTGCACAAATGGTAGTTTTTCCCACTCTATATGATGTTTCCACACATATGTAGTACCTCTGAAAGACTAAAACCCCAGCTTTGAAATGGGCCTATATTAAATAGTCTAGATTTTCAGTTTATTTTGTTTAGTTGACACTGAAGTCATGTCCTTGTGAGGTTCATTTATTTTGTGAATTATATCAAACCAATTATTGAAATTTTTTGAAGCTTACTCTGCATTTCGTCTTTGAAATTACACTATTTGCATTATAAGTATTTGACAAAATAGTATCTTGTATGAGTGTAGTGCACTGTCTTGTACTTCTCCCTCTTGCTGACATAAGTACAAAAGAATGAGTAAGCACAGAAGAATACCACCATAAAAATGTATAGTATAGTAGTAGCTTAGTGTTTAATACTAGTTGTGGCAACAATACTGTCACAGATTTTCTAGGCTCTGAATCGTTCTTGTGTCCGTGTTCTGACAGCTCACAAGCTTATTCATCTCCCAGTATGGATCCCTGACCTGTTCCAGCTACTAATAATTCCTCTGATCAAGACTGTACAAAGAATTGTAGATTCTATTAGCCCTTCCCTAAGTTCTTTTTCTTTAAAATCGTAGGGAGTGCAGCAAAACTCACTGCAGAAATCAAAGGGGGGAAGAAAAAGACTTAATAGTCAAGCTGCTGAAAATGTTGAAAAACGGAGAAGTCTTAATGTCAACAAGTGTGAAATGCAGGTATGTAATTATTATTTTTACTTTGATTTTGCTATGCAGCATATTTATGCAAGGAAAGAAATCTGTTTTTCCTAGGTACATCATCTTCTGTTTATGTCATGTATTAATATTCATATCATTGAAATATTCATATCTGTGATGAAAGGCTATTCTTTTTGGGGATGGGAAAAACAAGCAACTTACAAAACCAATCAGCATTAACTTAAGACAAAAGGAATTATCTTTCTCTCTCTCTGCCAACCTCTGGCCAGCAATCTCTGCAGCATCCTTCATGTTGGCATTAGCAAGCATGTGGCCTTGCTATAAATTAGATCTGCATGAAAACTTACTCTGAAAAGAAAAAAGAAATTTTCAGTGGCATGTGCTGGAGAGCGTAAGATTCCTTTCTGCTGGGGTTATAGGCAAGGGAAAAGGGAGGAGAACAAAACTTTTGGCACAAACCCAGAGTCAGATTAGCTTAATCCAACTGTGAAACTGTGGAGTTAGCATAAAAGGTTTAATCTAACTCCTGCCAAACAAATTTGCCTTTAATTACTCATGCATTAACATAAGCTGCTGTCTTGTATTAGAAGTAAGGTGTTATTAAATGCCAAGAGTGAACTCTGAACCATGGCAAAGTAGTCTGACACTGCCACCTTGGCTCCCTGGCTCTCTATTGAGGAGCCTGCTTGACCTGTCCCATCTCCACACGAGTCTATGCTGCAGGACACGCTAGTGCTATTGCAGTTCTCTGAATGGAGGGAACTGCTATATGGGGTATGCTAATGTCACCTGCAAATTTCCAATCTCCACAGAGCTCCAAGGACCCTTCAGATGAAGAGTCTACCCAGTTGAATAATGATCTTCCATTTTCCTGCATGGCTAGACAGCCTCAGTCTCCCAGGCAATTCAGCTCAACCCAGAGCAACTCGCTAATCATGAATATCCTGGGGGGAAGTACCTCTGTGAGAAACATCTGGACGGACCATCAGATCAGGCAGGCATTGTTTCCCAGCCGACGCCCACCTTATGAGAATGAAGATGATGAAGATGATTATCAAATGTTTGTACCATCAGTGTCAACATCCAATGCAAGTTCAGCTGCTGGTGGAGAAAGGAGGGGTTCTTCTGGGCGTCCATGCAGCTGGCACTTGGGAGTAGTGCATCAAAACGAGACTTCCAGCCCCTCTCGTCACAAAATTGTTAGAAGGGCCAGTAGTGCTGGTGAAAGTAATACGTGTCCAGCCAGCACAAGGTGTAAAATAGGGGAGCGTGGTTCTCGAAGGGAAGTGAAGATAGCAGAAGTGAGCAGCAGGAATGCATATCCTGAATCTTCAGAGGAGTTGACTATCGATGATATTGAACATGTTTATGATAATATAAGCTATGAAGACTTAAAGTTGATGGGCCTGACAAGAAGGGAGGAGACACACCGTGGTCCCCAGAGATCTGCTAGAGACTCTCTCTATGAGCCTGAAAACAAAAGCAGCTTAGATTCACCATCCAAAAAGAGGACAACAAATCAAAACAGGGCCTCCGTTCATGCAAGTAGGGAGGAGATACTACTCAGTAAAGAAGCACCTACTTCAAGTTTAGATGAGCTCAGAATTGTTGAAGACAACATCTATGACACCATAGTGCTTCCAGAAACACCACTATTGAATTTTAAATGTGACCCCTTAAAATCCTCTAAAAGGAGGAGTTTTCTGGAAAAAGACTTCGCATATTGTGACAATCTACGACATTTTGTTTCTGAAGAGAGTCTCCAGTTCAGTGAAGATGAAAGTCCTTACCATCGTGTTCCCATTGACAATGACTATTTGAGCTTAGTAGATAGCTCTTCCAACTCTGATTCTCTGTCCCATAAGTCTGCAGCAGATAAACTCTCAGAGGAAGTAGATGAAATTTGGAATGACCTGGAGAACTACATCAAGAAAAATGAGGAAAAGACAAGAGACCGGGTCCTTGCAGCCTTTCCTGTCTGTAAAGATGATATGCAGGAAAGGCTGCATGCTGGTAGTACACCTGAACTGAATAAAGACGTAGAGTACTCACTGTCCACTCTCTCTCTGCCAGAAACTCCTATTCTCCCTAAAACTGTGAAGCCCAGGGCTGCCACCATTAGTGAGGCTAATCTCAGGCTTGAAGACACTACACCATGCAAGGAGAACTCTCTTATGAGTCTGAACAGATCTTCCTTCTCCAGTGAGATGCCTTTTGTAGATAGTCCATATGAACCTGCCAGTAGTGTTCTGTCCAGTGCGCAGGCAGAGAGCATAGAAAATGACTTGGCAGTTGTGGATAAAACGAAGAACAGAGTTTTTATGATGGCAAGACAGTACAGTCAAAAAATTAAGAAAGCTAACCAGCTTCTGAAAGTTAAAAGTCCAGAGCAGGAACAGCCAGCTAGCAGACAACAGAAACTGAAACACAAAGATCTTGCTGCTATTCTGGAGGAGAAGAAACAAGGGGGTCCTGCTATTGGTATGTTACAAACATTTCTATATGGATACATTTCTTGAGTAACTTCCAGTGAACTTCGTGTTCTGAACTGGAAGATTATGAATTTTCCCCACCTTGTTCATTGAGCATCAGTATTGTATTTTCTGTGTTATCATTGAAATGAGTTTTCTGGAATTGTTTTAACATGAATAGTCCTTTATATCTAATTTCTTGTCATAACTTGGTAACTTTGGGAAGAAATAGTGGAGTGGTGTCAGGAAAGAGCAATTCAGCTGAGGCTGGAAATAGAAATCCTGCCTGAAGCACTATTGGCCTTTTTACAGAACGGCAGCTTTTTCCTTTACAGTGTGATCTTCAGAGTTTGACTAAATCAGTTTATTTTCAAGTTGGTCCACCTTCTAACAAGTCACGTACATTTGCTCAGTTACCATTCACAATCACAATCATAAACATAAGGAATGAGGTCAGATAAGAAAGAGCTGATGCTCTTATTCTATCTAGTGAATGTGCAGAGTCGTGTATATGCAACAGCTCTGGAACTATTTCTGTCTGTGAACAATTGAAACAAATTGAAAACATGGAGGCAGCAGACTCCATGCACTGGAGTGTCCTTCTTGCCGCCTTGTGATATTTATAAAAGTCCCTAAATATCTTATTTACCAGGCTATTTTTAGAATGTTATTTTCCATTTTAGGATGAAACAAGCAGCATTTATTGAAACCATGGGCTGCATTGTGTCCTGCATGACTGCTCACTATAGCAAGATATTTTATGCTTTTTTTTCTCAATACAATGTACTGAAATGAGATGCAAAGGGTCTTCCAGCCTCCATTGTTTCATGTGACTTTGTTGAGGCCAAATACACTGACACAACTGAAAGCTCTTCTCTTGACTGGTACTAGGTGTTTTAAGATTTTTAAATTTTCACATGATTAATTGGAATGGATTTCTTGTCTCTGCTAAGTTAATTTTCTCTCCTTTCTAGGTGCCAGAATAGCTGAATATTCTCAGCTTTATGACCAAATTGTCTTTAGAGAGAGTACTCCTAAGGTCCAAAAGGAACCCTGGGCCACTCCTCAGGAGCCATCAGCTGGAAGGTTTTCCACACCTGTGGCCACATTTCCTCCACGTTCCCAGCCTGCCAGTGAATGCTCAAGAGCAGAAGATTGGCTTTTGCATTCTACATACAGTAACGGTGAGCTGGCCGACTTCTCTCCGTGGTCTGAATCCCAAGACCCAAAGACCAAGAACTCACATACAGAAGCTGGTACAAAAAGCAATTCAAAGCAGTTGCCATCAGCTGGCTCGGTGCCTTCCCTTCAGATTTCTAACCGTTTGCATGTCCCAGCACAGAGGTGGAGTGCCATTATAAGCCAACCAAACAAAGAAAACTTACATCAAGATCACATCTATAACTCGCTTGGGAGAAGAGTAAGCAATATAAAACCACAGGCATACAGCAGATCGCAGTCATCTTCCTCAATTGTGGTCAACAGGTCTGGAGAGTCAATTGTATATACTAATGAAATTGATAAGAAAAAGCTCCATTTGAATAGGAACTTCCGATTCAACAGTCATCAAACTCCTGGTATTGCTTCAGCATGTACAGGGCTAGAGATGAGAAAGCAGATCCCTGAAAACTGTTCAGATATGATTCTGCAGGATTCTCAAAAAGTCCTGAGAGTGAACAGGGCCTCCCCTCTGACAGCACAGATGGCCACTCAGAATTATTTTTCAAATTTCAAAGACTCTGAAGAAGGAGATGGGGATGATGATGACTATGTTGAAATAAAATCTGAAGATGAAGGATCTGACTTGGAGACTTCTCAGAACCAAATAAGGAAATCAGATCCTAAACTGCGTAATGCAGATGCTGCTCCTTCTGAAACACTCTGTGGCAAAACTGTCTCCTGTACTCCTGCAAAGTCTGCCAGCAGCAAACACACGCTTACCCCGTATCTGACTGCATATAGCGATTCAGATAAACTGAATGACTACTTGTGGAGAGTACCACCTCCTAATCAGCAGAACATTGTACAGTCTTTAAGGGAAAAGTTTCAGTGTCTCAGTTCAAGTAGCTTTGCTTGATGCTTTCTTTCTAGCTGTACTGCCTTATCATGACAGAGTATATACTAGGACAATCAGTATTGGCATCATGTATTTCCATAATATTACACAATCAGGCATTGTATCAAAATAATATTGTAAATAGATATGAAATGTATCTTTCTAAAAATTGGTTAGAATCCTGAACATGAAAAAGGCCACATGTGCACTGTCTGGAGTCCCTCTCCACAGTGCGTGTGGACTTCTCATCTCCTACTGGACCGTCTCTTCCCTTGCTAGGTGTGATATCCCCTCATTCTTACCATCGAACCAGGTCTGATGCCATTTGGTTCTTAAAACATTTTATCACATAGAAAGCTTTGTATTTGGACTTTCCAGTTGGTGTCCAGCGTTCTGCCTCCAAAAGACCTGCGTGATTACTCTGCTTACATGCAGGAGCATTTAGCTGAGCATTTAGCTCCTGTGACTGTGCAGATTTCTGAGCAGGGTTCTCGTAATTACACCAAGAGACTCTGTTGTGCAATTGCACATACATTTTTTGCACGTTACTTTTCATCAGACAGATTCCAAGTGTGTGGGACCAATGCATATGCTATGTTACTTTAGAACACATTTTAAACAAAGTCTAGTCCTAGTGCTTCCTAGCCTCTTGTACTTCCTGGAACTGCATAGTAGGCAGAAGACAGGAAGTAGCAGCTTTTTTTGAGAACCTGTGGAGGTGACACTGTCCTTTCCTGGGGAATGGTTTTGGCAATAGAAGGGGAGCTCCACTGAAATCCTGATCACGGGGCATGTTTGGCCCCTATGGTGGTTCAGTGATACTGGTGGTTGAGTGACAAGCAGCCGTCCCCAGGGCATGCATCTCCTGTAGTAGGAAATGACCCTTCCTGACTGAGAGAGGTAAAACATATATTTACTAAATCAGTCAGGGCTGATTCTAATCCAATTTGTGTACAATAATAGTATAATAGTAGCTTAAAAAAGGACAATACATTCCATTCTTTTGCAAATAATATATAGAATAAGTGCTGCCATTTAGAGCAAGGACAGGCTTTCCAATATCATGCACACTTACTCCCCTTTGTCATCTTTGTTGCACACCTTTGGATTCCATTACTTGAAAACATTGTACCTAAAGGAAAGCCTAAATATGTCTACACTGATCATCTTGTGTGACTTGTTCTTTTTTGGTGCTTAAATTCTTCAGATTACATGGATAAAGCCAGTACCGAGTTAAACATATCAGTAAACAAAGGCATTTAATTGAAATACTATTTTTACTAATCACTTATCACTCCCCTAAGCTACAGAGCACTGTACATTGGAAACAGCGGACTATTTACTACATTGGTTACCATGAGGAAAACCTGAAGTTGTCAGTTTACTAGTCGACTAAGATTCGAGGACTTGAATTTATTAAAACGGATTAAATTATTTACCACACGTATCTTGCATTGGCTTCGAATTGTTATTTTGAGAGCTGGTTGGTCACGGTACTTGCTAGCTCATACCACAGGGATACTTGTTACAGTCAGCACATCCACTGTGATAGGACCCTAGTAAAATCCGACTGAGAAATAATGTTGTATATATTTAAGACGCCGAGGTGTAGCAGAGCCCGTATTTATTTAATATAGCTTGTAAAGTATTGTAAATATGGATAGAAGGTAAATCTGTGCGCGCACGTCTAGATTTGTTTAAACGGCTTAGGGGAATGTTTAACTCGCATCTCACGCAGTCAGTGGAGTCGGGAGGGAGGGGTAAAAAAAAAACAAACAAACAGAAAAAGGGACTTGTACTAGCATTGTAACTTCTATCAGGGACCATTTCATACTATTTTTAATAAACGTTGAGTATGCAAAAGCTTTTGAGTGCTGTTCCTTGCGCGGGATGGAGGGAGAGGCAGGTGATGCTCGGCGGTGATTCGGACGGGGGGGGTTTTGTTGCAAAAAAAAAAAGCGGAAGCGAAAGCAGCTGAGCGCCGGGGCGGGGAGCGGGGCGAGAGCACAGGCGGCGCTCCACCTTCGCCCGGCCCCTCAGCCCGCTCCGCGCTGGCGCCGCTGCCGCGGTGGTGCCCGGCGGCGATGAGGAGGACGGCGGCGCTGCGGCGCNTTTTTTTCCCCGTGGCTTTTTGGGTTCTGTGGCAGTTTGAGAGCAGCCGTGGTGTAGTCGTGGTTCAGGTGAGGCTGCGTGCAGATGTGTTCCTGGGAAAACGCGCCCCTCGTCGCCTCCGCGCCCCCGATTCAGCCTCGGCTGCAATAGTTTGCCACGGCATGAGCTGATTATTGGCTTTGCAAGGGGCTCGGTACGAGGTATCAAAAATCCACTCTAGGCTGCGTTTTGGGCTGTCTTGCTTGCTGTGGGGCACAAACACACAGACATATTTCAGAGTGTCTCCTCTTTCCTCTGCTGGGTGCCATTGCATGTGCAAAAGGTAACAGAGGCAGCCACTTACCCAGGAGTTTTTTCCAGAAAGCATTCCCAGTGCGTGGCTGGCACCAGTTTTCCCAAGAAGCAATGTGGCAAAACAGAGCTTCTCTGTCTTCTTTCTGCCAGTGGTTTTGAATGGCATCCATGAAAGCGGCTGGTCTGCTGCTCTTGGGGCTGGTGTGGCTGATGTTAAGCTGTAGCAGCCCAAGGTGTAAAACGCTCTGCATCTGTCACTGCCCTGGCCGAGGGTATGGAAACGAAGGACCCACTGGAGCCAGGAGCAGGGTGGTGGTTCCCTGCTGCACTTCTCGTGGTCAGGCTGGAGGAATCTTCTTATGAATTGGCACAGAATAGCTATAAAGTTTTGGGCGTGTTGGAGCAATGACACACGTAGCTGTAAAAAAAAAATTTTTGCCTTTTAAGGTTTTCTGTACTTGCCTGCTGAACACCTCACAATTTACATCCAGCTGTAATTTTCGTGATTAAAAGCGTATGTATTCAAGGTATATTGACAAGAGAAGTTTCTGCTGACTAATGTTAAGAACGTTTATTTTGTTAAAGATTTGCTTGTTACTGTGTTGCAGCAAAATCACTGAGAATGCAAAGAAATCCTTGGCCTCTCTTAAGAGAGAAAACCCTCAGCTTGAGCCAACGCTTGCCATTATTCAGGTGAAGTACCTCTGTATGCTCACTGTGTGTGAAGGATCATCTTCAGTACCACTGCTTGTCCGAGACTGTAGCAACTGTAGGTTGCCTGTCTTCAGGCTTGCAACAGCCACAGCAAACTTCAGACTGTGGGAAGGCTTTGCAAAGGAATGGGATGATTTTATCCCTTCCTGCTATGATTTTATCCCTTCCTGCTTTTGCTAATGTAGTCTGCCCCATTGTAAGCTGGGATCGCTTTTTCTCACAGCTTGTCCAAGTTGATTGGCATAGTTGAGTTAAAGTGGTTGCTCTCAACCTTTATTTAGCTTGAAGCTCTTTTTGCAATCCTGAACAAAGTGTTTGTGTGTCTCCCTTTACCTCTCCCTCCTGAAATAACATTGCCAGGGTTAATGAAAGACCCTGTTGTTTTCTGTCAGACTTGTTACCTTTGGGCAGCTGCAGTTTATCACTGCATTACTGCTGTTCTAAGGAGAGGAAAACCATACTGAAAAGTCCCAGCCAGAAGGGCCTGAGTGAAGTAAGTGCCTTATGTAATGTGTCAGCATCCTGTAGAAGCAGCAGCACTTTCTGATGGAAAGAAGTCTTGCAGTAATTGAGAGCTGTTGTTTTACTAAAGCCGTGAAGAGCTTTCCTTTCCATCCCACTGATGCTGCCATCTTTGAGATAGGCAATCAAAATGAGAGATGAGGATTGCTATCTCTGCAAAGCTGAAAGATGTTCCTTTTTAGATTTCTGAAAGTTTCAAAGCCAGGAAACCAGGGATGTTTGTCATTCAGAGTGGGACTCAGAGCCATGCAGGCAAAAGTGTTTTTGTGCTGTGTCCTGGGACAATGATACTGGTTTTGAGTGGGCATACACTGAAACTCTGACACAATAGGTTTAATGTTAAAACCGAACTGTAAGTATAAGTACTAATAGTGAATTTAAGTAATGTAGCAACATCTTTATTTCAGTAGATCTTCTGGTGAGGCTGTCTGAACAGGCTCTTCCATCTCTTACCCTCCCTGGTAATCGTCTTTTAAGGCTGTAAGCTTAAGGATTGCTAGAAAAGCAGTGACCCATCTTCTCAATGACCTGTTGTTTCTCACTCTTGTTATGTCTTCATCTAGTTGCACCATTAGCTGGACTGGGACTGTGATCCATCCCAGCCCAAAGGGTTTAAAAGAGGCTTCTTTTCAACCACGTTTGTCCCCCAAGTCTGGTTTTCTGCATGGCCACACACATGTTTATGCTGCACAAGGGAAGGGATGTCCCTCTTATTCCTGTTTATCCCAGAGGGTTTGCCTTGTGAGGTGGCTGTAGGAACTTGTGGCCTAGATCCTTCTGGGTGAAATTCACCCAAGCTATGTTTTCCAGCTGTCAATCACCCTAGCTCTAGTCTGGTTGTAAAGACTGAAGCAAATCTCAATTTAAATTTGTATTTGTTGGTACAAAGAAGACTTGCTTTAGTCTATAAATGCTCTTGTGGTACACTGCTCTACCAGGTAATGTGGGCAGAGCCTTAGAATTCATGTTCCTCCCCATGTGCCTCATTGCACCCAGAGGAGCAGAGGGGGGCAGCAAAACTGTCTCCATTGCCAATCACTCCTCGGTAACAGCAGTCAGCATCACATGGCCCCACCTCTTCAGCAGTATTGGAAATGAGTTGCAGAATGGGCCTGCTGGGGAATGGCTGTAGGACTGTTCTTCTTGAGTCAACTGAACCTGAACTGATACTGAGATTGATAACTACGTTGCTTATTATCCATGGTGAACCTTGGCTGCATCTGTGCAACAGATTGGTGGGTGCTTCTTAGTTTTGTTGAAGCTGAAAACTAAAATATAGCATCAGGATCCTGCTTAGCAGTGGAGCCTTTGCCATGCAAAGCTCAGCAGTCCCCTGCACTTATGCTATGCCAGCCCATGTCGTGAGCTCTGGCCTCACCTGTGCTGCTCCGTGGGTTTGATAGGAACGGGTTCAGAGCAGGGACTTTCTGCATCCACACAAGGTAACTGTTCACCCACCAGTTTTGCAGCAGCAGGGACATTCCGGGGAACAGTGTGGTACCACTAGTTGCTCCATCACCGTTAAACCTCTCAAGCAGTCAGTGTGGGGGTCCACTTCCACAATTACAGGCACAGGGGAGCAGCTGCTGAGCTGTCCTTAGACCTGTCTCTTCCTCCCTCGCCACAGTGTGAGCTCTGCAGTGTTCTCACTGCAGCAGTCTCTGTGCTGCCAGTCACCTCCAGCTGCCAGATTTGGGGAGTGGGGTGCTGGTAGTGCAGTGCCAGGAATCCTGGAGTGCAGAGAGAAAGCCTGGGGATGGAGGGAAAGCCCTTCTCCCCGCACAGAAGCTGCCTCTCACTGTGAAGCATGTCCTTTCAAATGCTCTTTTTTTTTTTACTGTCAGCAGTCTTGAACTATTTGGGAATAACAGGGATGGCTCTCTGCATCTTTTGTAGAATTGCAAAACTTTTTATTTGTTTGAGTATCAGCAGACACAAACATCATCACTGCCTTTTGCACAGACAAGTGCACTCACATTTTTAAATGTATTATTTTAAAACTCAGTTTCTGTTTTGTTCCCCAAGGCACATCATAATCATTTGATTCAAGAAGCAAACGAGAACTTTGCCAAAGAGGTAAGCTTTAGCCCATGCATGTGTTACTAATCATGAGCTACTTGCCTGTGGTAATTTTAAGTATTTTCTTTCATCAGATTGGTCTACGTGTTATTCACATCTGTCTCCCTGAAGGCAGCAGCAAGGATGAGGTAACTGAAGTACCTAAAGGACTCTTCCTTTCTTGCTTTTGTCATAAACTTATTTTTATTGCAGACATTCATTATTACTTTGACCCTGTTAACTCAAATTAGGGTTGTGATTGCCTTAGTGCAAACAGCAAGTATTGTCTCCTTACTAGCTAGAGAGGGAAAAAAGATAGTTAATGGGTTTGTCTGCTCTCCCCTGGCAGGCTGGGACAGAATCAATAGGGTAGTGTTTTGGTTTTGTGTCTGATGTTTAACTGCAGCATCCCTTTGTACCAGCACATGTATCCTGTCTCCTGCAGTTGCTCTTGTGACTGTATTTGATTCTTGCCCAAGTTATTCAGGGAAATTAAAGATTAATGGATTTATTTTTTGGGGAGAGTTGGGGGGAAGGGTGCACGGGGGTTGTCAGGCATTGAATTCATTTGTTTGCTTATTGATCTTTTAATGTTTCAAGTATGAGTTAAAAAACAAACATCCACCCCAAATCACTGGAGGGCTGAATTCTTTACCTTGCTGAAGGCACAGAACTT
The DNA here is from genome assembly GCA_013396755.1 of Sclerurus mexicanus. Lineage (NCBI taxonomy): Eukaryota > Metazoa > Chordata > Aves > Passeriformes > Furnariidae > Sclerurus > Sclerurus mexicanus. The sequence continues at coordinate 1,018,323 of VWZF01003555.1, read as the reverse complement.
CTTATCAAGTACATTTTAAATATAGCAAACCATCTGAAAGTAAAAACAGCAAAAGAAGGTATAGTAAAAGATACCACTGTTTCCAGCTGGCCTCCTTTTTCTTGGCAAATTTGATAATCTTGAAGCTTGTGAGTTTTGTGTATTGTTTTGTGTTTTCATTTTGAAAATGTTACTGACTTGCAATGTGATCTCAAGAGCTGCTTCCAGGTACACTGAGAGTAATTTACGGTGGGCTTTTGTACATTATGGATAGTGAAATATCCATTTAAGAAGAGTGTGCTTTTGAAATGAGGGATGAATACAGTTTGTTGTTGGTTAATGTGTTTTTTCTGCTGAATAATAGAGGAGGAAATAGGTAAAATGCAGTGATTATGCAGCAGTAGTTGTTGTTACTTTGAAGTAGTATCTTAGAAAGTGGTTGAGCTGTGTATTTAAATAGTGGGGTATTTTTGTTATTTCAAGTGAGTTACTTAAAATTTGTAATGGTTTACTTTTTCTCTTGCTTATTATGACAAAGTCTATTTTCATCTGTTAAAATCCACAAGCTCACTTGCGTTCCCTAGTGTGGGGAGGTGGGTGGGAAGGAGGTACTGCCTGTGGGAAGTTAATACTACATTGCTTTACCCTGCATGAGTTATAAGTAGTTTAAATACTATTATGATGAAAAGCTGAATTAAAGTAAGGTGCAACTAAAATGTAAAACTGGAAGCAGAAATACAGTTTAAATTTTAGTTGCTGTGTAGACCCCCAACATTTTGTAGCATATGAGGATTTTTAAGCAAAATGTGGATGTTTTCACATCTATATTCTGGTATATACAGTCATGCTTTCTATTACAACGTATACCAGTCCTATTGCTGTCAAAAAGCACAGGGCCTTGATATGTACACCTCTTTTTGTCTCAGGAGTCAGCAAATGAAAGGGGCATTTCTATACCAGTGACATGCTTGTATAACCTTTGTTTAGCATGGAAGTAGCACCGAGTTCTCTTGATTAAGAGTGGCAGACCTAACTCGTACCAAATTCCCCTAGCTTAACGTTGATTGCATATTAAGTGTTTTGGTAATAGAGTTCACAATTATATTGAATAGTTTACAAGAAAAGCATTTTAATAAGGCATGGTATTAGTTAAGGGGGAAAAAACTTATGCTTATATTCTGTTAGATATTAATCCCATTCAACTACAATTTGTGATGATTGCACACTGATTTTATTTATATCATAAGACGACATGTTTGCATGACATTTCTCACCTGAGAACTTCAGCATGTTTTATTCCATTGATTTTCTTCCTTGTTAGAGCGGAATAGCATGTATAACTATGGATCAGCCTTACACTTTAGAGAGTAAGTAATCAAGGACAGGTAGTACAGTCTCAGATGTCAAATATGACCAATTATAAACCACCTGGACTTGCATCTTGTTCAATATTTGAAGTTTATAAACTTATGTGCAGTGCCTTTTCAACACAACAATTCTTCACCAGACAGTTGTCTGCTCTTAGGATAAGGGTGTTTTGAGAAGGAAAATTGGCAACGATATATGCTGGTTTAATAAAATTAATTTTCTCTTGTATAATTGGGTTTTTTTTCTAGTCTTACAACTTTTTGTCCATGTTCTGTGCTGGGACATGATCTGGTCCAGTTTTGAACTGTATTTTAACTAAGATGTCTTGTTTCTAAAACGATCTTCTGAAGCCATTACAGTGATGAGCTTTTGCTGAGATTTGGAATGGTGAAAGAGAAAATGCTTTCAGTGGCATAATGTCACGTAATATGTGTTTATTTTGCAAGGTGTTTAGAACAGAGTGAGGTAATTTGGTAAGCCATGGAAATACAAGCCGAGGAAAGCAGGTTATTGCCTTTTCATTTAGAAGTTGCAGTTATATGCAAGGGAAGCAAATGTGGCCGTGAAGTAATTTTTAAAAAAATACAGGATTTGCCCCCTTCTAATTAGATTGTCCTTTTATCTTTTGTTCTGATCTTTAATGGTTTTATTAACTTCCTAGATTGTCAGTGAAATCTTGAGACTTAATGAGGATCCCAACGTGCAGGGCCTTGCCCTTGACCTCCCAGAAAGCTTATATAGCAGTAAGGTATTAAATGCTGTGAAACCAGAGAAGGATGTGGATGGGTAAGTGAAGCACTGAGAAATAATATTAGCAGACACAAGGCTGATGGCTCTGTAAAATCAATTCTCCCCTGTGCTTTTCATTAATGGATTCCTCAGTTAATGCGCCTAGCTGTGCTATTGAGCAGGGATAAAAGATGCCTCTGAATCAATGAGAAGTCTTCAGCTAAAGTAATTTTGATCATTATCTTTTTTATCTTTACATAATGTATATTCAGGACATGGTCTTTTCAAAAAAATAAAAGCAGAAGTTCTGATTTAGTGATGATACTTAAAGTATTTCAGTACTTCAGTAATACAAATGGTAGTCACAAAGTACTGAATTTTAACAAGGATTAATGGAAAAATTGCAGAAAAGGTTTTAACTTCCTTCCAGCACTAAGAGTAGGCTGTAGTTTGGACCCATTAGCACAACTTTCCAATCAGTATTGAGTTACTCTCTGAAGAGACTACTGGTGTAATTTAGGTGTCGGAGTTATGATGTTGCTGCTCTTTTAGCCTTCCTGCTCTCATCTGCAGGCTATTTACCCTATTTTTTAATCCTTTTTTTTTTTTTATGTCAGGGAAAAAAATCTGGAAATCTTGCACATTAGGTACCTTTCTATTATCTGGAGTACTGAAGATGGTTAGAAAATGGACAATTTGGAGCATCCTTGTGTATGAGAGAGAATACGCAGTGCAGTGTGGAAACACCTGACTTGCCCCCACTGAGACAGCCTGAGCCCAGAAGGATGTGCTGCCTCTGGCTTGGCTTGGCTCTGTCAGTGCTGGTGTGGTCTCACTGCAGCCACTGAGGTGTTTTGGCCCGATGTGCCATGGGTAGCCCATCATGGCAAGTAAAGAGCTGCCTGTGTATAGTGGGATTGTGTTACTTATTCAAACTCACAGATCCCTTTCCTGGCCTCTCTTGAGGCTCAGTGTTTGTCTAACTGGGGTGTGGGATGATACAAATTAGCCGCAGTACATGACTATCAAAGGATTTGCTTCTATGAGATGTGTTTGCTCTTGGGATTAGCTGTTAGCCATGTTACAAGCATTACTGAGGGATTTATGTTACACAAACTCTTGGGTTTTTTTGTTGTTGTTAAATTGACATATTTTTCCACTGCAGATTATCCAATGTAAACCTAGGACGCTTGGTACGTGGTGATGTCTATGACTGTTTAGTTCCTCCTACAGCATGTGCTGTGATGGAGCTTCTTGAAAATCTAGGTGAGTCCTTCTATCACAAACATTAATTTATTTTAGCATAATTATTTTTCTTAGTTTTAGTCCTGACTGGGAGACAAATATAATCTGATTTGTGTTTTCTAGTTTGTGTTGTATTCCCACCCAGTGTATAGTTATCTCCTGCTAATGAGGAACCTCAGTGGGATCTGAATGTAGTACTTGCAGAAACAGGTCTCAGTCCTATGGATTTTAGATATTAGGCAGGGATTGGCTGTTGTCACTGGATTTAATCTCACTGAAGCCACACAAGACATCTGATTCTTTGAAATGAAAAATGCAAACATCATTTGGGGATTTCACTTGACAGTTTTGATTATTGTGAACAGTTGGAGAAACCCAGGTCTGCCTGCAAATTGCTGCTGAGCAAATCTTTTGGTTTGGGTTGTGTTGTGTAAATGCTGACACTGAAATGACAGATTTAAACAAGCGGGTTTACAGTGTGTGAAGATGCTGTTAGTTTAAGGCAGTGTTTCAAAAGTTGTCTCTCTTACAGTGATTCGTAATTGTTGAAACGAGGATTTCTCTAACAGAATGGTAAACAGAAGGTCAGATGTACTTAGTAAAACAAATGAGAATGAAAGGATTTGTGCAAAATACCAGAAAGCCAGAAGAGCAGTATTTGCTTACTATAATTTAGGGAGTTGCCAGGAAACAACTTAAAAGCTGTGGTTTGTGTTGCTGCACGGGCTGTGAAAAAGATTTGTCCGTGCTGGCACAGCTGCTGTGGTTGTGCAGTCATGTGGCACTGTCCTGTTGTGAGCTGCTTTGCTGGCACTTCTGGAGTGCTTGGGCAGTGAGTGGCCTGGCCAAGGCACAGGTCCATATAGTTGCTCCAGCTCTCTGCCTGGTGGAGCCTGGTGCTTGTGCCTTTGCAGCTGAAAGCGGCTGAACGACTTGCCTTGTGTCACGCAGGTGGAAAGATGGTGCTGCTGGTGGGAGCCGGTGGGGCTGTGGGTGCTGCCCTGCAGAGCATGCTGCAGAGGGAGGGAGCGGCGATCGTCAGCTGCCCGTGGAAAGCCCCACAGCTGCAGAATGAGGTGAGTGCTCTTCTGTCTGCCCAGGGTCATCCTGCACCCTTACTATTCGAGCATCCCTGTCAACTGCTCCCTCGGCACTGCTCCCCCTTGCCGCTCTTCCCAACAGAAAGATTGATTGTTGCAGTCACAGGTGACACTGAGTTTTCCTGGTAGCCAATGTGGTTTAGGATCTTTTCTCCCTCCTGCTTGCTCAGAAATCGTGCGAACACTGGCCTCTACCAGAGTTCAGAGAAGGGCAACGAAGCTGGTGAAGGGTCTGGAGCACAAGTCTTATGAGAAGTGGCTGAGGGAGCTGGAGGTGTTTAGTCTGGAGAAGAGGAAGCTCAGGGGTGTCCTTACCACTCTCTACAAGTACCTGAAAGGAGGTTTTAGACAGGTGGGAGTTGTCCTCTTCTCTCAGGCAAGTAGAGGAGAACATAGGCTTCAGCTGCACCAGGGTATGTTTAGATTGGCCATTAGGAAGAATTTCTTCACAGAAAGGATGATCAGACATTGGAATAGACTGCTCAGGGAGGTAGTGGAGTCACTATCTCTGTAGGTGTTTCAGGAAAGACTGGACGTGGCACTTAGTGCCATGGTCTAGTTTAAATTGTAGTGTTCAGTCATAGGTTGGGTTCGATGATCTTGGGTCTTTTCCAACCTAATCGATTCTTTGATTCTGTGAATATTGTGTGTAACAAGAGCTGCTGTAATTTCATTATTTTACACAAGGAGCTATGAGAGAAAGGATTCAACAAACAAATGTGTTAGCTCTCCCCTTTACTTTCTCTGAGAAAAATGCCCTCTTCCTTGTTTTGTGATATTGTCCTCTGTATGAAATTACTTTCATTGAATTTGTGTCTTAAAGGTTTGCAAATATTGTGTCTTTTGGGACAAGGGAGATCCCAATCTTCATCTTTGAAGAGAACTGTGAAAGGATTCAAAGAAATTCAGGAGCCTTAAAGTGAAGGATTTAATTTACATGATCTCCCTGGCTGCTTTTTGTAGAGCTTTTAGCCACAGCTTAGAAGCTGATGTGACTCCCTGTCAAACTTCACAGTTTGTTCCTTAGTCCCGAGTGCATTGTCCTTGGGGCGGGTGCAGCAGGGTTCAGATATTGGCTGTGGGGAATGCGTGTTACTCAGGTGGTCAGTGCCTGTAGGAGTGAAGTGGTGGGGACAGTTCTTGTATTTGACAGCACGTACCACAGGGTGGCAGCCAAGGCAAAATGATGGTGTCAAAACCTCCGGATTTTGGAGGCAAGGACAGGAGGAGGAAATAAATTTGAGCAGCTGTGATAGAAAGTTCTCTGGCAAACCCATGTTTTCACAGCTGCGGATGTTTTTGTCAGGCTTGTCTCAGCTCTGGGCTTTAAGTGACTGACAGCACTTAGGAAACATATGCCTCTCTTGGAGATGGAGCACTGTGAACTTGATCCTTGCCATATCTCATTCTTCAGTTATTTCTCATTGCTTGGAGTTGTGCTAGAGGACTGCTTTGGGCTGGATGGGGTGGGTGACAGGGTGGCCAGAGGTGTTTCCACTGGTTCACAGCAAAAAATTTGGACTGAGCCCATAGCTGCTTTTGCAGTGCTGTCTATAGCTAGAGAGAAATCTGTTTCCTTCCATCCAGATGCTTTCCCATAATCATGCTTTGACTTTTGGCATTCCCCATAGCTTACTTTTTGCAGCAGGTCACTGATGGGAAACAGAATGAGAGGCCTAAGTTTGAGGCTTTGCACATCAGTCCTCTCAGGTTCATTTTAACTTTTGGCAGTAAAGGAGTTTGTACTTTGCCTGCAGGACTAATCAACAGAGCTTAGGGGAAACCTACCTTCCTCTTCCTCATCTGTAAACCTGGAGCAGTGTGTCATCAGTAATCCCCAAAGCACTGCTGAACCTGTCTGGATATAACTCTGATAGTTAACTCTAGCTCTTTGATAAAATCTAATGCATGCAGGGAAAACTATTCTGTTTCATATTCCCAGAAGCTGGAGAGTCAGAAACTGAGCACAGGTTTCCTACCAAACAATGAGGTACTGCTGTTTGGTGGCAACTTCTATTTGAATGTTGTTAGATAACTTGGTTATAGCTGGTGATACGAATTTATATCTTCTGTTTGTTCAAAATGCTGATTAAGTGAAAAGAGTTTAAAGGGTTCACAAGGTTTCTTTTCATGAGTTTTTTTTATTTGAATTTCAAGTAAAAAAAATATGCTAGTCAATGTTGAGATTTTTTGAAGACTTGGAAGAATTAATTCATGCTTTGTTTTTCCTGCACAATATGCTAACTTCTCCTTTCTCTGAATGTGTTGCCTCTACAGTAGCAGTCTGTGTGCTGTTGTTTGGAAGCATAAGCTGTGGTAGCATAATAATTTCATTTCTGAAGTGAGAGATTAACTTATGAAGAGTATGAACTTTTCACTGGTATGCATTTGTTTTGCAATATATAGCAGGAAAGGAAAATTTTATCTTAAGGGTAGATTTATATTATTTGTCTTAATCCATTGGTCAGGCCTATTTGCATAGAAGCACTAACCCTGACCTTAATGATGTAATGCCTGTCTTAAGTGGGTACTAAATTACTTTAGACTAGCTCTGCTGATTTGTTCTTTTTAGAAAGGACAGCATAACAACAAGTGCTTTCTTTACAAATTCTTTCAATTTAAATGAGTCACACAACACTAATGTTGTTGGGGGGTTTGGGTAAGGTTTTGTATTGCTATGGACTTGTTATTGCTTCTTTTACTCATGCACTTTTGCAAAAATATTTTGAAAATGATCAAGAGGAAGGTATGTTTTAGTCCACCTTCGGAAAAGTCTAACAGTGCAGGGGTAGCTCTCCTGACAAAGAACATAATGCCATCTGACTTAGTGTGCTCCTTTAAAGCAAGTCTTTTCTGTCCTATGGCAGGAAAAGGGAATGAAATAAATAATGGCTTACTCTCATTTCCTTGCTTTGACATGATTGAATAGTGGTCTCACTTTCAATGTTCTTTTCCCTCCCCACTTCACATTTTGTTAAGGTGAACAGGTTAATATTTCTTTTTGTTCCATGTCAGGTTTGCTTGACTTAATTTCTTAAAAATAATCATCACAGCACAACTGAGCCATGTCCTTCAGCACTCTTGAGCTTCCAGGGTTTTCAAATAAAATTAAAATGAAAGAAAGCATTTCAGAAGGTTCTGGAACATCTGTGCATAGTTGCCATGAGGAAACATTGTTTTTTGGCATTGATATGTTCAATGTAAAAGAAATTATGAAATAAGAGATAGACGTAAGAATTTTGGTGGAAATCACTAAGATGTTATCATTCTGTTAAGCTTTGTGTAGATAACTCTTCAAAGCACATTTACTGCATTGTGCCTGCAGAATGACCTTGTGACATACTTTCAGGAACATCTCCCTTGCAATTTTAAATTGGGGCCGCCCCAAAAGTCAATTCAGTATTACTGGTGAAAAATGGGGACTGTTGTACTTAATCCTCTATTATATTAGAATTATGCTTTCTAGTTTGAAAGGAGGTTATCAAGTAGATTCATATTGAAAAATACAGATTATTTCCTTGCCAAAACATGGATAATACTTAGTTCTTGTAAGAAAATAGAATTTTGTTTCAGTCATCTAAATTCAGTCAGTCATTATTTCAGCATGTCATCTTTAATGTAGTCCGTATGTGAACCACATCATGCCTGTTTTAGGAGAGCTGCTATCCTACAGTTTTATTGTAAAAGATCAGAAAATTGGTCTATCCAGATATAATTGTTTGCAAAAGCCTGGTTGAGAAGTATGACAGTGGTTCAGCTGGAGTGCTAATTGGGAAGTTTCTTTTTCAGGTTGAAAAAGAACTTCTTTTGGCCACAGTCTCCTTTTCCTTAGAGCCAATGCTTAAGCTTCACAATTTTAGACACCCCTTAGCCATTTACTGTCCTGTTTTTGCTGTCTTGGTAAGACCAAGAGTCTTGGTATGGGCAGAAAAAGACATTTCTTATTGTAAGCGTGAAGGAACATGAGACCAGGTATACGGATCCCATAAGAGGAGAGAAGAAGGGAAGCTGCATGAGAGTTTCTAGTAATGATGACGTAGACAAAGTATTTCTACTTAAACATTTTATATACATCTCCTTTGTTCCTTGTAATTTTGAAATTTATCTCCCCGTCTCTAAGCTAGAGGAACAGTTGCTAAAACAGTAGGCTTGAGCCCATGTGAGAGATGGGGACTTGATTTTCACATGCACTGTGTAGAGCAAGTGCATTTAGGCCTGTATGGAGAGGAAGGGGTGGTCAGTGTCTGGGCAAGAAGATGGTAGCAGAGAGCTGGTGGCTGCTTGCTCTGGCTCATCCCTGAGGACTGTGGCCAGGTGGTAGGAATCAGAGCAGACCATGCATAGCTATTCTCCTGGGTTGCCAGTGATTTGCAAACCCTGAACTTCCTGAGGTAGAGAGCTGGAAAAAAACACATAAAGAGAACATACCATGGTGGTAAAAGTACCTGACACTAGTCACTGGCTTATACAATTTTCAAGATTTCAGAAAGTAATTAGAGTTGCTGTGATTGAAGAGGAACCTGATCTGTAAACTGATGTGCTTAAAGATTTTTTTGATAAAGAGAGTTATGAAAAAACTTTTAATCAGATTCCTATTCCTCATCCCATCTCTTAAATTTTATATGGCCTAGCTTCATACCCAGGAGTCTGAGGGCTTTTACATTTCAAACATTAATTTTAATTTTTATTTTGTTTGATCATGTATTTAAAAATGGCTTTCATAGCAGTCAGTTTTAACTACGGGAAAATGAAATTTTTATGCAGACTTCACAGCAAAATGGACTTTCAGTTATCTGTAATAGACGGCTACTTTGTAGCATTATCATTAAATACTTGGCCGGAAAGTCTGTATTGTTGTTTTAACATTTGGTGTTCTGTCTCGGGAATGGGTGTTGCTTCTTAATCTGCTTCTACTTAAACCTTGGTGGAGGGAATCATATTTTGTTATGAGGTAAGGTTTCAGATTATTTGTTGGCACAGCTCTTCCCAACTGAAAAAATATTTACCAGTGAGAAGGCAGGATACTACTGGACTATTAGCTTACTTTGTCTTCAGCATATTGCCCAGTACATTAAGGAGGGTTTAGCATGACGCTTGTCATTCCTTCCTCTAGCCAGCCTGGTGGGACACAGCCTTGCTGTCCAGGGAGCATGGGGCAGGCGGCCATGTGTTCTCCCTTGTGGATATCTCCTTGACCTTTTGGCTATGGCTGCCTGTAGCATCTGGTTCCTGTCAGATGTGTCCTCTGTCCAGGGACTCTGTGGTGCATTTGCTAGGGAGATTGAATGTGGTGACTTCATAGGACTTTTCCATCTCTGATGTCTGGGATTGGTTGCAGATAACTCTGCACGTGCATCCCAAGGCTTGCTTCTTGCTTTAGTGATTAAACAGGCAGTCAAAAGAATAGGTTATGGCAAGAGAGAAAAAAAAAACCCAAAAAAAACAATAACAGAGGAGGCATGGACACCACTTCCTGCAGAATGTGTTGATGGAGATCACATAAATCTCTTCCAAGGACATTCAAAATTCTGTAAACAACTATTTTACTTTCAGTGGACTTGCTCTGCCAGTTTCTGGATATATTTTGTAAAAATGCTTACGGGGAAAAAAATTTCTATGAAGTGTTTGTGATATATGTTGTCTCTGCAGGAACTTTTTCAATAGTTGCACATAAAATATTATTTTCTTTGTGAAATAAGGAAAAGGAAATCACACAGGGGAAGGTTCTGAGAGATCAGTGTGTCTTCAACCTGTGGGACAACTGTTTGCTGCCATGCAACTTTTTTCATGGAGGAGGTGGGGCAGGACAATGAGATAAAAGCTTCAGCTGGTTTTCTGGTAAATTTTTGGGTATGTGCCATGTTAACTGTCCAAATCAGTGTTAACACGGGCTGCAAAAATAATTGTGTTCAGCTGTTAAGAACATTTTTCAACATTAGGGTCTGTAGTCATAGGGATGAGTATTTGGTCCCATCAGTTATTTTCTGGCATTATAGTTACATTGAATCAATTCTGTCATAAGTATGTTGGCTGAACATTCATCAAAATTATTACTTCTTGCATACAGCTCTCAACTGATTCATCAATTAACAATGCTAAGCAGTGTGCAAAGCTCTTAGTCCTTGTCCCAGAGGCTTTGCATGGGAAGTCATCCTGACTTTCAGTATGTGATTTCCTACCAAAAAAATGCTGTGGTCATGTAACTGAGAAAAATCACTGTTTTTCTTTGTGCTGATGTCGACTGTTACAGCAGAAGTTGCCTCCTTTTGCAGGGCAAAGTGTGCCTTCAGCATAGTATTCCTGGTACACAAGTCATTAAAGCATCTTTTCATCCAGATTTGCTTTTAGTATCATTTGACCTGATGCTGGTCCAGCATTATGACTTATGTGGCCTTCTAGGGGTGGCATGTAAGCTGATATTCGCACCAGACTCAGGAGTGTGAGCAAGTTGGATAAGGCTGAATGATTGCAGGCCATCACAGGAGTGTTGTGAGACTTGTGACTGAAGCCTGAATCAGCTCGTTGCATTAGTCATTGGTCAAGACAGTAAATCTTCTCCCACACTCCTGGCTTTGTTTCCACATGCGGATCTCTAAGGAGGGTTAGGACATCCTTGCATCCTCTGAGGGGAAGACGAAGCTTTTTTAGTTTTTTGCTTTTTCCGCAGCAGTTATGCTCTTCTCCCCTCCTGGATGCTCAGCTGTGCCAAAAACCTGCTATCCTGACAGGATTTGTAGCTGTTCTTTCTTGGCAGAAGTGTTGGGCAGGGTTGTTTCAGAGCACTTTTGGCCAAAAAAGAAGCTGGAATGCTTGTCAGTCACAAATCAATTCGTAGAGAGGCTCACTGAGTTTATGACACTTGGAATTAATTTACATTTGTTCAAAATATTACCAAAATTGCTGTGTATCTGAAATAATTTTTACATTCAGTCACAGTGCTGTGCCTGTGTTTGGCCTTTTTAATGCATCTTTATACATCTGCCTCTGGTGCTGTCCCTTATCCCATGGTGATTCTTATAACTGGTACAGGACCTTGCTTCAGAGGAGGTAGGGAAAGAAAGGCACTTCTCTCTTTGGTTATAAGGATTTTTGGAGTAACCGGTTTTGCTCCAACATCTATCAAGTCTTCAACTTCAGGTTGAAGTAAATCACAGGCACTTATTAGCAAACATGAACTGAGAAGGAAAACAATGCTTAATTGGTATTCTTCAAAAGCATTGATGTTTGCAGATCAGGTCATCTTGCATTCCCATCAGCTGACCTGATTTTCTACTGTCAACTAATCTCACTGTACTCTTTATAATTGCCTATTTGCCATCATTCAACCCTTCTTAAGATGCTTCAAGTTATCTTGGACTTTAGGACAATGATAGAACTTTTTATTTGGAAGGATGTAATACCCATTAAATATTATTGATGCTGACTCTGACCTCACTTGCCTGATCTCACAGTTTGTTTACCTAACTTCATTTTAAATGCTTTTGTTCTTAAATTTCTTGGAAGGCAAGAATCAAGCCATCAGTTTGGATCTTTTTTTTTGTTTTGTTTTGTTCTTGTTGTCTGTAAACGCTTTGCTCAAAAGGCTATTGCTGTATAAGTCTGAATATCTTTAAGATGCATATTCAAATATGTATTTCTAACATTAAATGCTTGTTTTCTGTCTGGGGGTTGTTTTGGGCTGTCCTTAGCTTCGTCACGCAGATGTGGTGGTATTTGGCAGTGTGAAACCTGATGATGTTCCTGTGAGCTGGATAAAGCCTGGAACAACCATTATCAGTTGTTCTTATGACCTGCTGTCAGGTAAGAGGTGTTAAAGTTAACAGTTCCTGCAAGTGATGTGCAGCGAGCCCTTGAGACGTGTGTGGTATCTTGGTGGCAACGCAATGTGGTTGAAAGCTGCATCCTTGGGAGGGGGCCTTTAAAGATAATGTGTTTGGGTATAGGGGGTGTGTATACACGTGTCTCCAATATATAAGTAGGAAAAAGATGTCAGGGTAAGAAAGGTTGGAACAGATTCTTCATACTAGGTTTCTTAAATAAATGATCCCATGTATTCGAGGAGTTCAGAGGGAATTCTTTTGGGTCATCAGATAAGCTATTACTTAGTGCTGTTTTGTTCAATGTGTTATCTTGTGCCTTCTGTGGACTCACTTGAAACATGGGAAACAGAGAAGAAGGGAAAAATATTAACTGCAAAGTGCTCTGAAGCTGTCTGCAGAGAATGGTGCAGGAGGGAGTAGAGGAATCATGTATAGCTAAGAAGAGGCAGAATGCCTCCTTCAGTAATTATTCCTACAAAAAAGAGTTCCGATTCACTTCCCTCCTCCTCCCCCGACTTATTGTGGAGGGTGTATGTGTTCTTTAATTTCTCGGTTGAAAAACACTACAGAATTTTATTAGGAATAAAATTAAGAAAGATTCCCAGAAGATATTCTGCTCCTAGAATTGCATCTCCTGTAAAATTTCTAAAAATTCTATGAAGACCTCTAGATATTTTCTAGATTTTTGGTGTGTATATGAATTTGACTGTTCAACATCCAAATGAGGTTATGCTGTGAATGAATAGGAAAATAAGGAAGTACATGGGTAGTGTCACTGGCTAACATGGTTTTTTAAATCTTATCACAAATGTGCTTGTTGACATCTATTGATACAAAACTGGCAAAATTGGCATAAGGCCAAGGAAAACTAATTGTATGGTTCTAAACTAGGGATATTCCTTAAGGACAAATTAAATCTATTCAGAGCTAATGCAAGATCAGGCTAATAAAGCAGCTGCTGTTCACATGCAAAGCATGACCTTAGCAATAGATTCCTTTACTTGTCTTTCATGATATCCTCTTGACTTGAACAGGCACTGCAGGTGTGGGAGATCTCAGTTATTATTCACTCAGTTGTCTGAAGGCATTTGGACATTCATCTTCCACCTCCCAGAGCAATGCTCTGATCCTAATGAGGATCTCAAGAGTGGGTTCCAAGCCTTATCCCTTCCTGATGGTGCACAAGTTGTCCAAAAATAATTCATGTTTTCTTTTTCCTGGCCTAGTGACTAAGAGACTCTTTACAATACCCACTTATTTTCCATAGGGATTGTTGGATATGATTGTTAAGTATCTGTGGGGCAGGGCTTGGAGCTCAGGCCACTTCAGCAGGTACCCAACCTACTAGTATAGCATGGTCTTACATGAGGAAGGAATGGGGGAGAAAGAGAAAGGGGCAGAGAAGAGAGGAAGTGGTGTTCCAGCCATAGTACCTATGAATGAATACATGAAAGGGAACCTCCCCTCCTCATTTTAATGCTTATAAGCAGAAACCTCTTGCGTGTCAGACTTGGGGTGGAGGTGTGGGTCTGTTCTGACAGGATGGGGATAAGCCAGTCCTTGCTGCTTGAGCGGGAACCACTAGTGACTGGACTCTCCCAGCACTATGTGTTGCCTGATGCAAGTCCCACTTTCGAACACCTAACTCTCTCCTTCCATTGCAGAGGGAGCTTTAGCCTCCAGAGACCTAAAAGCTCTGCAATATAACTGCATGCTATGTATTAAGACTTAAATATCTTCATGTCTTAGTTGCTCTGTAGAACTTTAGATAATATTAGTGTTTCCCTTCCCTGAAAGAGTGCTGTTAGAAAAAAACACATCATGCATCAAAGGAACATACATTCTTTGGGCAGGAAATGTAAGATTTGGCATAAGCATATACATTTCTTTGCATTTTTCAAGTTGTAGCAGTGGGTTGTGTTAAATACTGCCTTTTTTCTTTTTTTTTTGGAAGGCAGCATGAGATTTTTATAAAGATAATTTAGATACAACTTACCTACCAAATGTCTATCTGTCTTTATGGTTATGCTTTTGATGTCAGAACCTTGCAGAAACTCCGAAATGCATTTTTGCAGCTTTAAAAAATGCTGATCTCAGAGCTTACTGGAGAGGTACATGAAACACAGGTGTCTGACAGGAAGAATGTGCTTAGCTTAATTACAAGATGTTTGTGGAAAGCCCATTGCGGAGCAGTTGTGACCTTGGAGAAACAACTGAGTCTTGTAACTGACTCCTCACTTTCATGGAATCTGGCTGAGGTGCTTGGAAATTGTTCTGGATTTTTTCTTGTGTTGGAAATGTCCAACTTAACATCTGTGGGGTCACAGGAGCTAAATGAAGCCTGAAAGCAATAATGGCCATGAAGTAACTTTTGTTCTTGCTAGATGGTGGCTGGATTTCTATCTTGCAGGGGTGTATATGCAGTCTGACACACTTGCATGTTTTAAAAGCACTCAAAATTTGCAAGGACATAGCTGAATTGAGGAAATGTAATGATGTAAACCAGGAGAGTAGAGCTAAAAGTGCTCACTCCAAAGTGGCAAAATTATTTTTCAAGTATTTTTTTAATCTGAGTGAAGATTTTTAAATTATCACAATTTTAAAATGTTCTACAATTTTCTAGCAGTGCAACATCTGCTTCTGTTTCACTAATGATCTTGAAATAGGGCAACTGCTGATAGTGTCTTGAAAGAATACGCTTTATATGTAAATGTATAGAAATGAGAATGAGTTTCTGAACAAAACTTAGGGATGCCAGAATTATTTGGGATTTGATGTCCAGCTCCTTTGGGGTCACTTGAAAGCTTAAGCCCATGTGGTTTTAAGTATGTTAGTAGGATATTCAACCATTCCTCTACCTTTTCTCTATTCTAAGCTGCCTGAGCAGACAGTTAGTACGTGATTGCAGCTCTTGCTCATCTGCACAGCGTGATACAATTCAAAGGACGGAGCATAATGTCTAGTTGATCTGACCATACTCCAAAGCAGAGTGCTATTCCAGCTACCATCTGGAAAATTTATCCTAAGAGAGCTGTTGCAATCTTGTGATTGTCTTGCTAACTTCATGTGTGCATGACTTTCACCTCTAGCTTCACCTTCACCCCTGTAAAAGCCTGGTTAGTCATTTCAGGGGTGACTGTGTAGCATAGGCAGTCTGAGAGAAGTAGTTTATTGAAGGAAATTGTCTAATTCTGATATGTAGTTACACACATGCTAGCTCTGCCCTGATAAAAAAGTCATATTAAGCCAAAAAACATAAAAAGTCAAAATGTTTCTGTAAAGCACAGCTGTCTGAAAGGGGGTTTTAAACTCTATTTTTCCTACTTCGTTTGTCTGTTTGGCAGCTCTCCCAGCCTGGTCTCAAAGCAACAACAATCAACTTATGACTGTGATAGACTGTTCCAGTAAAACTCCTCTGTCTGAATCTAAAACTGAGCATCTCCAGAAGATTTTGTTGTTTTGTTGTTTGTTTTTTTTAACAGCGAGTGTTAATGCAAGTAGAAGAACTTTTCCAACACTTTCTTAATTAGAGTTTAATATCAGGACTCCTTCTGCTTGGTTGGCTTTGTCACTGATGTATAGATGCCTGCTGGCAAGAAAGTTTGAGAAAGGATTAGGAAACATACGGAATGAGACTGAGGGTGTCTGCAGAGAGGGATCTCTTGCTCTCTCCGTGATGGGTGTGACAGAGTGAGCTGGAGCTGGGGAATATGGTAGGGTGCTGGCTCCAGTCTGAGTTTTCTGTGCCTTGCTGCCACTGGAACCCTTGTCGGGAGGGGTAATTGTGCAAGACAGTGTGAGCATTTTATGACCAGTACAGATGGGGCGAGTAGAGGGAGAGCTTGACCAGGTCAGGGTTTGCACTTCAGTCCCCCTGTGGGGAAAGGTTAAAGCTGTCAGTGTACAGTTGTTATTTCTTATTACAATTATGTCTACGCCCTTCAGAATGCAGCTAGGGCCTTGATATGCCCACAGGGACTAGGATGTGAATTTTGGAGAAATTGTGTCGAGATAAAAATTAATAAACAATAACAGAAGAACAAGCCAGATGAAGGATTACAGTAAAATGACAAAATAATATGTTCAGTTAGGGTAGCTAATGTATGATTATTATTTTATATATTGCCACTAGAAACAGTTATAACTGTCTCTAAAGTTGGAGTCACTCTGAATTGTGTAGACTTTTCAGACTGTCTACTTTTAATGTCATGCTGGTGAAGATAACTATTGCTACTCAAAAAAATTGTATATTCTGTTTCCAAGTTGTGAATATCATTGGTTAATAATCTTATGTAGTATTTTGTGATCGTTTTGTTTTTCTCTCTTGCTGTGATGGGTGTGTCAGGAAGACAGTGTTTACCATGCTCATTTAGGTGTTCTACTTAAGAATATGTATAGCTTTTCAAATCCTTACAGCTGTGTGGATTTTTGTGTGTGTGTTTGTGTACTATGTTTCAGAGCATACAGTTACTCTCTGATTTTCACAGTATATCCATCAGATGTCATAGGTGATTTCATTTGAAGTATTAAAGAAGCCACATTAAATTTTGTCAGTTACATTGTTAAATTTCAAGTCAGCATTCAGAAATATTTTATTTGGACATAACTTTCAAATACATGTGTTCCCACTCACAAAAGCTTTGTGATTTATTAATGCAATACTTCCCTTTTACAGAGAAATGTAACTATGGTCAGAAAAACAACCCTGCTACTGAAAACACTGTTGGTTCTCTTGCAATAGCATTGAGAATGCAGGTTAGTGTAACTTTACTGTTGCAGAATTGTTGCTCTTTTTGTAAGTTGTAGAAATCGCTTGTACAGTTTAGGTTTTAACTTTTGGTTTGCTCTTTTGAACATCTGACCTGCCTCCCATTTTAATAACAACTCTTAGTAATGCCTGTTACATTTAATGAGAGAAAGGTAAATTCAAAATCAAACATCATAATTCTGGTGAATACAGTAAAGCTTGGCAGAAGCACTTGCATCAATAGACTAATGTCACTTATTCTGGTAAGACACTGAAGATTAATTGTATCTGTCCACATTTTTGTGTCATGATGGATAGAGGGTCCAAGAGTTTGTTATTTAATGTGAAATCAGCATAAGTCAGTCAATGAACAATTAGTATCTTCCATTATTTTTATGGTCTGAAAGAAGAATAATAATTTTGTATTTTACTGGAATAAAATCTCCGAGTGCTGAATTAGAGACTTTTCTCTGCCACTTAGGTGTTAATGGAGTTGTTTTCTTTTGAAATGTGGTCAAGCAATAGGACAGTGGGTTTTATTTTGTCCTAAAACCATGAAATGGAAAGATTTTAAGTCTGGGATTTTTTCTGCTAGCCTTTGCTGTAGAAGTTATTTCAACATATTCTTGAGATTGTTTGAAATCAATGTTCAGCACTGATGATGCAGCTGGTGTGTGTTGTTTTCCTTATTTAAAAACAGAACATGGTAAAAACTGTAGAGCGATGGATCCAGTCCCGGCAGTACAGGAAGTGGAACCTCCACTGCTTGAAACTTCAGCCCCTCTCTCCAGTGCCCAGGTAATAAGTGCTTTTTAAAGAACAAAATTTAAAAAAAAACCCTATTTTAAAAAAAGAGTAGGCAAGTGTTAAATGTGACAGTGAAGCTAAAAATGGTCCATGCCTGATGAATTTTTAATCTTACGTGGATTACATGTTGTACCATTCTCTTGTATGCCTCATTGTGACCATGTCCTTCTGTTTTCTATCAGTTTTTACTCTTATTTTGTGCATTGAAGTCAAGCTTTGTTTAATGAAGATGTAAAGCTGAAAGGTTTCATTGAGGAAAGGAGGTGAAGCTTGTTGCAACTCCAACAGAAATACAAAATATGAGAAGTTCCTAAAAGCTGCACCCTAATGGAGGAAGGTGTTTAGTTAAGGCTCAGTGATTTCACTGGCATTTGAGTTGTATTTATTTTCTTCCCTCAGCAGAAGTACTTTTTTCTGCATTAGACTTTTAAATTCCTCTGTGGGTATGAAAAGCAGGAAGCATATGTATTCTCATAGCTAGAATATTTTCAATCAGTTCCTGTCATTCACCTCCCAAGGCCCTCGTCAGGCTGCAGGGATTTCAGATCTGCCTTGGCACGGTTGCTGACATCTCTGACATTTAGAGCAGCCTGAGCTCTTTACCACGCTTAAAGTGCTTTGCTACTTGTTGGTTGTGTTGGCTGACGAAGAGAGGAACTGAGAACTTGAAGTGAGATTCTGTCGTGCAGGAAAACGTTGCAGTTTTTTTGTGCTTATTTGCATGCCTGCTTCTTGGCCATGTGGACACTGAAGGGACCTCAGAGAGAGCTGGGACTGCTTAGCCTGGAGGATAGGAGGCTCTAAAGGATCTTATCATTGTGTATAAATACAATGTAAAATAATACAAGGAGAACCAAGCCAGCATCTTTTCAGTGACAGGACCAGAGGCAATGGGCACAAACTGAAACACAGGAAGCTCCATCTGAACATCAGAAAACACTTTTTCACTGTGAGAGTGGCCGGACTCTGACACACATTGTCGGGGGAGGTTGTGGAGTGTCCATCGTAGCAGGCAGTCAAAAGCCACCTGGACACGGTCCTAGGCAACTCGATGTCCCTAGATGAGCAGGGGACTTGGACCAGATGGCCTCCAGAGGTCCCGTACAACTTCAGCCACTCTGGGATTCTGTAATTCTGAATCCTACTGCTGTGTTTTGGGAAAGCTGTAACCAAATGTTTTGTTTTCTAAGCATTTTGATTCACTTTTCACTGTCTCTTACAACAGTTTAATGGCAATGGACACAGTTGCAATTTAAAGCAGAGTTGCCAAAGAATGAGTTTTCTATTACACCCAAGGGTACAAGGGGGCAGAAATGCTTGAGTTTTCCTGGGCCAGCATGTAACATTTTTAGAATTAAATCCAGAAAAAATTATGCTTAAATAACACAGTTAAAATTTAGATTCAACTATGTGATGTCATGAGTGTGATGGTAAAAACCCCTCAAAAACATTATTCCCAACCCTCTCCACAGCATTGTGTTTAATACATAATTACATAATTAATATGTAATGGCATATAATGTAACCACTAATAGGACTTGCATTTTTCTGCTGACTCTATAGCTTTGTCTTTTCTTTTAAATGTAAAGAAACCCTTCAGATGGAAAGTATCCTGTAATAAAATGTAATCTTGCAGTAATACACCACATTGTGTGGAAACAGATGGAGTTTTCATTGAAAATGAGGTAAAGCTGCTTAAACACTAAAACTAAGAACATCTGCTTTTTGATTTCTGTGAGATCTGGCTGTTAATTGAAGTATTTTCAAATACATTGGAAAATGAATGGAAAATTTTCTTACAAATATGCAGTAAAAAAATTTCAGCACACAGGTGAGTACATGTGGAGCCTTCCCCCATCTTTTAAATTTTCCTGCATTTCGTAAATTGTCACTTGCCATAGTCAGTGGTGGACTTCTTGCCTTACAGTTTTCATTCATGCAGAAAAACAACTGTAGCACATTTCCAGCAACACAGAATAACATAACTTTATTGAATAATTCTGGTAATTCCAATATAGAGAATATATTGTCAGACTAAAAGAGCCAACTGCAAATGTAGATTAGATGCTAGTTATAACCAAATCTTTAATTTCTTCCATGTTAAAAAGAGCTTTTACCACAAATAATAGTCTAGATGTAAACATTTCATATGTTTTGTATAGCCCCAGTAGTAGTCAATGTATAAATGTAAATTCATTGTGAAATTATGCCTTTTATTGCTTTATTGTATGTATTGGTGTTCAGCCTGTCACTAAAGGGATTCTGAGTTGTTAAAAGTCTGGCTGCCTTGAAGGCTTTTGAGGGAATTTCAGATGGGAAAATGATGACAGCAGTGGTTTTGCCAATGGATAACTGTTAGGATCCACTGTCAATTTCACTTGACTTCTAAAAATATTTATAGTTTTAATTTGTCTAGAAATACTCTCTCTTTGTTTTATTAGTCTACATCCTTCTCCTCTTGCCAAATGCATCAATTACTTTTCAGGGTGACTGTTCTCCTATTAAATTTTCCTTGCTTAAATCTTTATTGCACCACACTGTCATCAACTTAGCAATAGTTTTCTGGGAGTTGAGTTGTTTTTATATAGGAAATTCTGAATGAAAACTAGAGATACTCTTTGCTGTGATGTTTGTAAGCCGCTCCATTCTGTGTTCTTGTTACATTTTTATGGCTAGTTGTGTTTGAAGTAATGCATAAGAAAGCCAAAGGTATATCCTTCCATGAAAGAGGATACGCTTAGTATGTCTTTGAAAGAAAGTGGATTCCAGGTTAGTGCTGTGATTGAGTAACTTCTTGTCCTGTAGTACTGGGTTATGTCATTGTTTGGATGATGGTTTCTGGGTTTCACTTAGCTGCTGCAGGGTGCAAAAAAGGGATACTTGAGAATTATAATTGAATAATGGTCCCAGTTTAGGATATCCTCAAAGAATTGCAAGCAATTAAATTGGCATAGACTGATCATTTGCTGGTGGATGCAGAACAGCCAAAGTCCACACACAGAACTGAGATCTGGCAGTAGTTTTGTGTTCATCGGTGGATACTTAAGGTCTTGCAGACTGAAAGTTCAGGACATTAGCTTTGATGCCATTGCCAGATTCTATCTTAAAAACACTGTAATCAACTGAAACTGCAGGAAGGAATTTAGCCTGGTTAGGCTGAAAGTATTTTTTTTTCAAGTTGGTTTTGTGGTAATACGAGCAATTCAAAGCCAAAGGAGACAACTCCACATACCTTGTGTGCAGGGCCCTGGGCTTCACTTCTGCAGGAGCTTACAGCTGCTAAATGCATATGTGGACATAATGGGCAACTAAGTCAAGTTCACAAATGAAAAATCCATAAAGGATTATTAAATCCAAAGACCCTGGGTGGTCTAGTTCAGAAATTCCAGATACAATAGTGACCCCTAGCCCACAGCCACCTGCTCTCCGATAACCTAGGATGTGTGCTTGCCTCGGCTGCTACTCACAGTCCTCGCTGGAGGTAGTTCATAAGCTCATTGGATGTCTGGCCTCAGCACTGTTCTTTAGACTCCTGCTATGTGGTCATTTATAGTTTAGCTGTGTTTTAGAAGTGCAGGAGTTGGTTTTCTAATGCCTCGTTTCCTTTGGTGCCCTCATGGGGGAGTAGCGAAGCTCAGCTTGTACAGCACTACCCTCTGATGAAAGGCGCCACATGCACAAGCATCGGGTGTAGCTAATGTGTTTGTGTGACTGTTGGCCAAGGAATGTATGCACTTTTTAGTATGTGCTGAAATATGCTGTGAGGGAGGAGAAGAAAAAGAAAAACAAAAGCAGAAACATCCATTCCAGTGGGACATGCTTGAGCATCCAGCAGGCACGTCTCTAGCTTGATATGAAAGTATTACGTAATATTTGGATTCTGATTAAACGAGAGTACTCTGTGAAATTGTAACAATTAACAAACACTGCATGTGATTTTCAATGTTATATTAGGTGTTAGCTACTATTTAGGTTTGGTTAATAAAATGTGAGAGAGGATTGAAAAACTCATTACAATAACTCCATTGTTGGATTATTTGCTGTTGTTTTGTGCTCGGTTGTCGACCACCTAAGCTGAGTGAAATCTCCTGTCTCCTATTTGTTTTCCTTTCCAGTGATATTGAGATTTCCCGAGCACAGAGTCCAAAAGCTGTTGATGTACTTGCCAAGGAGATAGGATTGCTTACAGATGAAATTGAGATCTATGGCCAAACCAAAGCCAAAGTACGTTTGTCCTTGCTGGAAAGGTTAAAGGATCAACCAGATGGAAAATATGTTCTAGTTGCTGGGTAAGAATTCACTGTAATGTCATTAATGTCCACTCTTTCCACTCATATTAATATAAACACGCAACTTACATCTTTTTTTATACACTGCACAAATAAGAATCCTGAATGTTTTCATCTGCATGTTTCTCTCTTCTGAAAGTGAGCAGGTTTTGAACTCTTTTGAAGTAACACAGCTTTTCTTCCAAATTGCTATTACTGAAGTAAAGTATATTTTATAAAAGGTAGTTTATTCTGTGATTCTGTGAAATGTTATCTGTTGGTCCATGGAGTTTTTCTTACTGTTTTATCAGAATTTTAAATGTTTAACTTGGATATTTAAGGCTGCTTGTATTGTGTCTGTTTATAAACCAATGTTAACAGAAGCTACATGCTAATCTGTTGATATTAACAATAAATACTTTTTTTATTGAAGAACAGATTACAAAGTTTGAAAAGACATGTTTTTTCTCTGAAATGTAGACATGTCTCCAGGCAGGCTTATCCTGCTTGCTGTTCCCACGATTATAGCAAATGCTATGCTCAGCAGGAATTATGCACATCTCTTCTGAAAAGCTTCAGTTTTTCCTTGCATTCTGTGACACAATTTTTTCATTCACCTGGTTTACTAAGAGGAAACTTGTGAACAGACATGTAGGTTTTCATTGATATTTAAATTGCAATGTCATCTTTATATTCTGCGTCAGTCTATGTGGTTAATTCCTTTTAAGTAAAACCACTCTGGTTTAAAATACAGTTTTAGGCTGATCCAAAAGGAGAAGGCTGTTCTCAAGTGCCTTGATTTACTGATTTCTCACCTTGGCTAGTGTTTCACAAACTGTTTACTTTACTGCCTTCTGGTGGGGACAGCCTGGATTTCTGGCACTGTCAGAAATTGAGCCATTGTAGACTGAGAGACTTGATGTTAAAAAGCTGAGGCAGGCAAGTTATGAAGCTCCAAAGCTGTGTGATAGAAGTGCAGCAATAAAGATGTTCCTGGAGAATGCTGGAGCAGTTAAGAGAAGGAAGTAATAGCTAGTTGAGCTTGGTTTCCTTTGGTAGGGTTTTACTTTGGTTTGGGTGGGCTTGTTTTTTTTTTTTGTTTGGAGGGTTTTTTGTTTTGGTTTGGGGTTTCTTCGCTGCACTGGAGAAACAAAAACATGTTCGGCATTTGGCTGAGTTTGAAGAAAGTTGCTACCGTGTACTTCCATGCTCATGTTGTCAACAGCTCAATTTGGCATCATGCTGCAGGTGGAGCCAGGCTCCTGTATGAGCCAACCTCTCTTTGGAAATGTCTGGAGGTGCAAGGTAGCACATTGCAAAGCCCTGTTCAGGTGGATTTTAGTTGTGTCAGATTGCATGCATCAGTGCTTGTGTTTCTTCACACTGCTTTGTCTCCCTCTCTTCTTCAAAGAAAGTGTCTCAACCAATTGTCGCAGAAAGAAGCATATATACATGTGGAAGAAATGTGGAATTTTAGACTAGCGAGATGAACAGCTGGCAACAAATAGAAAATTGTGTCTTCTTAAGTTTATATAACATGTACAAATATGTGAATGGTGTTTCACAAACAAATGGCTGGGTTTGGTACCTACACAACCTGATGATGCAATGTGTTGCTATTTGTAACTTCTCTGAAGTCATTGCATCTCACGGGGCTAGTACATAGCCACATCTTTTGCAGGAGGAGTGGCAGGCAAGGTAGCTATGATAGCGGGAACGTTCTCTCCTGAGAGAGTTCAAAACTGACTTTGAAATACTGTACATATAAAATATACATATAATGTGTGTTTATATGTTCTTGGCTGTTCTCATTTCCTGAAATGACTGTAGCAGATGACAACGATCTTAAGAAAAGCGGGGAACTCTGTCTGTTGGGGAAATGTTCAGTACAATGCAAATGGAGGATCACTGAAGTGTAGAAATCAGGGAGTGAAATAGAATCCTCAGTTGTCTTCATTCTTTGCCTGCCAAAGCAAGGTCAGCCAAAACTTGCCACTTGGATTATTATGTTTGTTCACAGTAACCAAAGATATTTAGAAATTCTTTTAGAATAATGCAGTATAGGTCTTCAGAATAAGTTTTAAATGCTTCAGAGGAAACATGTAAGATACATACTTATGCTTCAGGTTATTTGGTCTGGTGGAAATATTTACAATGTATGATAAGAACTTTTCATATGTGAAGGGAGTCTAAAGTGTGTGTGTGTGTGTATTCAACAAACTAACAAAATCTCCAACCTCCATCCATGATGCAGCCAGCAACATTTGAGCCTGTAATTTGGGTTTAAATGTTTCACAATGTCTAAGAATTATAAATATTTGCTGTAAATGCTCTTCTAGTTTGTTCCTGATGTGCTGGAGACAAAACTTTTACTATTCAGCTGTTCTGTATAGTAAAATACAACTAAAATGTACCTTTCTATCTCTAAAGAGAGCTGTATTTATGGCTTTTTAAAAAGTTGCTACTAAGTGCAAAGTCTTTTCTATTCTTTCTAAATGCAAACAAATATACCTAAGTGCCTCATCCAGTACAGACTTTGTATGCTGAAATATTTTGATTAACAGATCGTGTCACAGAAAAATAGGATAAAGAATTTATTTCTTCCTAGCTTTCATTTTTTCTGTATGGAGAGGATTCTTTTCACTTTTTTTTGTTCCTGATTTTTTTATTGTCTTTGTGTTTGGCTTGTTGTAGGGCTCATGTTAAGACACCATGGGGACAGAGTCACAAGTTAACATGGAGTAACTGGTCCTTGGGTATTAACTGCCTGTAGACAGGTTTTTAGTATGCTAAATAATATGCTGCAGGATATATTAACTCAAACTGCCTCCACTCATTGCAATCTGAGAGCATGCAAATGAATGAAGCTTGTGCGTGACCTAATAACTAAGTTTAGTGTCCAAGGTAACTTAGTCATGCATTCAAACACGTAGATAGCAATTTGCAAACACAATTTGAAATTACAGCTAAAATTTGTTAGAGTATATGAGTGTATATTCTAACATTTTGTTTCTAAATGCTCCAGTGCTTTGCCTTTTACCAGATAATTCTGGAAACTCTCTCACTTCAAGATAAGGAATAATAGAATGTGGGAAAATTATGAAACATGATGCTGCTTTTAGCAAGAAGTGTGCTAGATTTTGAGTGCTGGAAAATTTAAAATCGGTACTTTTCCCCTGACAGTAACAGATGTGATGAACTACCTTTTTGGTAAGGTAGGAAAATAAATGCTAACTTAATGCCATGTATAAGCTGTATGATGGTAAATATTTTGGGGATAGAATTTTCAGATTTGGAATTGCATTTTACTTCTAATAGGTATGTAATGGATTGTATTTCTGTTCAGTGTGTTTCTTGGGCCACAAGGCACTTAAAAGCATAGAAAACGGGAAAACATAATAGAGATAAAATATAGGGAAGAATAAGAGGGAAAAATGCCCCTGTGCTGATGCACTGAATAGTCTGACAGTACAAAGCAAAGTCATAGTTGAGACAGTTTCTCATGTATTCATCATGTTGTTGCACAGCTCCTGATTGGAATTGCCTTGGATGAGTCTTCAGTGGCTTTTGAGAGGTTGTAGTTGAGGATTGTGCACTCTGTTCCTGGCTTTGTTCAATCATTTCAGCTTCACAGTGATATCTGTGCTTTTGTATTTGGAAATTCCCATCCATCCTGAGGATGCCACTGCAATGTTGTCATAATCTCACCTCGATGAAGTGACAGTAGTTGCAACACTTCTGTGCTCAGAAACACATTTCTGACAGTTGTAATCTCGAATGGAAGATGTACATAGGCAGGAACTCAATTGCCCATCATCTCCATAGCCTCACTATGCAGCTTTCCGCGTGAATCACAGGAATTATGAACTCATTAAAGTCCTTGAAGTTGCTCTTACCTATGAGTCCTAGGTAGGAAATGTATAGAAAATTGTCACATATCCAGTAAAGTTCTTGCTGGAGTCAAAACAGCTGGCATAGCTGTGAGGAGGTTACAGCTGGTGCAGTGTATCGTCTCCCTGTTTGTTTATTTTCTCTTTGGGAGACCTCATGTAGCTTTCCCACAGAAACAGCTCTGCTGTAAGCTAATGTGATGTATAACAAACAAACAAAAAGTCTGCATATTCTTATCTTTGTTTTGATATACATAAAGAGAGAAAGCTTTCAATGTTATGGAAAGCTTACTTTGCCAAGGAGCTGATGACTGCTTGGTAGGTGGCAAAGCAAGTTTTAAGGAAGAAAGTTGATGGTGGGGTTTCTGTGTTTTGATTGAAAACATATTAAAGAAATTTGAGGAATAATGCAAATGGCTATAAAAGTCTCTCAAAGTTCATTAAAATTTACTGCATTTTAAAGAAAGTTTCTCCTGGATTTGCATAAGGTTAAAACACAGCATTGCATGATTGAGCTAAAGTTAGCCACTGGCAGTTGTAATTTTATACCCATGTGAGCAAGTGACCTAAGCTACAAGAGTGGAGGTTCTGAAGTGTAGCCAGCAAAAACATCTCAGTGTCCACAAAACAGCTTAAGTTGATTATTTTATTTATAAAAACTCATCAAAGTAGACCAGGTACAAAAGGGAATAGATTTGAAATAAGCTTTCTAAGAGAAATGATTGGAATAGAATTTTCTTTTAATTTCAGGCTTTTCTTTTGTTCTGTTTTTCTTTTAACTAATACTTAAAGCTGAGGTTTTGGTAACTATTGAAACTATTAAATAACTGTTTAGCTCATAAGGTTTATCCTGTGGCCTTCAGGCTGCTACTGAACCTCTGAGAATCAAAGGTATCCTGCCAGGATGTCTCATGCAAGAGGGAAGTTGAAGATGGGTAAGTGAATTGCCCAGACCAGTCTGGTTTCACTGAATAGTTCTGAATTTGCAGAGCCCTCATGTTTTGTTAATTCTATTAGGTAGAGAGTCTTTAAGGTGAGGTTCCTGGTTTTGACTAGGAGTTTGTGCCTGTTTCTACTGCTGCTGTGGACAAGGTTTCTTGTGAGAGTGTCACCCAAGTTCTGTAGACCACTTATAGAAGCCAAGGTGCTGGTTCCTCTCCCTCACCGTTGCCTTTAGACATTTTGAGCCCTTAGATACTCACCTACATAACTCTATTTCCAGAAAAACTAAGGATCACAGGGCTTCTCGGAAGGGAGAGAGAATAAAATGAACAAACCCATCTGAAAAACATATTGAAAGTGTAGTCTCTTAAAGCCAAGTAGATGTGAGGAAGCTGAGATCCCGTCTGCAAAGACATACCTGTTTACTGCTGCAAACCATTATGGTTTTGCATGAATACAGTGGTGAGAGTAAGTTTTCTCTTGCCCCCACTATGGTGGAAACTGGTTCTCCCTGACTGCCACATTGTAGGGATGTAGCTGGTGCAGAGTGTCAATGTACTGGAAACTCAGTAGAGGCAAGATCTCTTCCTGCCAGTTTAATCAGTGAGCAATGGTGTGTTTCTCTTTTTGTTTTCTGGAAAAAGTTTTGTCGCATAGAAAATTTCCAGTGCTTTCTGGTTCATTTTACATAGTAATTTTAGAAGAGGCCCATCAAGTTACCAGAGTGTTTCAGTAATGTGGCACTTGATTGTGTGTTATCTTCTGTGGCAAGTAGATAATATCCTTCATGCTACTACCAACCTGCTTTCTGGTTATGTATTTGTCAATTCCAGTTTCCTTTCCTTTGCTGGATAGGAGGCTGCATCTTTGATTTTGCTTGTTTCATAAGAGTCGTAGAGAGTCCCTGTGTTGCTGTGCATGCCAGGTAGGCCCCCTGTCATGTTTTGTGCTGCAACTGACTAATTTAGTGATGGTGTCTCTGAATTCTCTTGAAAGTGAACTTAGTGTGTCTGATGCTCAAAAACAGAGGTAACCACCAAGAGGAAGCAGTGCAAGTACAATATGCTAGGAATTATTTGAATGGTTTTTGGAAAACTGGTGTTAAAACAGTAGGTCAGAAGGGTGAAACTGGTAGCAAAAGTGAGTTAACCTGGCTGTGGTGCTCTGAAAGAAGCATGTTTGTACAAAAGTAAGGATCCTAAGACAAAAAATGAGATGGTAAAAATAATGGTGGGAAAATTGGAAGCTATTGTTGTAGCAACAATAAAACCTTGAGGGCTCCCTGTCCTGACAATGTAGAGATAAAAGTATCCATTCTTTTAGGAATTGCAAACTTGAAAGTAAAAGAAATGAAGTAGCCTTCTGTGCTATTGCAGTAGATCAGAAGGAAATAAGAAGGCCTGTTACAGACAAAACTATGTCAGGGAGCAAAACCACTTTTGAGAGTAGATAAAAGATATGCTCTAATTCTCCCACCTTTTGTTGGCTCTACATAGGTATTTTGCTAAAATTGTGTGAATTCCTTTTTAAGTCAAAGGAGTGCCATTCTAGGATGATGAAATAGTTTGGATAGTAAGTTATTGACAATGCTTTAGAGTCTGATGGCAAGTGAACATGATGTTATAGATGTGGGGGGAAAACCCAAATGCCCAAATTCAGTAACCTTCGTTCACATGTTTATATAAGAGTAGTTCAAGGTGCAGAGTCTTAGTTCAGGGATTCTCTTATAGGTGCATTAAACTCCATTGATTTAACTGGAACTTTAGTTAAAACACTACTTTTCTGAATAGGGTTTTTTTTTTCCTAGAACAGTATAAAGCTGTTAATTTGGCTTGCCTCCTATTGCCCAAATATTTCCAGACATGTCTAACAAAGGCTGCTTTTTTTTAACAAAAAGCTCAGGATCTGATGATGCTGTAAAAGATAGATTTGTGAAAAGTTAACGTTTCTCATCTGTTTACGTTTGTGGGACAAAGAAAGGCTTTTGCCAACCTGTAAACTTATTAAACTAAGCTGAATCTTATGATTATGCTAATGTTTTTATGCCATTTGAATTGTGATCTGAGGGGAGCAATATCTTGGAAAAATTACTATTTGGGAAAGGAAGTGTTTCTAATTAGATCTAGAAGTTTTAGCTCAAATTAAGAGGTCATAGGATAAGGGTTGTCCTTTGACTAAGATGAATGTACATGCTTGTATTTCCTTGGGAATGTACATTAGTTCTTTACAGCAGCTTCACCAAAGTACTTATTTCTCTGCACATAGAAAAGGCAGCAAAGATACAAATGGTTACACTTTGCGGAAAAAGTCGGATTTGTGAGAGCGTTGTTATTGGGAAAAAGGACCGGGGTGAGGCTTTCATCTTCTGCCAGTCAGAAAAGGAAATATTGTGCCTCAAGTGAATAATTTGAATGCATTTTGAAGACATGAAACATGTTCCTACTTCAAGGAAGAAAAACAGAAAGAGGAAAAAAACATTAGCACCCACACACACTTTTAACATGGATCGTAAACAAATGTGCTGATGTTCAAAGTTGGGAGAACATCATTTGAACTGAGGTCTCTCTCATTCACTGAAGGCTGGTGAAGTTTTCTACTTGCAAAATCAGCTGTTGTTGTCTCTTCATTAAAAGGGCAAGAATAGAGTCTCCTCTAGGGACAAGAATAGAGTGGAGGTTAGAGTCTCTGATTTGAGATTGGATATCTTTCTAAAATTCTTTCCTGATTCGATCATGGTCTAGATGTGGGAGCAGTAGTATGAGTCTTTTGAGCTTTTGTATGGACTATGATTGTCATTGTCCCTTATCACCCTTAAATCTGCAAAAAACCCATGAAACACAAGTGTAAAATAAATCGTTATGTTGAATATAGTGAATTTTGTGTCCTGTTTTATTTGAAAGGCAGGTGATCTGTCACTGTTGAGGGTTATGATGACTTGGAAGCTGGAGAGGGATAGTTGAGCTCTACAAACAAAACTGTTGGTTATTTAATTTAAAATATTCTATTATTTCATTCAAAGTTTGAGCAGTGGGAATAAAAGATCTCATGCTTTACTACAGAAAAGTATTAATACATGCTTAGAGTCTTGTGATGGATGGTTTGTTAATGAAACTGGTGAGACTTTTGTGTTGTAATAAAAATGTCTAAATTCAATATATTCTTTTTAGAACTTTTGCCAAAATAATCTTCTCTTTTTCTGCTATCATAGTGAATTGCTTAAATAGAAGACACATGTATATTAGCATTCCAGCTTGAGCTAGGGGCTAACATTGTGGCAGTATTTTTGTGAAGATAAAGTAATCTTATTGAAATTTGCTGTACAAATATTCTTCATTGAAATCAAAAGCTGTAAGTTCAGATATCCTTAGCCAGGCTGACATCAGTAAAGAATTTGATTAATCTTTTTTCTTGTTTTGCCAGAATAACCCCTACACCCCTGGGAGAGGGGAAAAGCACAGTCACAGTTGGTCTTGTTCAGGCACTTACTGCACACCTTAACATTAATTCCTTTGCTTGTCTGAGACAACCTTCTCAAGGACCTACTTTTGGAGTTAAAGGTACATAATATTTGCAGAACCTATGGCCTCTTCCAGATTAAAAGGAAATACTGCTTTTTTTTTCTTTTTTCTTTTATTTCTTCTTTCTTTAATTTCTTAATTACTTCACTCAGTGGATTGTCCGAGGGGTAGTATATTTGATATTTTAATGTGTATGTAACTAATAGATAAGGGTGTCTTGCACGTGACTTCCTGTGCAAGGTTCATATCTAAGTTCATGCACTTAAACGTGTATTGATAATGCAGATAAAGCCCAAACATAATGAAGGGCAGAGGAATGTATAAGCCAGGAGGAATTTTGTGTGATTACACATCCTTCCAGCCTCTCCTCTACTTGGAGACACTCTAAATACGTCCCTAAATGTTACTGTTTAATTGTTCCTTGAGAAAGAGTCCATATTGGGTATTTCCAATCAATACAGTGAAGCCAGCAGTGGTGCGTATGGCTCAGCTGTGTCACTATCACACCTTTGGCTAGGTCTGAACCTCTTCTTTCTGTTCTCCTGAGTTGTCGCCTCTAATCGTGGGCTGCTGCCTTTTTGCCTAGAACCCTGAGGCCTGAGGGCCAGGTAAGACCCAGCCAGATTTCAAACCTGTCTTCAATGCTGATAGGAAGTAATGCAATCTTTTTTTTTGCCATTTCTCAGCTGAAATTGGTGCCTAACTGGGCAAGCACTCCCCACCTGCTCTACTTTGCTTTGCTGAAGTTTAAGTTAACAAGTTTGATTTCAGCTGGAAGGCTCCTGGTGCTTGGTGCTTCTCAGCTAAGAGTGGTGCATGTGAGTGCTTTAATCCCTCCACTCAACTTGTGTGTAGGCTTCTTTGCCTGTACCTTGAGAGGCAGTGGGGAAGGAACACTCAGGCAAGGGTGTGAAGATTTCATTGAGAAGCAGTGCTTGCTTGCGACTGCTGTGTCTTTTCACCCAACAGCTGCATGTGCATGACTGTGTCCTAAATCTGAGCAGGAGCAGAGGGTAGCTCTTATGTAGCCTGTGCCAGCCATCATGTGTAGGCTTTCATTTCAGTTCGAGAATTCCCATTTTATGACCTGCTGAAAAAAAGCCAGCAAGGTTAAGGAAATCCTCTTTATTTGGATGCATCATTGATCTTTTTTGATAGAAATCAAAATACTGAAAATGTGTCATCAACCCTGTATGTTTCACTTCGTTTGTTTAAAGATGGGGTATTTTTTCAAAATGGGTGGGAGTCTGATGAGGCCGTGTGCTTTCCTGTGCAGGTGGAGCAGCTGGTGGTGGATATGCTCAAGTGATCCCCATGGAGGAGGTGAGACAGCCTCAACTTGCACTTTGTGATGCAGTTTAATGGGCGTGATGGTATTCAGTTGAAGGTCAGGCTTGATTTTAGAGGTCTTGACTGATTCTATGATATTCACAGTGCTTGTTTTAAAATGTGGGTCAGTTTCACCCCAAGAGAATCTAATTTAGAGCTCAGCAAAACCACTCTGTGGCCAGAACTGGTGAAGTACCATCTTGAATGCGAACAGCTGGTCCAAGCAGAGTCCTAATGTAGCTTTGATTTTTTTGTCTGTTTGGTTGGTTTTTTTCTTTTTTTGATCCCCTATTGTATTTGAGTGTGAGCAGAGTCAAAGGCTTGTGTTGGTTGCTGTCACTGCCCTTACGCAGTCATCTCTGACTTCTGTCAGATTCAAAAAAATAGAGCACCTGTGTAACACAGGTCTTGATTTAATATAAGATGCTGATTTTAGAGTTTTCCACAAAACTCTGTTGGTCAAACTTTGTATCAGCAAAGTTCATGCCTGTTATGGTACAGACTGCTCTCTTTTGGCTAGCAGAAGGCTGGCATACATCCCCAAAGCCAGTGTGCATGGTGTGCTCTGGGGGAGATTCAGCAGTAATCCACCTCTCTGGTCCAGGTCAATTAGTAATTACTAACAGTAAACTGATTTAGTGTTAATGCTGTGGAACTGTAGCCCTTGGCTTCTCATTCTTGGATCATTTAGCAAAGAATTAACATGTTTGTGGCTTTGTGTCACTAAACTTAAGGTAGTTTACCACATACTCAGATGAGAACAAGTCCTTCGTATGGCTCAGTGTATTCTCAGTGTGGAAGTATTTAATGTACACTGAGAGATGACTACTCAGAGCTGGAGCCTCAAGGAGATAGCAATGATTGCTGCTGCTAATTTGTCTGAGATTCATGAATTAAATTAAATGTTTTCTTATAAAAAGATCGTGTTGCTTTCACCTTCTAGTTCAATCTTCATTTGACTGGAGATATTCATGCTATAACTGCTGCAAATAATTTGGTGGCTGCTGCTATTGATGCTAGGATCTTGCATGAAAACACTCAGTCTGATAAGGTGAGAATTATTTTCTCATATCCACATGACATTTTTTCTTCTTGGTTTTTCAATAAACTGCATTTCAAAGCAAAATAAGTTGTTTATCTTTTTATATTTTCACCATGTGAATGGGAACTATTGCTGATGTCATTCGATGTTCTGCTGTGAAATTTTCTTTACAGAATGTATTTTTCTGGCAATTGCTTATCATAAGATAGTCTTTAAGATAAGGGTCTTATGCCCAGAATATTGACAACTCTTTCAGACTGTACTAAATAGTGTAATTAAGGATGTTTTCTTTATATGCAGTATTATTTTCAATAATTTGTAGACTCCATTTAAAATTACACAGTACTCTTCCGATGTGTAGTTGGGTAGGATGTACCTTAAAAAGTTGTGGGGAAAAATAAACTTTCCCTCTGCTAAATCTGCTGTGACCTTAAGAGAAATGCCAACTTGAGTCTTCAGAGGGAAGGGAGAAAGTAAATGAAGGAGCCTCTGCTTTCTGACTGCAGTGTTAAAACTAAGCAGGGTTGTCATATTCCCTTTACTTGATGCAACGCAAGCATGCATTTAGACCAGTTTGCAAATATTGATTATAGTTTGAATAATTTGGACCTTGATAAAAGTTTTAAAATGTTGCCAATTTCAAAATTAATATTTTTTTATTTATTTGTTTTTTGGTAAAACGTAGAAACCCAGTAATTTTTGGTAGTTGGATTTTAGACTGCTAAGTCATAGACATTACTCAGAATCCTGCCACTTTCTCAAAATTTTTTATTTAAATTGCCAACCATAAGTCCACAACTTATGTGGTTGAGAAATTCTTACTGAAATTAGGTGGAATAAATTAAGAAACAATTAGCTTTCTGTAACCTTTTCTTTCATTGACTTGTTGTGTGTTTGTTCCAGTCTTTGTATAATAGGCTGGTTCCAGTAGTTAATGGCATGAGAGGATTTTCTGCTATTCAGCTTGCCCGTCTGAGAGTAAGTTGTTAATACAGTCTCTCTTCAATTATACTATCTCTTCATACAGTGTATTCTCTTACACAATTTGTTTAAAATTATTTGATGTATGGACTGAGTTTATATCAACACTCATGAATTTATCATGTCCAGACTTTGTTATGAAAGCATCATCCTTGAAGTAATAGGATCTGAATCTGATATTATTTTCATAACTAACATTTTTGCTATTCTTTTCTCCTGAAATAAACCAGTAATGTTTTTAAATGCTGTGTCTTTTCTGATGAAATATTAAAGTTAGAGGTTTTAAAATACTTTTCCTATTATGGTAGAGTCACGTTTGAAAGCTCACATTCTTTGGTTTTGCAATATTTTCTGGCTTTGAAAGTTTATTATAGCATATACTTCTGGGGGTTTATTGATGTCAGTTTGGCAGTGTTCTTCTTCTAAGGGCTAGAAACACATTTGTATGCACAGTGTATTTTTCAATCCCTTTTTGCTTCCTGAATGTGTCCAGAAGAGCTTCCTGTTCAATTCATGTATGAATAACATATCTGGATTTGAGACTGCCATTCTGATAAATACCTAGAGAGCAGCACAGTCCACTGTAGGAGAAAGAGAATATGAATGCCTTGAATAGGACCCTTAAGGACAGCTTCAGTCTTCTCTGTCCACTTCCATGTTTGTTGTCGGCTTATGAGTCCTGACTGGTGTTGTTTCAGAGTCATTGGATGGCAATGGACAGCTGCCAAGTGCACACTTGGAATGGGGGTTGGAAAGGAGGATAGAGATAGCTTCCGTTTGGGGAGGGGAAAAAAAAATTTGGCACAACATTTTAAGCTTTTTTGCTGCTCAGCCGAATGTCAGTAAACTAAAATGTGGATGATACCTGCTTGACTCTAAGGCAGAGTCAATCTCACAGATTTTATCAGAATTTTGGAGTATTTTCATTTACACTGTTACAGGTAGCAGCTTAGGGAAGGAGGGAAAGTGTTCTTGTTACTGATGACATGCCAGTTATCTCTGCATTTGAAATGGATTTTTCTCTTCACATGAGCTGCAACTAAGCAAAAAGTAGTTTCGCTTTATAGCATTCAAATACATGCATCATAATTTCCAATGTAACTGACTTACTTTACTGTCAGTGATTCTCAGTACAATGATTCCTTATATCTAAGAAAAGTAAATTATAAAAAAAAAATCCTTAGGGCATGGGATTACATTTTTTTCAAAAGAGGATTATTAAGACTGAAACTCCTCACTTACTTGTGTGGGGTTGATAAGCCAGAGCAGCTATACCATTTGAAGCAAATAAGCCATTTCATCACACTTTTTTAATTTGTTTTTTGTGTAGAGGCTGGGAATAAATAAGACTGATCCTGAGACTTTAACAGAAGAGGAAATCAGCAAATTTGTGCGCCTTGATATCGACCCATCTACCATAACATGGCAAAGAGGTATGTAGTCAGAAAGCCTCTCTTCAGCTTGGATTTAATTGTAACTTATTTCCTATTTTGATTGATTTTACCTGAATCAGAGCTGTTTCTGCGCTCTGACTGTAAGAATAACCAATTTGCAAGTGAAAAATGTGGGTGCAGCATGTTGCTCTAAACTTGGTCAAATATCTGCAGTAAGTCAAGAGACTTTGCTAAAATTCTGAAATATAGGTTTCGTTGGCAGTTTAAGTACATGCCTAGTCTCTGTCACATTAGGTAATATGTCTTCAAACATATGAAAGTGTCTTTCCTGTGCATCTTACAAATCTTAGCCATTCTTTTGTTAACTGTGTCTATTATCGTTTTAGATTATTTGTACTTACTCTTCTTGAATTTGGTCCCTCATCCTCTCCAGCTCAGCAGCTTGGGTAGCTCAAGAGACTAGGCTTAAGGGAGTATATGTTTTCTTATTTTTGAGGTGTCTAGAGTTGTTTGCTTCATTAGGAAGAAGAGGTAAAGAAGATGTGGTAAGGTTGCCAAGCAAATTGATATCCACTCTCACACCCTTAGACAACTCCCTCTGTTTTTTCCAGTTCTAGTGTTGGGTCAAATTTCAGTGTTTACCTCAGCTTCCGTATCTGTCTTTTTCTTTTTTAAGGGAGTAAACTATGCATAAAGTCTTGAGCTAAATACCACTGAATTTTATTTTCCTCCTTAGTTCTCAAACACTAAAGTTATTAGTTCAAAAATGTCGTGATGCTTACAGAAAAAAGTGAATCTGTTGAAGGGGGAGGAGTCTCGGCCATGCTTTACTGTGTTCTTTGTGTGAATGTCATCTCAGACTTGGGATATTTTTTTCTCAAGATTATTCTGGGGATGTGGCATAAGATGTTTCTTATTAGTCACACAGTGTGTCTGGAAGAGACTTGTATTAGGATGAGGGAGTAATATAAATATTTAGTGTAATATGACTCCTCGTTTTTATCAGCATGGGTTTGGGAGGAGGCAGGATTACTCAACAGCTGTTAACCTCAAGTGAGTTATTTAATTCATCTCAAACAATGTTAGTGAAATTTCTATTCCACAAAGCTCTATATGATGTACATACCTTAAACATTTCAGAAAAAAAAATACCGTTTTGGGGAATGTTTTAGATAACTTGGACTGTTTCTGCAGTCCATATGTCTGTGAAGCTTGTGACGTGCCAGGGAATTTGTAGGGAAGAAGAGTAAGCTATCACATTTTCTGAAAATTAATTTTAGTCAGGACCTGTTTCCATAGAAGTGTCACAAGCTTAAAGTTCATTGTCATCTTATGCTAACTTGAGTATGTACAACATACTGAAAAACAGGAAAGCTTTCCACTACTAACCTTTTTCTGGTGTTTGGATTCTGTTTACATCACTAGAGGATAAAGAAGTGGATACATTAAACCTAGCACTTGTTTGAAGCTAAACTTCTGTGAAACATTCACTCTAGGTAAAGAAAGGGTGAAAATTTGGAGAAGGAAAAATTGCTTTGTGGCAAAACAAGTTATTTCTTATTACTACTTAGTGCAGTTATTGGAATCTTCTTCAAGAATGACCACAGTGAGAAAGTAAGTATATCCCAGTGCCCAGAACGAATTGCAGGGACAGTTACAATTTCATGGTAAAGGTGTTCAGGTGCGGGATTTCACTAGGAAAGACCAGTTATAAAGCAGCCCACTGGCTGTCCAGGCTGGTGGGAAGGCTAGTTCCTGCCCTCAGCAGTGCCTGGGTAAGCAGGAAAGACACTTAGGTCTGCTTGAGGCTGCTTGTGAGACTGAGCTTCCTAGGAGGAGAAGGGAAAAGTTTGTGCTGAGAGATCAGCTTGCCATATGGCTTCACGGTGGCATATGGTACCACAGCTTGGTACAAGGCTACAGCTTCCATGCACCAGGCTCTGTCCTGCAATTTCTGCCAGTATTGTGGTATTTCAGAGTATGACTGTATATAAATAGAAACAAAAATGAGTTGGCTCAATCTGTGTTGCACCATCCCTTAAATGGAATTCCTGAAGAAATTAGGGGCCTAAATACCATGTAGTGGGAAGAAAGCATGTATGGTATTTACAACAGCACCAAGAGAAATGCCCAAGAAGGGAGGAAGTACCTTAAACCTTGTTTTTCTTCCAGCTCACTCACAACCCTGAATGGGGTTGTGTAAGAGTGAGATTCAAAGTACCTCTTGTTCTTTGGTAATTATGTCATCTTTCTGTGGAGACAAATTTGTTAATTTCCAAAAGCAGCAGGTAAAGTGGAAGGAGCTGATTTCACTGACCTTGAGTACAGACAACTTCTCTGGAGGTTTCTTGATTCTCTGCTTATAAATAAGCAGGACTCAAATCTACATCTACTAAAAGACTGACTTGAATGCCAAGATACAGGCTGAACTGATCAAGAGTACCTGTTTTTAGGGTTGGTGCAAATTGAAACATTTCTAGGACTACAGAGTCAGTAAGAAAGACTCTATTTGTGCATTCCATAGGGATTGACATGCCCCCTTGTCCTATTAATACATGCCTTTGTAAATAGTCTCTCTCCAGTTTTCTTGTAGACCCCTTTAAGTAATGGAAAATGCTATAAGGTCTCCCTGGAGTCTTCTCCAGGCTAAACAGCCCCAACTCTTTCAGCCTGTCTTCATAGCAGGGGTGCTCCAGTCCTCTGATCATCTTCATGGCCCTCCTCTGGACTTGCTCCAACAGGTCCACATCCTTCTTATAGTGGGGGCCCCCAAGCTAGACTCAGTGCTACAGGTGGGGTCTCACAAGGGCACAGTAGAGGGGGAGAATCACCTCCCTCGAGCTGCTGGCCGCACTGTTTTTGATGCAGCCCAGGACATGGTTGGTTTTCTGGGCTGCCGAGTGCACACTGCCCGCTCATGTTGAGCTTCTTATCAATCAAGACCCCCAAGTCCTTCTCCCTAGGGCTGCTCTTGATCCATTCTCCACACAGCCTGTACTTGCGCTTGGGATTTTCCCAGACCATATGCAGGACCTTGCGCTTGGCTTTGTTGAATTTCACAAAGCTTGCATGGGCCCACCTCTCAAACCTGTCCAAGGTTCCTATGGATGGCATCCCTTCTGTCCATCCAGCACATCATCCACACTGCACAACTTGGTGTTGTTGGCAAACTTGCCAAGCATGCACTCAATGCCACTGTCCATGTTGCTGACAAAGATGTTAAACAGTGCCACTCCCACTATCGAACACCAAGAAATACCCCTCATCACTGGTCTCCACTTGGACATTGAGCCATCGACTGCGACTTTTTGAGTGTGACTATCCAGACAATTCGCTATTCACCAAGTGGTCCATCTGTCAAATCCATGTCTGTCAAATCCATTTGCTGTAGAGACAATGATGTCATGCAGGACATATCCTCATAATGTTTCTTCCTAAGAAGCATCCTGATCAGTTCTCAGCAGGTGAGAGCTCTTCAGTTTTTCTCAGTCCTTCCTTTTGGCTACTGCAAAGGCAGGTTTGAAGGTGAGTGTTGTAAGGGCAGAATTGGAGAACTTGGCTTGTGATAATTATTAGTGAAGTTTGCAATTCCTCAGGAGGATTTGGACATGCCCTTGCAACACCAAAAGTGTTTCCAGGTTAGAAATACACAACTTCAATTTCAGACAATTGTTAAATAGCAGATGGTTTGTCTTGACAATTGAAAAAAAAACCAAAACAACTTTGAATGCTGTGCAGCTGAATGTGGAGTTAGTTACTGGGATGTGCGTGAAAGAAACTTGTCTGGAAGAAACAATCTGACAACATAATCATCCTTTAAAAGAGAAACAGACCAGGTCCAGCCGACAACATGCAGTCTTAAAATCAATTCTTAACAAGTCAGTGATTAGGCAAATGGTTTGAAGTAGGTCTAGTGCATTGTATCTATTAAGACAGATTTTTCTTATGTAGGTAAAATATTAAGTTGTATGTTAGAATGTTAAGAACCTGTTAGCTTCAAATACTGTTCAAATAAATTGTACTTGAGTTGTTTCAACCTGTCATGTGATGGTATCAACTAGAGGGGAGAAACCAAGTCAGTGCCAGTGTTAACATGCAGGAGTGTGGCTGTCTGGTTACACTGTTCAAGCAGTTGAATCTTACATGTATAAGAGGAGGTATGTCTGGAAAATCCCAGGTCACAGATTCCTCGTTAACATGTTTTGCTTTGCTATTCCTTTATTTCAGTGGTGGATACAAATGACAGATTCCTGCGCAAAATAACAGTTGGGCAGGCAAATACGGAGAAAGGATTTGTCCGTCAGGTATGTAAAGGCACTTGGTAGATCACATTCCAGGCAGACTTTGCTTTAGAGACTGGGAGGTGCTTCTGCAGTTCTTTCAGCATCCTATGAATTGCAGTGTTAGCATCTGTTGCTGTTGTATAGTAATCTTGCGGTGAAACTGATTGTGTCAATGAGTAACTGAGTCTGAATCTTCAGAAACAGAAACCAATGCATATTCCACAATATGTTGAAAGCACTTGAAAAAATTGCATATGTTAGAGGCTTAACATTGTTCCATGAGTATAAATGATGCCTTTATGACCCCATAAGGTTAATTTGTATGATTTTTCTTACTTTTTTTAAGTCTCTGTAACAATTTATGTAGAATTAATGTAATTTAAATAATGTTTAAATTTAATTTTGAAAATTGTTTAAAAATTAACTCTTTATTCAGAGTTTTCATTTCCCTCTTGTGCATCTCAGCTTTAGAATCTAAACTGTAAGAGCATTGAGCATGTGCTTGCTTTTACTATGTGGGCTTGAAGGGATAATTCAGCAAATGAGTACGTACATACTTTTCATCGGTGTAAAAAGATACCCTATGTTACTATATAAAAGCTGCTGGAATTTTATTAAAGAGCTTACTGATAAATTGAAAGCCAGATTTGTCTAACACCATCTGAACACGTGTTCTGGTGTCAGGTAGATAAATACATTTCTGAAACAATGAAGTATGGAATAGCAGTGTCAGGTGGAACAAACTCATTGTGATGATGTGGAGTTGCTCCTAATTTTATGAAGATCTTGTAATCGAACATTCTGGATCATGAAATGGACTATTGTGATGTGAGCAGCTCTTGTGGCAGAGATAAGGCTTTCATATATTTTGGAAATCCTAGCTTTAATTTTTCTTTATAGTTTCAGACCTTTTCTAGGCCTTGGGCCTAAATAAAGAGACCTGCTCAATTCAGCAGATAAAGCAGTCAAACTGGCAAAAAGAACTTCAGAAAAAAATCATAAAATCCTAGAGTGGTTTGGGTTGAAAGGGACCTTAAAGATCATCTAGTTCCAACTCCTCTGCCATAAGCAGGGACAACTTCCACTAAAAATGCTTGTTTTGATTTTGAACACACAGAATAGAAATAACTTACAGGAAACTCAGTATTAGCTAATAGTCATCTCTGATAATGGGCTGGGACTGCAAAATATTATACTTGTATGAGTTCCTTCAACACCTGAGACCTTTTCTTATGTTTAGATTTGTTTCAGTGACACAATATGGTTATTAGCTTTAAGCCAGGTTCTGCCAGCCTTATTGTGAAGCATTTTACCACCGTAATTGTACTGCTGAGTTAAATGTGGGCTATTTTATTAACAAGTACTAGTTGACATATGACTATCAAATGTTGCTTCTGCACTGTTTTGACTAAAATTAATGCTTTCAATATTGATATGTTGGACTGATGCATATCCATTCACATTTTAACATGGACTTAGTGACTCATGAAATAGAGTTAACAGTTAGGAAAGCTTATTTCAGAGCCTAGCCGAGGTCCAGAGAAAACAGGACTTCATAGTTAACAGATGCATTTTATAAATATTTGGAGTGATGTTCTAGCACTCTTAAAATGAATTACACCTGTGTAAAATGGCAGAGCACAGCAGGCACAAAAGTCTGAATTTTAATGAACAGGGATGCTGTGGTTTCTAAGGAGTATTACATGACAGATGCCCTTGATCCTGCAATTGAATCCATGTGGGTGGATCCTTTCATCAATAGAAAACTGACTTTACAGCTAAGGCTTCTGTCAGCACTTCATAGGTGAATAAAGGTTATTAGAGTTAAAATAGCACCTGCTACCACCATTTTTTGTGCCTGTTTTTTCAATTAAATTTTATGTCACTCTTTGAGCATCTAAGGGATTGTTTTTTCCATCCTTTTGAGTTTATATAGAGACCATAATTATAAAAACTGTGGGCTGGAGGTCCTCTAATAAACATTCTGATAAAGTTAGATAGTATTTCCCTCTGCAGGTTGGGAATAGATTTCTCAGGTTTATTTCTTGTCTTATATATGCTGCAATGACTTACGGAGAACATTTTCAACTTCATCACAAAGCTA
This sequence comes from Sclerurus mexicanus, assembly GCA_013396755.1. NCBI lineage: Eukaryota > Metazoa > Chordata > Aves > Passeriformes > Furnariidae > Sclerurus > Sclerurus mexicanus. Next base: position 976,777 of record VWZF01003555.1, on the reverse strand, counting down.
ACAATGTTCATTGTGTATAGAACTGCTTCCAGAAAATACAGAAAATCCGTTTTGTAACTTCAGCATTTCATTTGAATCCCTATGCTGAAATCTCAGTTACAGAATTACTTTTCATTTCTGTGGTATGTGTGTCTCCCTGCCTGTGCCCAATACAGAAAACTGCTCAGATGTCTTCAGAAGTTTTGACTCAACACGTGGTTAAATACAGGTCAGCCTGAACTGGGCTGCTCTGGGCTGTAGCTGTCAAGACAAAATCTAAAAGTAGGAACATAAGTTAAAAAAGGGCAGAAGCTCTTAAAGTACTCAGCAAATGGATAGGAGTGGTGGGTAGATGTTGAACAATTCTCTATGTAGGCCCTTCTTAAAAACAGGCAAAGCCCTCAAAACTAATAGTAAATTTGTGCAAATACTACTAATGTATACTGTAAGCTCTTAAATAAATACTATTGCTTATGTTGTACTAAACTGCTGCACAGTGTGAATGTATTTCTACAAGAGCAATAGAACTGATGCCACGTATAGTTCTTGGCAATTTTTAACTTCTATATTTGTTCACTTAAGAAAAAAAAAAAAGAAAAACAGGGCAGAAATGTATTTTATTTTTTCATAGGTCAAGCACAAGACCTAACAGCATAGGCTCTAAATTTTGAGTTTTTGTAGAAAAAGAATGATCAAATCTAACAAGAATGTTTTTGAAACCAGAATGAAAAGCTTTTGGAGATCATTACAGGAAAAAAAATAACATTAAAAAAAAAAAGCAACAACAAAACAAACCAACCAACCACCCACAATGCTGTGCTAATGCCTGTAAAGCTCAAAACACATCTGGTGATTTTTCTTTTTGCCACAAAAAAAAATTCTTTGTCCTTTAGGGAGCTTCTCTAAGGATAGGTGTGAGTCAAGGGGCTAAGCAGTCTGAAAGACTGGTCCTGGAGTTTGTGGAATGTAATGGAGAGCATTAATGAGGGAATATAAGATGTCTGAAATTCACAGAATTGTGCAATATTCTGAACTGAAAGGGACCTATCGAAGTCCAACTCATGGCCCTGCACAGGACAGCCCCAAGAGTCACACCATGCGCCTGAGACCATTGTCCAAATGCTTCTTGAACTCTGTCACACTTGGTGCTGTGACCACTGCTCTGGGGAACCTGTTCCAGTGTCCAGCCACCCTCTGGGTGAAGAACCTTTTTCTGATATCCAACCTAAACTTCCCCTGACACAAATTCAGGCCATTCCCTTGGATCCTGTCACTGGTCACCACAGAGAAGAGATCAGTGCATGTCCCTCCTCTTCCCCTCACAAGGGAGTTGTAACTGCAGCGAGGTCTTCCCTCAGTCTCCTCTTCTCCAGTCTGAACACACCAAGTCACCTCAGTCTCTACTCATACGGCTTCCCCTCAAGGCCCTTCACCGTCTTCGTTGTGCTCCTTTGGATGCTCTCTAAGAGCTTAATATCTTATATTGTGGCACCCGAAACTGCACACAATACCCAAGGTGAGGCCGCCCCAGTGCAGAGCAGAGCGGGACAATCCACTCCCTCGACCAACTGGCGATGCTTTGCCTGATGCTCCCCAGGACACAGTTGGCCCTCCTGGCTGCCAGGGCACTGCTGACTCAGATTCAACTTGCCATCGACCAGGACCCCCAGGTCCCCTTCCGTGGCACAACGTTCCATCATCTCATTCCCTAGTCTGTACGTACAAGTTATTCTAGTCTGAGTAATCTCAAAGGCTGTAGGTTACCATTTAGAACTTGTTTGAATTCCAGTGGAAAATTTATCTTTCCTGAGTTTGTTCCTGGTGATCCCCTGTGAGTATGTGAGCTGACTTCTCTTTGATTCATGATTCTCATTTCTACTTTACAGGCTCAGTTTGATATTGCTGTTGCAAGTGAAATTATGGCCATCCTGGCGCTTACCACCAGCCTTCAAGATATGAAAGAGAGATTGGGGAAAATGGTCGTGGCTAATGACAAGAAAGGAGAACCAGTAACAGCAGAGGATTTGGTATGCTCAGTGCTGTAGAGACCTGTGAATAACCTCAGATGCATTTGTTTTGCCTCTTGAATCATTAAAAAGGCAGGTGCATGCCAAGTATTTTGCTTTGAACAGCACAGTCAGATATCAAAGAAAGATCATCTTCTGGGCCAAAACCTGCTTGCAATGAGAACAAGATGTAGAACTCATTTCTTCAACTCTGGTAACATCTGGTTCAGGAAGTCTCTGGTCTCCATAACCTACTTGGATCGTTTTCTGCAATTCTTAAGGCAAACAACTTTGGTGCTCGAGGGAGTCAAAGAGCGGACTCTTATTTGAGGGAGCTGATAATGTTTGCTACTGTACTTGTAGAGCCTGCTCAAATGTTACGATGATAGTTACCGAATGAATGCCTATACCACTAAATCAGAATGGAAACAAGCTGTTCTTAATTCAAAGGTTGCTGATAGTGCTTAAGACAGGGTTATCTCTTTACAGCATTAGATCTTTTTTCTTCCTTACCTTCATGAGTTGATGTTTCCTCATTCTCTACTTCAGCTTCTGAAAGAAAACAGTGTTTCTTCTTTAAATCACATTCTAGCCCTTATAGCCAGGCTGTGAGTCTCTGAGCAGTGGTTGGAAGCTCACACATGGTTATGTATGGCAGGTTCTGGTGCAGCCAGAAGCTACCAGTTAACATTTGCAATCAGCTGTATGCTAAGAGTAGTCTCATGCCAGCCCACTGGTGATGGCTGCCTGTATTGCACAGGCTGTGTGTGTTTTTTTCTGTTTCTCCCTTTTTTGTGAACATCTGCACAAAACTTACTGTGTTTTTAGAACGAGTAAAGCAATGGGTATCCTGCCTTGTCAGCAAAGATAGCAAATTCACAACTCAAAAACACTATCACAGCCTTAATGAATTCCAGTTTAATAAGGAAATGAAAATATAATATCTAGCTTGCCCGGATTTAAGAATGAAATTAGGATAAGGTTAAAAATTTCTAAGTACAGTCAGCATTAAAATTCAAAGCAAATCAACTATTCCCAATTATGCAGGAGACATGAAGAACTATGTTTAATATTGCAGCTGTTGAAGTTTTGCTTTTGCTTTTCACTTGTATAACTTTATCTTGGCCAAATGGCAATATCTTTAAAATAATTCAGTACTAGAATTAAAACTGCATTTGAAATACATGATTTTTATCTTGACACTATTTCTGAATGAAGCAGTATTTAATGTATGTATATTTAATGTATTAATATTGCAAAATATTTAACCTGCCTTCAACCACTTAATGCTAATCAGCTTGATGAATGAAAGCAATTGCTTTTCTGTAGTGGGAAAAGAACTTTAAAACTTTTCCACTGTGTCCCTAAAATGAAAATAGTGCTCAGCAAGATGTCTGTTACTAATTCGGTTTTCTTTGGCCCTTTTTAAAACAAACTTCCTATGCTTAGCGTCTCAATCATTTGATAGTGTTGCTTGTGCTGAACATATGTTTCTAGTTGTTCTTTAAAGCAGTGTTCTGTATTATACAAAAGAAGAACTGGCCAGAAAAAAAAAATCGTCACAGTCTGAAGGATATGTTATGAGTATCTGCAGCTATGCAGCTGCATTCTTTTTCCTCTGGAGGTTCTCCATTCCATGCACAGGGAGGACTTGGTGCATTTCATGATTGTGAAGTGCAGAAACTCCTACCTCCTTTGTCATGCAGTGTGTTACAAATGAGTATGAGAACTATGGGAATAATAGGAATGTGATTTAATGGTTAAGGCCATAAAGCACCTCTTTGGAGAGCTGAATTCTATTCCTCTGTTTTTCGCAAAACTTATGTGTGATGCTGTGTCCATACAAACTGATTCTTACAGTACATAAGGAGTTACACTTTCCTCAGTCTGATTTAATACTAGGAACTGAAACAGCTGAAATTTATAGAAAGAGTGAAACTCCATCAAGAACTTTGAAACAGAAGAAATTATTTCATGTTGTTTCACGTTGAGCATCCAAAATTGGTGAATACTTTAGAGTTGGATTCTTGTGTGTGCAGGTTTCTCTTCTGAAAACAGAAAAGACTTCATTTCTGCAGACATCAATATTGGTGAAGAAGTCAGATTCCATGGTGTTGGGATTTATAAAATGTCAAAAAAAGGAGATTAGTTGTTGGTTTTCTAAGATTTCTTTATCAAATTAAATACTGCTGACTTTGTGCAATGGGAGAAAGTTTATGAATAACTGTACTGCAATTACTAACTGTATTGCACTGGTGAAAATGTAGCGTATAAAGCTGAATCCTCTGGAAACAACAGCAGGAGAAGTATAATCGAAGATCATACCCTGCCATAATTCATACATATAAAGAAGGAAAACTTCTGTTGTGTTGTGTGGCATTTCATCTCTGTTGGTGGTTTCTTGCCGCAGGTGGTCAGTCTGTTGGAACAACTTGCAACTAAACCTACTGTTTCTAGACTTTTAAGTGCAGTCTCTCCTCTTCCTCTCCTCCCGCTGCAGCTTGTGCTCTCTGTGTTGATATGTACCCAAGGATTGTATCTTGACCAAATTTTCATACATGTCAAGAGGTTTGATTTGAAGCCATTCTCCTCCTGAATTTTCATCCTTCTTTCAAGTCAGGGTGAGAGAGAAGGCAAAGCTTTATAGCTGAGAAAGGAAAGATCTCAAGACAACTGAACATAGGAAAAACCAATATAAAATGTCTGGGTTCAGTAATTTTGACTTAAATTTTTGTAAAAAAAAAAAAGAGTTTAAAAACTTGAATCTATTATAGTCCCTTGACATGGAACATTTTAGCCCAAAGAACTGCAATTGCGTATAGTTTTGAGAAATTTTAAAGGCAGCTTTGTTATAGAAAGTACTACACAACGTGAATAATGGGTCAGTCCTAGGTGTTACTAAAAAAAATTCTGGGGTTCGTGTTTTATATAACCTATACAGATTGAATTTATCCAAGTTTAAATGTTTGACAGTAGTCCTAAGTTCTTTGAAATCTATGTGGACCAAAACCACTAAACCCTTCTCCATGATTTGTTTCCAGATGTACACACAAAATACTTCACAAAAATGCAATTGCTCTAAATTTTGACTTTATATGCAATATATTTATAATAATACAATAGTAAAACCTAAAATACACATTGGCAGATATAAACCATATGCAGAGACAGGCTAGGAGTAATAGAAAAAAGATAAATTGAATATTTCATGAATTGAGAAGACTCCTTCCACAAGAGTAATGGATTAAATGTCTGTCCTCTGTAATGGAATATGCAGAAGTCTTTGCCAAAATGTGGTGCTCATTGTACAGTATTTTGAAGACTTAATTGCTTTTTGGCTTTTACAGTGAGGGAGGATTTTGATGGACACATGCCATATTTTTATGTGAAACTAAATGGGTATATATGCCCGAGATCAGTATTTCGGCAGCTATGAAAAATATTAAATAAATGTCACTATTTTTAAAAATAAAACTTCTTCTCAGCTTACTTTCTGTACCATACAATGAAATTGCAGTAATCCCAGAACCAAAAAGAATAGCTTCATATTTACTTTTATAAATGAACTGTCAACTGGAGAGATTTCACTCTCTGGTTCATCAGAAACATTGTGTACATAGTTCACTGCAAACAAAAGGAGTTGCAGTTCTTCTCAGATTATGGTTTAAGGTTTATTTTTTTACAGAACTGAAATTGCAGAAAATATTATTTTGTTGGAGCCCATAGTTGCAAATGAAGGGAAGTTACAGGTACTTCATTATTTTTCCTGTAAAGAAAAGGGTAATTCTCTGCCCTTCAGTCTGTGTAACTTCAGTCCCAGTAGTTGTTTTCAATCACCTTCCTTGTCATCTACTGCTGGCTTTCATTTCCACTCTTGACAAACTTCAGAGACTGCTCCAGTGGAAGTTGCTTTGAAAGTATTTTGGTTTTACATCTAAGTTTGCCTTTCCTGTGTCACGTGTATAATTTATTTTATGTTCTATGATCTTTGCTGTCCTGGGGAGCATACCTGTCCCGATGGTTGCTGGATAGATGGAAGAGTATTATTTTCAGAAGTACTTGGAATCAGTTCCAGGAGGAAACCCAGAAGAGTTGGGTGTCTGTGTACATTTGATTCGGAGCCCTGCTTCTTTCTTCTGACAGTGAGTTAGTGGAAGACTGATGATCCTTAGGCTCTTACATGCTTAATTGGTATGTAAGTGTCTAAGCCTCTAGTTGTATAAAAAATTTATCTACCTTTTTTGAATTGGAAATGGGAACCTGATTCTTTAAATAGCTTTGAGAATCAGATCCAGGACTTGGCGTGAGCTGTAGGAATTGTTTACTACTTGGAGGATTGAGAATATGAAGAAATGAAAACTTCATTCTCATAGAGTCGTGTCAGATAGGTATGAAAAGTTCAATGTTTGTTTAGTTTATAAGGACTGCTGTTGACACCAAACCTGTTTAAGAACCACAAAAGGCAGATAGATACGAGGTGTGCCAAGTGGAGTATTTGCATCTTTTTTTCTTTGCTTTCAGCTTCTAATAAAATGAGTTGTTATGTCCAGAATGCATATCTAACATTTCCAAAATAATGCAGAGCTAATATATCCCAAAAATTTAAAATGCCGAAGGAAGTATTTAGGTTATTTGCTTCACTATTTTTATCAGATTGGTGAAGAACTATCAGAAAGCAGACAGGATTTGAGCCTTTATTATCTATAAGGGGAAGGGAAGGAGGTTGAGGAAGAAGTGCCCTGATTTTGTTTTACTTTTTATGTCCCCCTCCTCCAAGTCTTCTTTCCAGTCAATTTGTCTTGGGTCATCAGATAGCTGTCTGCATGCTTACTTTGAGTGGCCTGGTGGCTGTACTTGGCATGAATTAACACTTGTTGTTCCTTAGGCAGTTTTCCCAAGAAGATCATTAGGGCTTATCCATGGCTGCTCAGGTAGTTATCCTTGCTGTTGGCCAGTTAGAGGATCTGATCTAAAGTTTTCTGTTTAGCACTTTTTTTTCCCCCTCCAGAAATAAGAGCATTTGGGTGTATGTGCAATGTAGCACCAGATGTAGAAGTGTTGGAGCCTCACCCATTCTGACAGAGCTGGCGTGCTTATTTTTCCTTGTGTTTTAATCCTGGCTTCTAAAATTAACATATTAGGAAACAGAAATCTATTTTTTTGCTAATTCAAAAGATCAAAAACTATGTTGTTTTGCTACCAGTTTCTTGTATTACGTCTTTGTGGATCTATTGGGTTTTATAGATAGTGGGAGATGCAGAGGTCAAATGTCTTTCTCTTCTCTCTCTCCTTCACAGTCCTCCAAAGAAACACTTACTCTGCTTTAGCAGAAACCAGTTTTACTATTTTGGTTTCAATTCAATTTTATGCAAGGCCAAGTATTCTGCTTCATTTTCCTCTGAAGTCCATGCTCAGATGTGATGCTCAAAAAGGGGAAAAATACCCATATTTTTCAACCTCCATTTTAAACAATTTACAGCAGCTAGGATTTTTATTTCGTTTTAATATTTCTTTTCAATACAAAAGTATATTAAATTCATTTTTTGAGTTCTCTGGCAAGTCTATGAGCCACTCTTTATAACACTTCTGTGGGCTTTTTGAACCATGATCTAGTTCTTTCGAAACAAAACACATCATCTCAAAGTAATTTAGGATTAAATATGAATGTATGGTGGTGGTTTCTAGATAGTCTGATAGTGATGTGCGCACTCTGTAACTTTCTTTTTTTGTCTAAAATAGGCATTGAATTTTGGCGTAGAGGGATGTCATGACTTTATTTTAAAGTCGGTCAGTGTGAAATTTATACTTTCAACAAAATTTGTAGGGAGGAGTAAGATTTTTTGCAACCAAAATGCAGGAATTCACTCAGCTCCTTTTGTGCTCTTGTCATGAGAGTCAGGTACCTCTAGCTTTTAGTCTTATGATGTATTCGTTATCTACTTCTACTAAACTCTGTGGCTGCTTTCATCCTGTATCTGTTGTGTATATATTTGTACAAGTCTTGAAAAATACCCTTTCTGGTTGTTGCTAGCTATTGATTCATGCTATTGATTCTGTCATGAAAGAACTACATCTGTCATTTCTTTAGGCAGTTTTAGCAAGTTACTGCCTTCTTGCTTTCGCAGGTCTCAGTGGCCTTTGCTTCCACTCCATCTTTTGTTACCTTGAATATCCTCGTGCTGATCACTTAATAACTCTGTTTCTGATCTCTCCATGAAATAGGACAAATAATTACCTGCTGCCTTTTAAGTGTATTCAGAACAAAGTCGTTATTGTTTCTGACACGCTCTGTAAATACAGTATGTTAGAAGTCTTGAGGTCGTATCTAAATAAATATTTTATGCAGCACTGTAACACTGCTTATCCTTTATAGTTTATGAGCACACTTATTCTTTTTCCTTTGAACTGTGAGGGTTTTTAACTATAAACTTAACTGTAGCTTGGAAATGTTGCATCTTAAAATTGACTTCCTTAAAATGTGGACTCTTATTTTTTAGGGAGTAACAGGTGCTTTGGCAGTTTTGATGAAAGATGCAATTAAGCCCACACTAATGCAGACATTAGAGGTGAGTATGGCTTATGATGCCTGCCCTGCTCTGACTTTCAAATTCCGTATTGTGCTGATCGTGCTTCTCTTCAGCAACTGTGCTTAACTTTCCAGGTTCAAGCCAGGGTCAGATCCATAAAGGCATTCTAGCAAATGTTCCCTTGTTTATGTTAACTATTCAACTCTATCTGCATTTATACCTTTGTGGTGGTTTTCTTTGAGACTGTCTATAATCATAATTTTACCTAGTATTGCAAGCAAGCTGTGCTGCACTGTTGAACTGCTTCTGAGCACACAGGAATGGATCTCCTGAGTCACAGACTTACTACCGTTTCCCACCTTGCTCTTCTGGGGAAGTTTACTTTTTATGTGTTTCCTTTATATGGGTGATTCCATGATGATTCCCACAGCCCAGCATTTTGTGTGGAAAGTAGATGCTTTGTTGCAGCCATTCTAGTCTGTATTACAGTTTGTGCCATTCACAAACACAGGAGGGTGCTTTTACCTGTTCATGCTTTTTCAGAAGAAGGCTCCCAGCCACCTAATGTTGCCATAGTACTGTCAGGGACTACGTGAAGCTTTGCTGGGCTATGACAGGAATGTTTTACACTTACCTTTCTTCCAACAGCTTAAAGAATGAAGAATTAATGCAACCTAACTTTGTCTCTGGGCAGTCTAGCATTGCCTTTTCAATGGGAAGCTGAATGATGAGCAACATTCATGGGGAGAGGGAGAAAATAAAATAAGGAAATAATAAAACAGGTTTGAAAACAAATGCACTTAGAGAAAAAGTAGTGTATATTTTCAAAATTCTGACCATCAAAAGTACATAACTGGAACATTCCTGGTATGGTGAAAAGTTGAAGAATGTAGAAATATACCGGTGCAATTGCCGGTTGGTAAAAATGTCTCATTTTCTACAGCATGTCAGAGTGATAACTACCTTTTTGCTTTTGTGTTTGAGTTGGATCAATTTCCTACTCTCAGGACAAATTAGAAAAACAGAATTTAAGTCTATGTTATTTTATTATAGTCATCTTCATTATTTTCTCCTGCTGAAAAGATCTGTTCTTTCATGTGGCTGTATGAAGAATGTATGTGTGTGTGTGTCAGAATTTAATATAACATCCAAGAGCAGAAACTGGAGGTCACATAGGATCAAGAGTGTCATGGCCAGAACTGTGTATTAAATCCCACTTGGATAACATTGTGTGTGTTAAGCATCAGTAACAGTGTAGCTTTGATTCTGGCTGTTTAGTTTGCATTGCTCTATTTGCACTTTGCATATCTGTTAGAAAATAATGTGGTTTTGTTGCAGTGTTTTAAAGGACGATTATAAATGTCAGAAGAGGTTTTTTTGATCGATAGGCGTTTAGTTCTGTGACTTGCATGCATTTATTTTTTCACTGCATTTCTTTATACTCACATTTCTATGTGATAAAATTCCTGTCTTTTATGTGGTATTCTTTCTAGTCTAATCTATGCTATGGCTGAAACATCTGTCAGCTTTCATCAAACGCTTGTTAGCAGGACCTGACCGCAGTACTCAAATATATATTTTCCCCCAAAATTCTCTCATGAAGTTATTTTTAAAACAGCAAATGAAAGCAGCTCAGAGCACTGCTTCATGCTCCACTCCTTCAATTTGAGTCTTAAAGGTGATTTCTTGTCACCTTTTGAATATCTGTTGGCTTGCAGACTAGTATGAGTCACCTATCCAAGAATGGAGATCTTCATCTTATGTAAATGTTTTCCAGCATAGTGCTGTGCTTTGGCTGATGTCCTCTTGGACTGTGTCACTGCTCTTGTGTAGAGATGCAATGGCCTACTCTGTTACTGCCCATGCTGTTGTAGCTGCTCTTGATCTTCAAGATTATGTCATATCCGATTTTGTGAATAAATATCTTTCATTATTTTAATTATTCATCTGAATAGCTTTAAGAGGTGCTAATTTTAATAGTTTCAGTTAAAAAAAAAAAAAAAAGAGGGGGACAAGGAAGATATTGTGCCCCGCACACTTGAATGCACTGTAGTGGTCCACTTGTGATTTTAGAGCCCTGCAGCATAATATATTTTAAACCAAACTAATTCTACTCTACCCTGAGGTGGGAGATGTAATAATATCTCTTCTGCTATGGGTAATGACATCTTTCTGATGACTGTGTGAATTGCAAGTCTTTCTTGCAAACAAAAAATGAGAACTGAAGCCTACGTTACACTTGAAATAACCCTTGTAAGTAGCATCCAAAAGATAGTATTTTAAGTTTTCAAAGAGGCTACCAATAGTAATCAGGCAACATAATCTGATGGTATTTCTATACTGCCTATTGCCATTAATATATTTGAAAAAAACTCATTTTATTTTCCCCCACATTTCTGTCCACCTTCAACTCCAGCTGAGCTTTGGCCACACGAATTTTCTCTCTACAGTGGCAAGCAGCATCTCTATTCTAGCCATGTTACTTGACCTTGCTTCCACTGGGCATACGCCTTCTTCTTTTGCCTTATTTCCAAGAGAAGATTCCTGTTCAGCCAAGCCAGCCTTCTGCCTCTCCTGCTTGACTTCCAGCATTAGGGAATTGCCTGTTCCTGTGCTCTTAGGAGGAGATATTTGAAAAGTGACCAGCACTGATGGACCCCAGCACCTGCAAAAACATTTTCCCAGGAGACCTTACTTACTAGTTCCCTGAACAGCCTGAAGTCTGCTCACCTCATGTCCAGAGAGGAGGTTTTGCTGGCACTTTTCCTCCTGTCAACAGAGAATTTAAACTCAATCACTTTGTGGTCCCTGTGGCCAAGACAGCCACCAATCTCCACTTTGCTCATGAGATCCACTCCGTTGACAAGCAGCAGATCAAGGAGGACATCTTTCTGAGTCAACTTCCTTTGGACCAGTTCCATCGGGTTGTCATCCAGGTGTTTTAGTAATCATCTGACCTGGGCTATACCAGCTGTGTGATTCTCCTTGTTAATTTCTGGCAAGTTGAAGTCCCCATATGACAAGGCAGAAGAAAGAACACCAGTGCAGCTTAGAGTGCATTGTGGGCCTGTCCTGCAAGTAGGGTGAAAGTGGCCATCAGAGTAGGTCTTTCAGATCACTTTGGTATTGGGGAATGGAAAAAAAACCTGCCAGAGGAGAGGGAGCAGGAGATCTTTTGGATGAGTTCCAGCTGATACTGGCACTTGATTTAGTATACTTTGTAAGTCAGTGCCTGTGGGTAGCAGCAGCTCGAAGTAGCCATTGCAGAGATAGCTGCACCCCTCTGTGATTTGGCCACGAGCCTGTAGATGGGAATTGTGTTAAGCTGTGGAAGTGTGAGGAGTTGCTTCTAAGGGCCTGTGAAAGGGGAAAAGAACAACATACTCAGTAGATTTACATCAGCTTTATATGTACGTGTGCCTGTACTGGAGAAGAGATTCAAAAGATCATAAATCAAAAATGACAAAATGCCACTCCTGAGCGGAACTGAACTGGCAAATTGTGTCAGTGCTTTTTTTCACATATGAATTGATGTGTGTTTTAATTTTCTCATTTTTAAAGAGATTTCTTGGTGGGTTGCTTTCCATCACAACCCTGCTACTCTGTCACCAGAAATGCTGCCTGAAAGTATTAGTGAATGTCAGTGTTTTATGTGCAGGAATGACAGTAAAATCTCAAAATGGGAGATGTGGGGCACTCCACCTACAATAACTGCAGACTTCAGTAGAACTTATATCCAGTGCTGTAGAATTGAGATTACTTTGTTTGGAATGTACATCATGAATTCATGGTGTTTATCCATGTTTCTCATGACAGATTTGTTCTCTCATCATCTGATCCCTTAATGTTTAGCATTTATTTATACCATGCGTAACAGAGCAGCTGCTCTATGGGAAAACTCTTTGTAGTTGCAGGCTGGCTGCTCTGGGATGGTTTGTTGTGTTATGTTTGAAGTGCCACTCACAGTAAAGATGAGAGAAGGATGGTAATAAGTATTATAAACATCCTTCTAGTGGCCACATAACTTCAGATATTTATTGACATTCTGGGTTTATTTTCTTTTACTGAAACTTGGATAATAAAATTTTCTGTACTGAAAACAGTCAGCAGACTGCATCCCTGTGCCACTGTTTGTTTCTCCATGTAGTTTATTAAGCTAAGTGGCACTCTGCAGAGTGGGACAAATGGACCGACACACACTGTCACTAAAGCCGACCTGAGAAGACATTTTTGTCTCTGTTCCAGGGTGTGCCTGAGGCTCCCGCGGTCCTCCTGGAGTTTACTCCCTTCGGTACCTAGACTTTACTTTTCTGCCAGGATTGCTTTCATAAAAACAAAACAAAAAAAAAACCTACATTCCAATAGTTCCTCCTTTTCTTCTGGTGGATTTCAGAGCTCCAGGGGAGCATCTGTCCATGCCAGTGATTTAGTAGTATGTTTGGATTTCAAGTTAGTGGCAGGGTGCCTCTTGACTACCAGTATTCTGGATTTTGGATCCTGCAGTCCAAATTTCCTTCCTATTCATGTTGTGTGGATGAACTCTTGGAAGCACAATTGAACAGGGAATGTTGTGGGAGACCCTTCTGGCATCTCTCTGCATAGCTGCCCTCTCAAGGGTTGTGGTTGTGCTTCCATGCATCACATCTGCCCATCTGTGTGTTCTGGGCTCTAATGAGACCAGCCCTGTAATTGCATGCCACAAGAAATTACAGCTTGAAAGAGTAAAAGTAAATTTAGTGAGTAATAAGACAAATTGGAATAAATCCTAGGGATTTGAGCTGAAAACTGCAGTCTTATTTATTTGAATGCCAGAAGTGGAAATACCAAATTAAAGTAGAATTAAAACTGAAGTTTAGGTTGGTGGAAGTTGTTGGCACTTTATTTTGTATGTTACAAGGTCTTTGGGATAGGGTTAATATATTTTGTACAACACCTCTTAGATTCATGCCCAGATAAGAAGCTTTGACGGTGCACATAGTATATGTTAAATTTTTGCATACCTGTGTTAAATCCCAGTTGATATTGAAGTATTAGCAGACAGAAAACAAGAAAAAAATTAACTGTAAGTAAACACTATGAAGTCACTGTTATGATTATAATGGTCTGCATCAATCCTTTTGTTACAGGGAATGACTTCTCCTTTATTTACTGTTTTGGGTCCTGCTTCTTCTCTAACATGTATGAAGTGGAGTCATCTGACTTGTAGCTTAGTTGTAAAGTTTTTGGAGAATTGTACACACCCATGTGTATGCTTGTGGCAGTGGCTAAGAAGTTATTTGTCTTTGCTCCGAGCAAAACAATTAATTATAGGTAATTAATTGTAATGGAAGCAATAAGAAGAGATGCTTTTCGTTGATGTTTTGTATATGAATTGTATTCATTGTTACTAAAATATCCATGTTTTCCATAAAACACCAGAACAATTGGATTAAAGTAGTGACAGATTTTCCTATGTAGATTGCTTTCTTAAGGCACTGGTGCCCAGGGGGGAGCAGCCAACTTTTATTATATGGTTAATATTTCCAAGTTGCGATTCATGGGGCTGTTGGATGTGGCCTGCAGCTGGTCTGTAGAACACTGTCCTCCTTAATTGGTGTTTCTGGTCAAAACTTGAGGACGATTGCCCAGTAGCTTGCCTGAAATTTTGGGGGTTGGCCGTAGTTCCTAGTACAGAATGTGACAAGAACACTGATGGAGATAATGTGAAGTTGTCTGCTGGGCACTTCAGAATGCATAAATGCAACAACGGGGATTTGTTTGCCTAAGTGTTTTGTAGTAAAACAGCTAAAGTGATTGATTGTGTATTTGGATTAATAGAAAAAGTAGCAGTAAATGTAATCTCACCTAATTGTAATCCCTTTCTTTGGATACTAATTTTCTAATTTTTCCTTTCCTTGGGAAGCCTGCCTAAAACATAACAGGGAAGCTGCGAATTGCTTCCTACCTAAGAAATTTCCCTATACCTAGTTAACTTGCTTTGTCTTTGCCTCTCCTTTCTCTGGTTTAGGTTGGTTCGTGCTACAGAGTCTACTTCCCCTGTGTGTTTGTACAGTGTCTAGTGCAGGAGAATTCCGCTCTGCCACTGGGCTCCCAGCAGCAGTGAATGCTTTTTCAGTTGTGTCAGTATCCCCACTGCACCCCAGCTACATCCCTTGCCCTCTCCCTCTCCATTGACTCTGGCCCCTCATGGCTTTCTTTGGCTACTTTGCCTGCACAAGAATGGCTGTTGCAGGCAATGAGGAAAACAGCAGACAGGGGTGGAGTAGAGCCAGAGCTGGGCTCTTATTTGTGTACCATCTGCAGGGGTGCATTTAGTGGTTTTTGTAGCACATGTGCCAGAATAGCATGCCACGCCATTAGAGCAGTGGAAATATGAAGCATTAATTAGTACAAGGTTGTATGGAGTTGTGTAAGTTGCCTACAGATTGCTCTGCTGTCTGTTGCCTTTCTATGAATGAAGCAGGTCTAGGCCTGTCAGTGAGTGAGGTCTGAAGCACCTGAGATATATCTGGAACCCCTAAATTGTCCAGCAGCACTTCCTTGCTCTATGTGCTTTGATTTACGTATAATTTTGATTAGTCTGCAAAAGTATTGAGATTCTTACCTAATGTGCTCGTTTGGGCTGGGATAGGGTTAATTTTCTTCATACTAGCTAGTATGGGGCTGTGTTCTGGATTTGTGCTGGAGACAGTGTTGATAACACAGGGATGTTTTCGTTATTGCTGAGCAGTGCTTGCACAGAATCAAAGCCTTTTCTGTCTCTCACTCCACCCCATCAGTGAGGAGCCTGGAGGTGCACAAGATGTTGGGAGGGAACTCAGCTGGGACAGCTAACCCCAGCTGACTAAAAGGATATCCCATGATATATGGCATCATGGTCTGCATATAAAACTGTGGGAAAAAGGAGGAAGGGAGGGACATTCAGTGTGATGACATTTCTCTTCCCAAGTAACTGTTACACATGATGGAGCCCTGCTTTCCTGGCGATCACTGAACACCTGCCCATCCGTGGGAAGCAGTGAATTAATTCCTTGTTTGGCTTTGCTTGTATATGTGACTTTTTCTTTACCTTTTCAATTGTCTTTATCTCAACCCATGAGTTTTCTCTGCTTTGACCCTTCTGATTTGCTCCCCAATCCTACTGGCAGAGGAGTGAGTAATGAGCTCTGTGGGGCTTAGTCGCTGGCTGAGGTTAAACCATGGCATCTATTCATTGAATTAATAAATATATTTTTTATCATTCAGGGAACACCAGTATTTGTTCACGCTGGACCTTTTGCTAACATTGCACATGGAAATTCTTCTGTTTTGGCAGATAAAATTGCCCTTAAATTAGTTGGAGAGAAAGGATTTGTAGGTAAGTAATTATTTGTTTTATTGTATTATGATTTGTTGGTAAATTGGCAAACAGTGATGTAAGTGAATGGAAAAACTAGCAATGAAAGGTAAGAATTCTACTGTATTATTAATATCAGCATAAAATAATCTGAAAGTGAATGTGTAAAAAGCCGAAAGCACTTCTCTTACCCTGCCCTTTGTCTCAAGTGATCCAGTCACCATGTTTGAGGTTCCATGAGGTGGCTGAACCAGTCAAATGACTGGATTGTATTGAAAGATGTGTCCTGTTGTTCATTGACCTCACTTCATAAACCAACAGAAGCCATTCTTTTTTCCTGCTGGATTATTTCTCTACCAGTTCAGCAGACTCAGCCAAATAAGAGGTCTGATGTCCCTGAGCCATGCAGAGGAACGGCAGAGGCAAGGTGGTAGAAGAAAGAGTAATACTGTGTCATTTTGATGGCTGTGAGCCATTAAGTTGGTCCAACTGCCTTGTGAGACATCCCCGTGAGGCCCTTAAGTTCCCATGAAAGCATTTGACTGGGCAGACTCTTTTTATATTAGAAATTCAGCCTGCACAAGCAGCAATAGACACACAGAACTTACGTTTGCTGGCAAAATGCACTTGTGGCGGAACAGTGAGCTAGCTTTTATAAAAATTGGCATGTGCATTTAAACCTTAGAATTAATAAAATAAAAGGTGTGTTGCTGCTTTGCAGCAGTAATGACTTTGCACTGCTGCAGCCATTCTCTTCTGTGTCCTGAACACCCAGATTGGCTTACATTAATCCTCAAGCTGGAGTTCGGCTATCTGTGAAACTGCTCTTGAAGAGGTGCAGTAATGTGACACATGAGGTTTCTAATGCTAGCACGCTTAAACTAGGAGAGAAACATATATGTATATGCTTATATCACACCTACATGTTGCTATAAATGACATAAAGAGAAGCAAATTACTTGAAAGTAACTTCTTTCAATAGAAAGTCTGTTTCTTTTTAAATGCATTAGTAATCATAGAAAAGATGGGAGTTTTTTGCATTGTTATAGAATGTATGTACTTTTTGTTATGATACAAATCGACCTATATATTTTCAGATAGAGAACAGAAAAGTTTCTTATATGAAGTTGTTGATTACAGAACAAAAATATAGAAGGAAATCTTAAAAAGTAACAAAAATTAAAGTTAAAAAAAAGTAAAAATAAAAGGTTAAAACCTCTAGTAGATCATATTGACTTTGAAAAAATCCCAAAGAAATATATATCACTTTCATATTCTCTGAATAACAACAAAAAGGTTGTACAAGTAGAAACATTATTTATGTGTATTCAATTATCTTGAGGGATCTCTTCTTTTTAAAGAATATTGACTTTCTATTTTCTGTTTTACTTGTTTATAGAAGTGAGCTTCTGATCTCCCTAAGCATTCTGTGCCTTGAAGAAAACATTCCCCATTCATGCTTTGTGTTTTTTCTTTCTTAATGGAGCAGCAAAGTGCACACAATGATTTTTAAATCCTTGTTAGTGTGTTTTTAACAAACTTAGTTCTTAGAATCAATTTTTGCTAACCTTTGCCTTTTGAGTCAATAGAATTTGTGAAGATTGTTGTGTATTTGCATGTAATATTTTGTTAGTGTTCTTGGGAAAAGTTTGATTCAGTATTCTGTTCTCATTTCTTAGGTTGAGGTTGGAAGAGCTAGGGAAATGCTGACCAGTGTAAGAAAATAGATCATTACTGTTAAGGTGATGAAACATGAGATTTTCAAGGTAGTCTGGGCACATGTTACATGTTTGTGTTTTCTTTTTTAAATGTATGATTGTGTCAAGTGAAAGGGTTGTTTTTTATAGTGTTACTGTTGTACAACTGAATGGTCTGATTATTTCCCTCTAATAATCAAAGACCTGTTCAAAGAAGAACATTTTGCATTCTGAACACATTTATTTAATGATATTCAAATTGGTATTTCATTAAGCCATGTTTTTTGTTACATGGCTTCGTGGAATGAGGAGAAAAAGCATTTAGAGTAACTAACATGTTTCATAAACTGGGTGAAGTGACTATTTCTACAGTGAGCAATCTTTTCAAGTGGGAAGTCTGTTTTGTATCAATTGAATGGAAGTATGTTGGCAACAGTCTTGAGTCTTGATACAGGTTTTGGAATATCAGCTTGGATTTAGATTCCCTTCGATTCAGTGCATCCCTCAGGCACTGCTTTTCTTGCTTTTTTTTTCAGTCTTATCCACCTGTTTGTCTTTAACACTCTTTTCTGCTTTGTTTGTCTTTGGCCTGAGTTTCTCTGTTGGGAGACAAAGCAGTGTAGCTTCAATAGAGGAAAACCTTTGTGCGTTGCCAGCTAAAGGCTCTTGTTCAGATTTTATTCTACAGAACACAAATCCCCGTGAAACTGACTTCAGAATAAGCCTACCTTTGCTCTGTGGAGCAAAGAACTTCAACATGATTTGTAGATCCTTGTTAGATTATTAAAAGCAATAGTTCATAGAGTGGCCTACTTAAATAAACTTTTGCAGGTAGTCACAAGTATAAATGTTTGTTCTAATGGTTGTTATTACTGTAAGCTTTATGGTTTTAAAAAATACATTTATTCTGGTTACTAGTCAGAGCATGTGGGCAAAGACCACATGTTGCAGTCACTGGTTTATTAAATACTGTCCTAGAAACCCTACAAAACTGGAGTCTAAAATGACCACTTCAAAACGCGCACCAGTCCACATTGAGGTCCCATCCATACAGAGAGCCCAGTGCCTTGTGAATCTGCACAGCAAAGCAGTTGGCAAGAAATGCCACTGCATTCCTGCTCCGTGTGGAGTTTGCCTGAACCCTGTATGGCTGTTGAAACTCGGTGGGGAAAGCTGATGCTGTCGTTAATTCTGAGAGCCGGAGTGCAGGACAGCTATGCAGTTCGGTAACTAGCTGAACAAGTTTGGTCACTCGCTTTTGCTAGAAGTAAAAATTTTCACCGTTCCACATTTCCCTCTTGTCACTGTTCTCATGCATTGGATTTGACAGTCATTAAATCATGTATGAAGAATTGGAGTTCACATTTTGCCATGTAGGTTAGTTACATAAGCTCATGAACGAATTCAAGAGGTACTAGAATAGCATAGGGTATATGGCAGAGCCATGTAGCTGGGAGAGGCATTTTAGGGATCACAGGCTAAGAGACAGGCTCTCAGCCTCAGTTTGGAAGCAACTGCTTCTAAAGCAGGAACATAAGATGTGACATAGTCTGCAATTAATTTAATTTCCTGTATAGTAGAATAAATATCTTTATGTCCGTATGTCAGCTCACTCACTGTGAGATGGGATGATGATATATAAATTATATATATAATCTATATATTTACTGTTTTATATATTTAGTATTGATTTCTATTTATTTTATTTTTTTCACTTGTGCCATTGTTATTTTAGAGCAGAACCTCCTGCTAAGTTTGTAGACCACTAAGGAGAATAGCATGACTTGAATTTGCGACACAGTTTTACAAATATAGGCTTTTTAAATTTTCTGTCCTGGTTTTAACACTTCCTCTAGCTGCTTGTTTACAGTCCTGTGCAACCCCTCTCTTTCACCAGCACACCTGTTCATAGAGCCACGTGATACACTAAACCGGAGAGTTGGTCTTGACTAAACAACCACAACACACAAAAAAACCCATCTCTTTCCTTCCCCCTCGTGAACAGTGTTTGGGCAAACAGTTTTGTGTGACAGGAGGAAGATGAGATAATGCCACATAAGATGGTGTTTTTGCTGAAATAAATATTTGTAATGTTATAGCCTCATTTGGAGCCCTAAAGTGTCAGTAAAGCTGCTGTGGATGCACTCGCTAATCAGACTGAGCCTGCATTGCCAGAGCAGCTAAGTCTGTCTCCTTTCTCAGCCTGTGCTCAACTGTTTTTGCATGACATCCCGGCAGAAACCTATTGCCCTTTTTGTTGGCTTACTTTTCTGCTGACTTAACACAGAAGCAGTTCAGCCCAGAGTCACAAAAACAACAGAGATGGTGCAGGAGAGGGTGAGCTGGGACAGCCAGCAGCGAAAAACCAATCTGTTGTGTCGATCCCACTGTTTGTGTGACCGTGTGCCATGGCCAAGGGAAGAAAAAAATCCTATCAAAAAGTTCTTTTTAAATTTATTTTTAAGCCTTATTGTTTCTCTCTGGCCTGCATTGCCTGTTTCTCTGCCTGCTCTACAGCTTGAATTGCAGCGTGCTGTGCCTTTTGAGTAGTGTCAGGTGGCAATAATGTAGAAAGTCTGATTGAAAAAAAAAAAAAAGAAAAAACTAAATGAAGTTTAACCATTGAGTCCTGTTGTGAACTCTCCCTAATTGAAGGCATTCCCAGCTTCAGTTTCAGGTATCCAAGTGAATCACAGGCCCTCATTAAGTTTTAGATAGCTTAAGCCTTGTAGCTCAGCTTGTTCTTTCTTCCCTGAGCCTTGTTGCTACATACTGACAATGCAGTGTTTTTGCTCTAATTTCGAGTTCTCCATAGGAGTTTTGCCACTGAACTTTTAGTGCAATGCCTCAGCTGGCACTGGCTGGTTTGCATTTGTTTGTCCTCTCAGCGTTTTACTGCTTCAAGCCTGTTTCCCTGCAGATTCCTCTCCACCTTTGCTGTGCTCGAGCATGGCCTATTGAGGATGGCTGCAGGATGCAGGCACCCGCTGCAGTGATGAGCACCCATGATGGCACAATTGCCATCAGAGCCTTGTAGTCTCTCACACATCTCTTTAGCCCCTCTGGCTAAAAGCATGAAGTATGTTTCTGGCATTTCACTTTCCTTTTGTGTGGAAGGTTGCCTAAAGTGGCCAGGTTAACTGATTCTATGTGACTTGGTTTTGGTGCGCCTTAACTGTTAAACAGTGAGGATGAGGAAAGATGACCTTTCAGCACTAGTAGGGAAAGGAGCTTGGCATTAGGGATGAGTCCTGTACTACTGCTGAGGGAGGGAGCATATATGTATTTAAACAGTTACTTCGAGTTTTTGATTTGATGTTAATGTATTTCGTTCCCCCTTTTTTTCTTTATCACTTCTCTAGTGTAGGAATGTCAAATTCATGGCTGATCCACAGAAGCTGTTAAATACTGAAGGCCACACCTGGTGTAAATTTCAACTAAATCCTCAGCCTAACAGCACCTTTTGTTGAGACTGAAGTGTCTCAGGAGCCCCGTAAGTGGCCCAGATGAGAAAGGGGTGGAGGGAGTAATGTTGGTGCAGGGCTGTGCTACCCTTAGCATTACCCTTGCAGCATTTCTGTCCCCGAAGCTGTAGGTTTTGTGCCTCCCTTTGAGCTCAGGGCTTTCCTGAGTTGTGTGTGTCAGAAATTATTGCAGTACACAACTCAACAGATTGCCCCATCCATCTCTTTAATCCCTTGAAGGTGTTTCAGCTGAGGAGAGGGGTGGTTGTAAATCAGAAGACAAGTGAAGCATGAGTATATTTTTGGAATCCTGAACCAAAGTTCTTCTGAAGTTTGTTTTTCAGGTTTGAACTTTAATTTTGAGAGTTGCTTTCTTTCCTACTCCTAAAAAGCGTGTTGCGTTCATTCAGTACTGAGAGCGTGCTGTGCTAGGCTACTTTGTTCTGGGGTGTATCAGGTGACAAGAAGAGGATTATTGCAAGCTATTGGTGACTTTCTTAAGAAAGGTTCACTTTCTGTTTCTTTCTTTACTTGGTACACTTGGTGTAATTGGAAAGAATTTGTCACACTTTTTTAATGGTATAAACTCAAGTAGAAGTAGTAAACTTTTATAAGCCAAGTAATTGACTCTTTTTATTGTGTTGATACTCTTCTTGGAGTAAACTAATGATGCTAGCTGATCTAACTATCTGTTCAGTACATGGAAAGTTGTATTTCAAAGGGTATCCATTTTACATACTCACAGAGCAGACATTGTATAACAAGTTTATAAAGCACCTTATAAAAATTGTCTGTGTTTAATACACTAAGCAAATAATATTCAGTAGATTTTTTTTCAATGTCATCAAACAACTCAATCCAATTTTTAGTAGCAGTCTTTTTTCCAAAAAAGGAAATAAAGCCCAAATACTTTGGCTAAACTTCTTTTGGCATCAGTAGCACATGTGATATTATTACATTTAAATGTTGAGTTCAAGGATTTATTTTTTTATGTCTTTTCTTTACTTGATACCATTAGAAGGGGGTTCCATACAGTGATCCTCCAGAAAGCTTTCATTTTTAAGAATCTGCCCAGCATCTTTCTAGTTTGTGTTATTTAATCTCTGACTTCTTCACTCTTATTTTCACAAGAAACAAAATGTAATGTGATTTCAGTCCAGTATTTTGCTCTTTAAACAAAGTGGGTTTTCTTGCTAAAGTGTTAAAACAAGGCTAAGGTTTCACGGTACCAGGTTGTTGACAGCATTATCAGTGTAGGTGTTTCTTGCCTACTCTAATATGTGTGTACTGCAAACTAGATAAAGGATGTTCAAAACTTTACAGTGTTTTCTCTTATCCCAGTCATAGTGCAGCTGCTCAAGCAGCTGTGCTGGTAGCAACTGTGACAGTGATGGAGGGGGAGGAAGGTGATATTGTGTTAGTTGGTATTGCTGCAAGGCTCTTAAAGTCATGGTCTAATAATAGGAAGGTTCAGTGGTACCACAAACTGCAAAATAAAGTACAATTACTGCTAGAAGATCCATGAATCTGTGCCATTCACTTGTGAGTGCTGATGCCATGCACATCCCAGGTGCCCTTTTTATTTCTTTCTTCCCAATTGCTGAGGCAAAAGTAAATTCCATTTCTTTCACATGGTGTAAAGTGGAAACAAAAAAATCTTCTCCCTTCTGCTTTTAAAATCTCTTCTTCTCCCTTTTGCTTTTAAAATCTTAGCAAATTTTCTCACCAGTAAGAAGGAAAGTCTTCAGAGAAAAGATGTAGAGCAGCACATTTTTGTTCACTGACAGAAAGTCACAGTTCCTGAAAGCTGAGTTTATTTATTGCCATGTCACGAATAATCTGGGTGCAATCATGCTTGCTTATGGATTGCTTCAACTGAAAGTCAGGTGACAATGATTTAAATGACTTTCTATTGCAGA
This sequence comes from Sclerurus mexicanus, assembly GCA_013396755.1. Lineage (NCBI taxonomy): Eukaryota > Metazoa > Chordata > Aves > Passeriformes > Furnariidae > Sclerurus > Sclerurus mexicanus. The sequence goes on along the minus strand of VWZF01003555.1, from coordinate 953,849 downwards.
AAATGCTTAAAACAGTCTTGAAATAATTTGCAAGTTATTATGTCGAATGATAAATCTTTTCTTGTTACTTTGTGTGTTCAGAGTCCTTGAGAAAGTTCTGACTCCACATTGTCACTGCATATTTCTTTAAACTTTTTCTTCTGACCTTTAGGACAGGTCACAAAAGAAAGCTTTTCAGAAGGATTGAGTAGAAGAGATCTGCCCTGAATGTTTTTGTGTGTCAGGAAGTATTCTAGAATTTACATCAGTGTCATATGTCACTGTATGTCAGACATGAATTAATTTGAAATCTTATAAATTATGCAAAGGTAAACTCAAAACTGAAAGTTGATATTGGTTGTGAACTACTGAATTATGTCTAACCAATATTACACTTGTCATAAAAAAAAAGTGGTGTTTTTCCCAGTCAGGAGAGGTGGTCCTATTTTGAAGACAAAATCTTCCAAACTGAGTACAGTCCTGTGGTGAGATTTTTGCCTTCTTCCATTACACAAAAAAACCCAAACCAAAATAAAAAAAAAATACATCTAGGGAGTGTTAAAAATTCACTTGGCATTTCCTTACTACAAAATGTATTCGTAAATGTTTTTTCCCAAATCTGCTGTTTATATCCAGAATTATGAGGGGCAATTTACAGGAATAAAATAACATGTGATTATAAATCATCAGCCATTCAGCATGAGTTCTCTGCTTTATCTGACAAGCATATCGGGTGATTTTTATAAACTGACTGAGCTCTAGTTTGAACCTAGCTAGGATTTTTAACTCTTGCTGCTGATAAGCTGCCTGGGTTTCCATGGCCAGTTTGGACTCATTTGTTCTTTTGCTGTAGTACTGTGTTACAGCTTAATCTTCTCTTTCTCAAGTGATGATTTTTATACTGTCTCTCACTATTCAAGCACATGTTTTTCGTACATCTCTCTGACTGACCTAATACTGCTAGGCTCCCTGACTCTTCTGTGATGTTTGCAAGTATGCAGTTCCCAAATTATAGGTCAGATTTTTGTCCTTTTTCTCCAATGGCAATAACTCTTAAGTGATAACTTCCATTCTGTTTCTTTTCATTTCTTCCTAAAACTACAGAAACTTTTTCCTGTGTGGTATCCTTGTTCCTCTATCACAGCAATGTTTTCAAGCTTTGGTATTGCCAGTAAGCTCTATCAATGTTCCTCAGTCTTTCTTGCTGAGGTGGTTTAACAAACAGTAAATAAGAGCCCTCAGGCCGGTCGTCTCTCCTGTCCCACCGTTCTCCTGTCATTGCTGCCTGTTCTCCTCTCTCTTAATCATGTAGTTATAATTTTCTTCTAGCCTTGCTAACAGACTTCTATGTATTGCTGTAGCACGTTTTTTTCCTGAAGGCCACCACCTGGAGAAAGCTTTGTACCTGGCATAGCCTGCCTCTGATAGACCAAGGTTGTATTTATTACTTATTTCAATTTTTTTTTTTTAATTATTCTTTTTTAAAAATTTGTTTGAAAACCATTAAGTGTGTAGTCACTTAGACTTCCCCCCACTCCTCCTACATTACTTGAAAATAGGTTTTGATACTTTTCAGAATTTGTACTCAGGTAAAAGGCACCAAGAGAAAAGGACCTTACTTAAAATGTTGATGCAAGCTTTGTGGTTTGAGGTTTTTTCTTCCAGGGTTTTTGAATTTCTGATTCACTCTATTTTAAGAGAAGTGGGTTCAGCTCTTGTGTACTTTGGGTTTTTTTAATTCCATCTTTAATGTATTATAGTAACCTCACTTTATTATCTTCTGTTTTTTAAATTGTGGGGCTGAAGACCCTTGCAATTTGTTTGCATTTCCTTTGCAGGCTCTAACACTCATTCTTTGTGTAGCAGCTCACTTTGTCTTTTCCTTTCTTTTAGAGCCTCTGTAATTAATAGTGAAGCATCTTCTACTCACAAAGGTCACCCCGTAGGAGGGCAGAACTGTATTTTGACTGCCTTTCCTCCTGGTCACCAGGAGTTAAAACTGCTCTCAGGCCAGATGTTCCCATGAGAGACCAGGCATTTTAATTAGTACATTTAGAGAAGTTTGCATTAATGAAGTGATTTCAGTATGAGAAAAACAATTTAAAAAGTAATGATGAAATATTAGAAAATGATTAAGAGGTACTGTGTTCTTGCCATGTTATTTTCAAGCATTTTTTTGAAATTTTGCTGGTGGATGAATGCTGCTCTATGCCTCACTGGCAATGGAACTAAATGGTTTTCTCACAGACTGGGAGAGTGAAGTGGCATGTGTGTGTGTCAGTTGTATGCAGAACGAAGTGTCACGCCATAACTGTGTTGTCTGGGTCAGAAACAAGTGGGGAACTGGGCACATGTAACTTAATTGAGAAAGCCATGATTTTTTTCTCTTCCTGTAGGTTTTCAGAGTAGAAGGGAGATACAGTGAGACAGTGTTTGGGATGGGATTGTGTGCCTGGGGAATTTGCTGTGATGATGATGGGGAGGCAGGAAGGGCAGTGTGTGTTCCTGCTGGCTGGCTGGTAACCTGAGCTGGCTGACTCCTGAGGAGCTGGTGCCTTGAGGAAACCTGTCCTTTCTCCCCTTTCTTGCCCAGTAAAAGACAAGGAGACAAAGCTGCTGAGTCCATCGCTTGTCACCAGCAGCACAAGTTCTCTGATGGAGACCTTGTGGTCTGTTGTATGGCTGTGGCACTGGAGTGCATGTCAGGAGTCATACATTTACTGCCACCTCCAGCTTTGACTAGCTTCCTGGCCTTAAGCAAGTAACTTCAGCCTCCATATGTAATCCCATTCTTCTTGATTTGTTTATTCAGTTTATAAACTTTCTTGGGGGTAAAAACTGTCTCACCATAACAAATGGGGAGATGCCAAGCACTACATTAATAGGAGCTTTAAGGTAACAGGGCTTTTGTAGAGCCATGGCAGCTGCCAATACTTAAACATGTATCAGGAATTTACTTACAAGCTGACATGGTATTTTAATGTTCTATATGCTGACCTTTTCTGCAACACGTTAGAGCTTAACACAACTCTTTCCTCTGCCAATGACATTCATAAATTAAACGGAGTGTACAACTGTTAAGGGCTATCCATTATTCTCAGTCTCAGGATAGTTACCCAGAGGTAAAAATAGATAGGAAGGATCTGTCATTCATTCAGAAAGTAGAGACACTGCCCAGTTCCTGATAAATAAAATACCATTCTACTGAGTAGAAACTGATGACACTGCAATTTCTGTCCTATTTATTTTCCCTTCCCTCCACAAGTTAGCAATCTTGCCTAGTTTGAAAACTCCCAACACATGGAAGTAGTTCCTTTTGTTCTTTTGTTACCTACTGGTTGTATTGCTTTTATTTATAAGAAGAAAAGAACCAGGGGTTAAAAAAATGCAAACAGTAAAACATCATGTATGCTAGGAAGTTCTCTTAATTCATCACTTGGCAAAGGCAATAAAAGCAGGCTCCATAGCTAACAGCGTTACTTTTGCTTAGGGTTATTTGGCAGAAAATCCATCATCCTCTCTCCATTTGTGAATATTTCATATTGACTTACACCCTTTAGCAAGGGTCAGCAGGGCAGAGTATGCATAAAGAGTTCAAGTCCCATTTCAAAGGCTGAATTTTAATTTTAGCGGGTGGTTTACTTTTAATATCAGTTGAAAATGTAAGCTCTTTATTAGATTTTTGTTTGTTTGTTTTACTGACCTTTTGATACTGAAATCTAATGTTCTTTTTATGGACAACTTATATAAGAATTAGGTTTTTTCAGATATTTCCATTACATTGGAGAAACTGGTTTTTGCTTTTTATTGTCTGACTCATTGTTCTGAATCTGCAGACAGAAGTGCTTTGTTTTCTGAAAGCTTTTATTATTAAAATTGTTAAAAATGTACACATATGGAGGGGGTAATGTTTGTTTATTTACTTTGTATATTCACTTTTGGAATGGTTGACTCAAATCTTTAAGGCTCCAGATAAGCCAATAAAAATGTGAAATGTGGAAAGGACATAACTGTGTGTATTTTCATTTTTGATAGTGGTAATTATAGTTGGCAAGGTTTTAATATCGTTTAGTAAGGTATGTTTTTAGATGTTCCTGAAAAAAGAATGCTCATACAGAGCGTTCCAAGACTTTTTGTTTACAGATGTTTTGCCTGAGAAATGTTACGAAGTACTCTACTATAAGACAATATAAAAGAAAAATAGTGTGATTTCTCTGAACATATACTAAATTTAAATTGTTGGTTTGGGTTTTGTTTTGTTTTTTTTCATTTTCAAGCAACAAACTGTATGTGTTACTGTATGCTGGGAATTTTAAGAGAAAATATTTCGGAAATTAGATTTGTTCACATATTAGATCTTGTGACTTAGTGAGTCATTAGCTTAAGAGAAAAATTCAAGAATTCATTACTGGGGATATAAATTTGTTTCTAAACCATTTTTAAACATGTTAATTGGATTGCAAATAATGCTAGGTTATGTATGGCCAGTACAATTTGTTAATGGGAAGAGTGTTGCTTTGGCAAATAGCCAAAGTGCTTTTGAAGGTCAGATGTTGATGATATCTGAAAGTGTTCGGAGGTTGTTCTCTGATTCTATAAAATAATACTTTAAAAGAAAAGATTAATATCCTAAATGGCATCTCAGGGTCACTGTGCTGCTCTGACCTTGTAATTTAATTTTTGCAGTTTTATAAAACTGCTGTTTAATTAATTTGATTTGTTTGAGAAAACAGATTAAATTCAGATACAGTAAGAGAAAATGTAGGTTACAGCCATTTTTAAATTTTGGGTGGCCTGTCTGTCTTTTATGTGGCAGTTCTGTTTGTTGGTCCCTTTATCCATGATTTGCTATGCTGACAGCTTTATTGAAGCTGACAACCTCTAACTCTTCAACTTTGCTTCCTCCAGTAATAAGGCACATGCTTGTAGTGTGTCTTCAACTTAGCACTGACCGCAAGCTCTGAGTGGGAATGAAGCTTCAGGGACAGAGCAGATGCTTTACATGCATGAGGACACAGCATCTATGTGCTGCCTCCATCTACTGCATCTCAAACAGAGCTCCCAAGAGGCTGAGTAACAGCTTCATAAATCAATGGTTGCAGGTTCAGCTTTTCCTGAAACTAATTAGGAATTCACTGTATGGCTTGGTGTTCTTCACTGCATGAGGAGTGAGAAAGCACAAAAATGGGGGAGGAGGGCTAAGGATGATAGAGTAGCAGAGATGACAAGATGATGGGCAATTATGAAGAGGAACTGAAAAAAGAATTAATAATTTATAATCTGTAGTAAAGAGGGATCAACTAATAATGTAGAAATATTTCAGAAATGGTAATGAGTAGTTTGCAATGGCTATTCTTTTGCCTTGATTACATGAATTGTGGTTAAGTGGAGAAATTCACAGAACACATTAAAGAATTGGTTTAGCAACAAACACTTTGACGGATTTGTCTTGTAAACTAGCAGAATTATGCTTTGGTTTGATTTGGGTTTTGATTGTGTTCTTAATTGGGAAGTTCATGTGGGAAAATGCTCCATGGGGGATTTGTTGGTGTGTGACCTTCTCTCTGTTCAGTTTGTAATTCTTTTCATAAGACAGATTACACATGACACACATACAGTCCAACAGACAAAGTTATTTTCCACAGCAATTTTTACCAGTTGAGTTCTTTTTCCTTATCTAAAAATTATAGGGAAAACACTAAGTATATATTAATAAGTTTCACACAAGCCATCAGTCTTACATTTTGAGTAGAAGTTCAAATACTGGTTTTGTGCAGCTTATCTTAAAAGTATAATGACCAAGCTAATGCCTACCTGCTAAAGGTATTGGAGAGCTTATATCTGAAAAGCTTCCATGATTTCCAGAGTTACTCCTCCTATGTTTTCCCATTCATGTGGCTATTTCACAAAGTCTGTACAGCACAGGGGGCTTTACATGCCTGCTTCTTTTACCCTGCTTTGCTCTTCTGTGGCTTATCCTTGCATGTTCTCACTACTAGGCACTTTTTCCTGTCTAAAATACTGCTAACAGTACATGATGCTTTCTGTCTCTATGGAAAGTCTTTCTATATATATTCATATCTTGAACTTTGCATGTGTTTGATACATGTATTGCACTCTGTGTGGAATAATTTCCGCTCTCACAGAGCTCTCCAAACAAGCTTTTGGGATGGTTTTGTAGAGTAATTTACAGCCTTTGCATCAGATGTTTCAACGGGCCATTTTTACATCAAGGCAAACTACTAGTGCAGGAAAATGCTCTTCTCCCTGGGAATATGTAACAGGAGATGCCCTTTCCCATGAATTTCTAAAGCATGGCTCAGTTTTGTCAAAAATAGTGTTGGTGGTGTCCTCTCCCAGGCCAATCACGAAAGCATTCTCTCTCCCAGCAAAGACTAAGTGGAATGAAAGAAAACCATAACCTGTTTGTCCTAGGAGAAGGATTCACTCCATGTGTACACTGAAAAGGCAGTGAAAATGGGCAAAATTATCATAATAAGCAAGTATTCCCTAGGATTTTAGAAGGGCAGGGTGGTGAATACTTCTCAAAATATGTGCTTTGGTGAAGAGTCAGGGGGGAGTTTAACAAGGCTGCAGCCCAGGGCGAATAGTTGCATGCGTTGTGGGGTAGGCTTGCACTTCAGTGATTGATGACTCCGTAAGGCCTCGGGTGATTGCTCCAAGTGACAGGAGCATTGATCATCATGATTCAGTGTGGCTCTTTGTTGTGTGGCATCCACTGCGGCCTCAGCCAACACCACTCTTCTGCTGTCCATGCGCAGATGCTTTTATTTTGTGATGAGAAGAAGGGGGGGCATGTGGCTGGCAAGGTGATTTTCTGACCTGATGGCCTCTTGCAGCCATGCCCATCTGAAGGTGTGCGGGAGTGCATAACACTCACAGCCCTACATGTGGTGGTTGGTTAAATGGATTTTGTCTCTGAGTTATGATAGGCACTGATGGTAACTTGTATGGCTGCAAAAAATTCTGTATTCATCGTTCACTGACAGTGTCATCACTTATTGCCTGATTGTGTTTCTGCTGTTCTTTAAAAAGAATGTATATACCTCTTCCAGGGTATATACTGAAGTGGTGCTTTGTCTGAAGAATAAGATCTTTTGCATCCCTTCTTTCCTTTTTCACAAAACAATGCAATATTGGTGCCAAAGCAGGTGTTACTTCTTGACCATTTGGTGAAATGGTTAGAACTCTTCCAGGGAAGAAATTTCCAAGCTCTCTGACTGCCTCTTGAACTTAGTGTTTTCCAGATGCTTGCAACATGATTTCTCAAAGCATGTTCAAAGTCCATTTTCTGAGTTTTTTCACGGGGAGTGTAGGAGGACCCAAAACCTGACAGTTCAACAAAAAGCAGTTTCACTTTGATGGAAGGTGTATTTTTGGCAGGAGCTTTAGCCAACTGGATCTTTTAAAAGTGAAAGTAAATGAAAGTCTGGTAATGAGATATGCAGAGACAAACATGGTTTAAGTGTGGTGAAATTTATTTTAAGCTCCTAAGGTAATACTGTGGGTACCATAAGTTAATATACTCCTTGCAGTTGCAGAATTGTGGAGGGATGCCCTTAAATGAAGATCCATCAGTGCTGCTGTTAGTTATTCCTTTCACACAACTCCAAATAAAAAGGCGGTGAGGTTTTAATTTTGTAATTACCAGAAGACTAATAATTCTTTTGCCAAAGGCCATGATGATCTTTTAAGTATGTAACGTAATTGCCTTATTCCTGTGCCATTAATTGCGCTCCATTTTAAAAACGTGGTCATCTGTCTTATGAGCAAATGGAAACGTGCTATGAATGGTGAAAGGATGCAACCTAAAAGTCACAGTTCTTTGGTTTGAACTTTTCTAGTTAATATTATTGTAACAGAAGGAGGTTACGAAAGGGGGGGCAGTGTAAATTTGGGCAGTGTATTCCGCGATGCATTGCAATTCACATCAGGGCCCAACACTTAGCCTACAAGCTACGGGTCTTTACATCAGTATAGGACAAGAAGTTAAGAGAAAGTGACTGTAAAACCCAGCAGGCCTAGCAGAGAGAATCAAAGAAACATGTAGCCCATGAAGCCACATACAGCTCACTTCATTTCTATTAGAATGAATTGTTTGTGGCTTGTAAGAATGTCTTCAGGTTTTTAATATCTAGAAATAAATCTAAATAATGAGCTCATTACTAGTGAGCTGCAAGAAAATGTCAGATTTTACATTCAAAGTATCGGAGTATGGTTTGACAAAGTGGCTAAGGATGAATTAAGTTTTCTGCTGTTGAAATGCATCTTCCTTCCTTCCCTTGCTTCTGCTGCTTGTTCGAACATGTTCAGACACTTGTCTGGTCTTACTTCAGCTGATTAAAATATAGCTCAGTGGAAAAAAAAAATTTTTTCTTGTTCTGTGTTTTTGTGCATGTTTGTTTTCTGTGTAGCAATTTTCAATAGTTTATCTTAGAATCAGATGAACACCAAAACTTGCAGGAAGTCTGGGTGGCAGGGAAGGAGCAGAAGTAAAAGGTGGAAGACCTAAGAATGAACAGGAATTACCCTTTCAGCAAGGCAGGGTGCTCATTTGGTTCAGCCACAGTATAAAACCATGCCCTAAATTGGTACTCTGCAGGCAGGAATCACTGCAGTTACACTGCTGTATATTTTCAAGACGGGGAGGCAAGCAGAGCTGTGGAGATGTGCAGAGCATGTTTTCTGTCACACAGTGCTGTCAGCCCCTGGAGTTTTCAGTTTGATTCCCACCCTGAATTTAAAATCCAACATTTGCAGCATACGTATACAAACAGGCCTTTAATGCCCACAAAGAGGAATTGCATCCTTAATTGTCAGAGAATTGAGATTTAAGGATTTTCTTTACCTGTCTGGCTTGTAGTAAATAAATGAACTTCCTGCTAGGTTTTTTGTCTATAGTCTGGGAATCATTTGTGAGTCATCGTGCCTATTCTTTTGTTTAATGTTTGGGATGCTCTTGGAAAGTTAGCAGCAACTGGTATTTAAAGTGAGTAACTGTGGGAGGTTATGCAGTAACCTTTAGTTCCTCATTTAAATCTGCTCTGCATTTCAGTGTTAAAATTAATCCCCTATGGAAAAATAAATGTTTCTGAGCAAAAGATTGAAATCGCTTATTATAGGGTCTCAAGGGAACCAGCACTTAATTTAAGTGTATTCCTGGGAGCCAAGTTTCCTTGCTGCCAGGAGGCAGTGACTGTCAGTTGGAGCCTGAGAGTTGGCCAAAGGAGGTAAGTCTCCTTTGAAGGAAGGCAGCATCAATTGAGTGCTGCTGTTATGGGTTATGATGGCAGGCTACTTGGCTGTAAATCTTTGTTTTCAGATGACATTTTGTTTTTGTGAAGAAGTTAAAAATTTCCAGGAGACTTTTTCCTGCCTCTAAAAAAATTTATATTGGGAAAGGTCTTGAGCTCTAGAGCTCAAGTATTGCAGCTTGGAGGGTATGCGAGTAGAACCAGTAACGGCATTTATAGTGTGTTTCTCTGAGGATGCTTGTGCAGGTGGGCTCCTCTCCATCCGTGTTTGGAGAGACTTCTACTCAAAGAGTCTCAAGTGAATAGCAATCTACTATTGAAAGTAATGTTGAATAATCTGCTTTCTGAGAGTAAAGTTTATTTTGACCAGGACTTCTTGTGAAAGAAAACCCATTAAATGTGTGATCCTTTTGTCTTAAGAAGCTGGGACTGCCATATCTGCTGGTTTAATCAAAACCATAGATTTGTGGTCAACAATCAGAAACCTGCAGGGCACATACTACCATGGCATCTTTCTTTAGCAAAGGGTGAAAAGTACATATTAGCTCCAATTAGCTTATGGTCTCTTAAACTAAGTGGCAAATATTTTTCTGATTGCCTTTTCTTCTAGACTTCACAACAACAACATAAAACTTTTATAACCAATGCAAAGTATTTTCTTCCTGCCATGAAAAATGTTCTGCTTCAACTTTCTGTCCAGCAGTGGTAGCAAAGGGTTCCTATGTTGCATGACATCTGGGAATGCGTCAACAGAAAAATGAACAGGAAAACTCCCTCGGGGTGGGGGGGGGAGAAAAAGGGGAAAAAAGTATCTGTTACATTCCAAAATCAGTCATAATAATGGAAGTTCACATCAATAATTGCCAGAGTCAGAATGGCCAAACATCTGGCTTATTCGTCCCCAGCTATGCTAACAAAAATATGATATCCTGTTAGAGAAATCACTGATCATCCTAGTTTATTTTGGCGGTTTTGCACCTCGGTATTTTTCACTTAAATAAGAATGTATCAGTACTTTACAGCTAGCATGCCTCCAGCTCCAGGTTCACAGTTCATGTGCTTCTGTGATTTTGAACTTTTCTTTTCCTGAGTTTACCAGCAGACAGCTGCACCAGAACAGATATGTTTACATGTGGAGAGTAAATGGCAACTTGCAGCTCAGATTTTCCATTTCCTTTTACATTGTTCAGGAATCCAGCCTCACAATTCATGTCCTAAAACTTCACCTCATGTGTATGCATCTGACTTGGCCTTCATAGTACAAATGTTTTATTTTGACATTCATTTGTTAATAGAAAGGGCTGACTAAGGAGAAGCTACTTTCACTAGAAATTAACCTCAGTATACATGAAGTTCAATATGTGGGTGAAATAGCTTTTTAAGAAATATTCTAAACATCACTTTCTGTAAGGATTTTAAGCACTATGTAAATGTGAGACTAATGTGGAATCACTTTATGCAACTTTTGCATGATAGATGTATTTTTGGATGGAGAAAAATTACATTTTATATTAAGAATGATGATGAAATCTGATTATCTGCTTAAACCATGACACTGTCTATTTAAGCTATTGTTCATGTGTAGGCGATTCCCAGATGTGCTTGGCAAGGCAGTAATTACATGAAGGAGGTTGTGGTTGTAAACAAGAAACAAAACCATCAGAGTGATTTGTTCATTTGCCTGAAACCTGAAATGGAATTACAGGCTCCAGTGAAGTGTTTGTTCTGACTTTACACCACCCAACAGACTTACCTCTATTGCCTAATTTCACATTTATGGGCTTTTCCTTTTGTACCTAGTTTTGATACTTTCGTTCATGCTCTCAATGAAAACTGTGGTTTATTGATGATTTTGGTAGCAGGAGTGAAGTAGATGTTATGTAAATGATCTGTAGAAAGACATATAGTAATTGTGTGTTGTGTTTTGCCTACTGTTATTTTGAAACAAGATTCCACAGTTACCCTGAAGTGTTAGAACAAGCTAGCCTTTCGTCACCCTACATGGAAGTTTTATGAGAACAAATTGTTTGACCTTCCTGGAGCATTTTGATGCAGTTTACCTCTGATATGTATGTGTGTATTATTTGCTAGGTTTGACCTATGGCCCACTATTAGGAGTAATGTAATTGTAGTGCACTGCTGATACATGAAACTTTAATTTTTAATCTTCATTCCAATGTTCCTTATGATACTTGGGCTATAAAACTGAAGGATAAAATCAAATAGCAGAGTATTTGTAGAATTAGGTTTTGCCCTTTATATGACCACACAGTGAGAGAATCCGGAGAGCCGTACTGACTGAAAATTACACCCAGAAAATAATCTTTTAGGACATGTCCATATCGTCGTTGAATCTTGTGGGTGCAAGGAGAGGATCCAGAGTGCTAAGCAAGGCCTGCAACTGTAATATCCCTGATCTAGGTCAGCATGTGTTTGCCATGGGGGTCATGTTCTCAGGCTGGAAGTGCAAATACCCACGTGTTTTCTGTGAACTCGCTGAAGGCAAATCGTTTACCTCTTTACTTGCTTTAGAACTGCTTTAGAACTGTGTTTGTGCCTGGGAAATTAAAGCAAGCAGTTAACATCATGCTGGTTTCTATTATAAACCCCCTACCTGCTTGGAGGGTAGCAGCCCAGGTAGCCTTGATTCATGGAGGTGGAAAAAGGGCACTTGGCAGGGGACAGGATAAACAGACATCCAGGGAGGGGAGCTGAAGCTGGGCAAAAACTGTGTAGGTAGTAGTAGTTGTGTTATAAACTTTTCTTCAGTTTAGGTACAGCAGATCACAGCAGATGTTTGGTACCCAAAATCTACGTCAGGTAACCTGTAATCTGTAATTGTCTTCTGTTGACAAACTGTGTATGAGAACTCAAAACCAAAATAAATGGCCCAGTTTCTGTTGTTACATTTAAAGTGATTAGCTGGTTTATCTCATGATCTGTAAACGTAGGCTAGCTTGAAACTTCCCATTCATAGTCTGTGTTTTTCATTGGCGCTTTCATTTGAAAGCAGGAAACAATCTGAAAGTAATTGCATTAAGTGTTTCAGCACAAAGATTTTAAATTATAATAGCTTGGCATATTATTCTATCTTCTTACTACTCCTTGGAGGAAATAAAATGGAGTTGCAACTTTCATCCAGGCAGCTTTTCTACTACATCCTGTTTCCTTCCGCACACTGGAGAAAGCACTGACGTTTGTGTCCCTTTCCTCCGCTTCCAATGAAAAAGTCCCATTCCCCATGTTGTAGCATACACTCTGGTGAACCCCAGTGCTGTGTTAGTTTTTCAGGTGTCAATACAGTATTCAGATTGTTTAGGCAAACGTGCATTTTTCCCTCCCTATCAAAGGAAAGCATTGCAGAGAAGAGAAGAATATGCACAGAATATGCTCAGACAAGTGGCCCCAGCACGGCCCTCCTGGCCATTTGCCCTGGCTGCCTAGACTGCCCAAGGGGTGGCTTGTACCTCCCCCAGAGAACCATGAAGTGCTGTGTGAGCAGTTGCTGTATTTACTGGAAGGCTGACATCTCTGCTCTTCTCCCACTGAAAGGCAGACTCGCAATCCCCCTTTTTCTAAGGAAAAGTGACCCTTGAAAAGGCTTGGCATGAAATGGATTAACTCCCTGGAAACTTTGTTTGGAAATGTTAGGAGCCTGCTATGTATATACGCTGGCAATCTCTGTAAGAGACAAATTATTTTCCCACCCTCTCAAGCACTTGGTAGTTTATCTGTTGTTTATATTAAAGATTGATCGTGGTTATATATTCCTGATTCAGAGTTCTCATTTATCACCCTGGTCCACATAAGAGACTGAAGAAGAAGAATAGGGGTTACTGGAAAGCAGAAATGTGATCCCTGGCTCTGCTTTTAATACGACTTATCCTGACATTAGCTTTGCTCCTATGAATTACTGTATTTGTGTAAACCTTATTTTTTGTTTGTTTGTGAGGTTTTTGTTTGGATTTTTGGGGGCTTTTGTTTTACTTTGTTTCCATGTTTGGTATGTCTGTTTTTCTAAGGGCTGTTCAGAAAAAGATATTAGAATGATTTAGGAGAATGTTAATCATGACACTTGCCATGTTACTATTTCAAGAGGTCCCTGCTCCCCCCAGCATGCCCACCCCCTTGTTTGCTAGGACTTGCTTCCTCTCCCAGCCCCAGCAGCCATTTCCTCCCTCAGAGCAGATCCACATAGGCAATTGTTTCAGCCTGTGCAAAATGAAGAAGAGGTGGAAAAGGACCAGTGGGGTGAGGAAAAATGCACAAAGGCTGGGACTTCCTAAAGCACATCGACTGCCAAGAGAGAGATACTTTCTGCCATAGCAACAGAGCAGATCTGTACCTCCTCCTCCTTGACCTTGCTGAAGGTTTCCAGCCCTGAAATGTTCAATCAGCTGTTTGTGGTCCCTTCCCCTCCTAAGCACAAGAGACAAAACTGCTGGCAAGGGGGAAAGAAAAGGGAATTTACTGGTTTTTACGAGTTGATTTGGATTATGAGAACACGTTACCAGCCCTGCTTGGAGTCAGGTCCAGAAGTCTCTGGAGCAAGCTATTTTCCCACCCTGACTGTTCTGCCTGCCTGAAAGTCCCTCCACATCTTTCAGAGGCATGCATTAAGCCCAACTCTTCAGTGTGTTCTGCTGGGAAATTGTTGCATTGGCAAATTTTCAACCAACAGGAGATTTAATCTCTTGAATTTTTTATTTCTGTGTTCTTGGGTCTGTCTAATAAAAAGAAATTATTTGGATTTTAAAAGAAACAATTGAAATAATTGCTATTTGACTAATCAGAACAAACTCGTTCTGAAGAGGCTGATATTTCATACAGATTACCTTCTTTATTTGTAACTCCACTAAAAATACTTTGCCAGGTTTATCCTAATTCTGCACAGATTTTTCTCTTGAGTCATGTTGCAGTCATGTCTGACTTACTTGGTGCAAAACTCCATTATTAAATTCACTATTTAACAGCATATTCCACAGTGTGACTGTAACTCCTTGTTCGTGTTTATAATTAAACATTCTCTCCACAAAAACAAGAGATGATTAGAAGTTCTGCAAACTTAGGAGAATTTAGGTCCATTAGTTGTGGTGAAAGCACATCTTTAGTGAAATCAAAGGAGGAATAATACCGGAAAGTCTTATATCTCTAAGAATTTGCAAACATTTTAAATATAATTGCACAAAAACAGTTATTTTAGAGAACTAGATATTTTTTAAATACTTTGATTCAAAGTAATTTGGATTGTTTGGTTTCCCGCCCCCCCATGTGACTACTTTTGATGACATATTGTACATATCAAGAGTAAGAGAACTTATGAGTTGGGAATCGGTTTTTAATCAGACTCAGCAATGTAAATAGACCTCTATTTGAAAGTTCATTCAAAACTGAGTACTGGTGTATATTTTAGTGCACTGTATGCTAAAGTAGAAATATCCCCCGGTGTTTAACCAAAAGCGTGTTTAATGTGTGGTTTTGTTTTGTTTTTTTAATGTTTAACAGTAACTGAAGCTGGCTTTGGTGCTGACATTGGGATGGAGAAATTCTTCAACATCAAATGCAGAGCGTCTGGCTTGGTTCCCAGTGTGGTTGTACTTGTTGCTACAGTGAGGGCTTTGAAGATGCATGGAGGTGGGCCAAATGTAAGTTTTTGCACATTTCTTGGAAAATAAAATTGTTGCTAGTATTTGAAATAAGTAAAATATCTTGATTTAAAAAATATTCAGGGTAGCTTATGGGGCAGTATTTAGATAACCCTTCTGAGATACCTTATTATATAGATGTTACCTCTGAAGTTAGTGCAGGAAAGGTACAAATGAAAGAAGAGGGATGAAAGAGCTCTGTAGAAGTACTGTATCTTACTATACAAAGAAAGTTTGTTTGCGTGAAAAGAAAAAAAAGCTGTAAAAGGTAAATATCTGTATTCTTTTCCCTACCTTTTGAAATCACATTTTTAAGTGCACTAAAGTAATCACAGGCTGGAAAATTTAGCAGCTGAGGAGGAATGAGAATGCATTCAGGTTGCAGTATGAGAGTGGAAGCAGAGAACATTGTTAGTGAAGGTTTTGAGATTTATTTCACTCCAGTAATGGGTACCCATTACCCCTTCTGTCCTTTCATTTTGCTCAGGTTAATTGCCTCAGAGATACTGAAGTAACTGATGAAATTTTGCAAGTATTTTCCTGGTGTGCTAAAAGTCACCAGTGTGTATTTTTTTTACTATTTAAGCCATGAAGAGACTTGTACCAATTACTGGTTATAGAAGTGCTCCTCAATCGTGCAATCAGATCAGACTCTGCTAGCCAAGTAGACAGACACTTAAATTAACTCCTGGAAATGCTTTCATCTGCCCAGTAACATGCTAGAGAGTCATGCTGCCAGGGAAACAGTCTCACTGGGTGAAAATACCAGAGCTGTTTCCACAGCCACAAAATTTTGAAATGCATGGTCTCCCTTACCACTTAACATCTCTAAGAGTTAAAGCTGAGCTGTCCTTCTCCAGTCTTTCAGGCTGATATAATTACCTAACTTTCTATCACTTTAGTCCACTTCTAATGCACCTTTTTGTTATTTTTAATTACATTCCTCTGTTCCTTTCAAGGCAGGTATATTGTCACATGTGTTATTGTTCAGTGAATATCAGTAAATCAATCAGCAAAACCAGGAGTTGACTAGGTCTTAATAACTGTCTCTATTTCTGTCCAACCTGTGTCTTTAGAAGTTTCAAGCTTTCATTTGTTTCAAATGTGATGCATTCATCACAGAGGGATGTTGAGTACCAGATACTTTTTCTGGGAGGTCAGGTATAAAATGGACCAATGCTAGACAAAAGCAGTGCCTGGGATCGATGTATGTGGTCCTTGGAGCCCCAGTATAGTACCCTGGTGATACTCTTTGCATGTATACCTTTGTACTTTCCTGCAAAGTAAATTACTTGCATGCAGTTCCTTGCCACGGGCAGCAATTACTTTCAGGACACTGAAAGATGATGTTCCTCTTCTAGTCATCTGTGTTGCTGTTGTTTCTTCAGCCAGCTGTTGGAAGTTGCTGTCCATTGTCTTTGCACTGCTGGTGTCTTGTAACATGTAGAATGAGATCCAATTACCTCTCCTTTACTGTGTCTTTTGCAACCAGTTGCTGAGTCACTACCTGTATCTTGCTACCCAAATACAATAGGAAGTGGTGCTATTCTTTGTGAACTGGTGCAACTTGAAATAAAACAGAAGCTGCAGGCAGGCTATTATCTTGTGTGCAATGTATGTGTTGAGTGGCAGTACAGAAAGTAGGCAAAAGTGTACATCAGACTCTTATGACAAGTGTCAATCCATGATGACTTTGTTTATTATCCCAGGTTACTGCTGGTGCTCCCTTGAAGAAAGAATACACAGAAGAGGTAAGAGGAACAGCTGTAAAACTTAGGAAAGGTTTTTGTTTAGAGGAAGAAAATAATGTGGTGTGTGGATAATCAGAATTTCTCATTCCCCTGGCTGGATAGTATACAGACTCAGGTTTGACAAGAGCACACTCTAATGCTGACATTCGGTGGATATCTTTAACAGGCATTACCAACAAGTAAAGCCATCTCACCTTCCCTCAGCCCCTGTGTGTTATCCCTCTTGTATGTGTTAGGTGTGTCACTGCATGACGGATTGTAGTGAGGAACTGAGCTAGCTGAAGAATAACCTTTTTTCAGTAATTTTTCCAGGGCCACTAAGTTGTCAAACTTATCAGCAAACAGGCATTTATACAAGAAAAAGATCAGAGTGGTGTAGGGGTCAAAGACACTCCCTGAAACTAATGATAACATAACTTGTTCATTAAACAAGTTGAATCTGTTTGTGCTTCACATTTGGGCTTAGATATCACTCTTCAAACAAGAGTGAATTCTATTGGTTTGGTTTTTTCGTCACTTCACTGTAGCCAGATTCTGTTCTTCTGCTTGTATGTTTTGTTACAATTAAGACAATGTCTACAAAGTATGAGGTAAAAGATTAAATAAGGAAATCCAGTAAGGTGCTTTTATCTGGAATATGTATGTAGATAGAGATTAAACTATGCATCTGAAACATCTTTATGTCAAACCCCACCCCACTACTGTAGTTTATTTATGAACTTTGCAAACAAGAGACTAACAGCCCTTTCACAATCATGACAAGCAACTAGTCATCAACTGCACCATCTTCTTGTGTCCCAGAAGAGAGTAATGATTTCATGTACTGATTTTGGACACTGCTTAGTTACTTAAGCATGTCTGTTGCTTATTAATTGAAATAAGAATTAATAAGTGCCAAAATACTTTTGTCTGGAAGCATTTCACTTGCCTGTAACTGCCATGGGCAGCACTGTTTATGTTCACTTTAATTTATGGAAAATTCTTTAGCTGGAGAAGACGCTATGTATCTTACCATTTCCATTAATTTTTATTTAATTGCATAGAACCTCCAGCTGGTAGCTGATGGCTGCTGCAATTTACAGAAACAGATTCAAATTACTCAGCTCTTTGGAGTTCCTGTTGTCGTTGCTCTAAACGTCTTCAAGTAAGTCTATTCTTTGATTACTCTTGTGAGTAAATACACAGTTCAAATTTCTCACTTTTCTTGGTTTCTAATGTAATCAATTTTGGCATAAAGAAAAGAAGCTATTAAGGAATTTCCTTTTTTCATCATGAATATAAAGATACTTAACTCTTTAGCTTGTTCTTAAGGTTTTCAAAGTAACAAAAAAAGTATATACTATTATGGGACTCATAAACTGACGTATTATTTAGCTATAACAATTACAAATAGTTTTCTTGAAACATGTAAATACATATGCTGTGTATAACTGTATTATGTATATGGCACAATTTCCATATAGACTTGCTTTACCATTGTTGATGGTGGAATAAGGGTAAGTTTATAAGGTTAAAAAAGAGAACTAATTAAACAAAATAATGAGACGGAACTGTTTGTTTGGTAGAACTGACTCTCCTGCTGAGGTTGATCTGGTGTGTAAGATTGCAAAGCAGTCTGGAGCATTTGATGCTGTACCCTGCAATCACTGGTCAGATGGTGGTAGAGGAGCAGTAAAATTAGCTCAAGCTGTGGAAAGGGCGGCCAATCAGAAAAACAGTTTCAAATATCTCTACAGCTTGGAGGTAAGATATTTTATTTTTTTTTAAAGAAAGCATTCTTCATCAGAGTTGGATTTAAAACAAGAAGAGCATTGCAACAAAGTAATCTAATATACTTGGAAAGGAACTTGCCTTGGTTTAAAATCACAAAAGTTGGAGAGAACAATCTGTGGCTTGTCTAATCAAAGAGCAGGATACTTGCTGGTAATCATCGTTTAGTGCACTGCATGGTGTTTCTGATACTTTCATGTCTAACATAAAAGTATGTATGCAGATGGAACATTCACAAATTTTTTTGAGAGACTTCTCCACAAAGATCTCACAGTCATGGTATTTGTCCCGTCAGTCAGCTAAAATGAAATGTAGTTGCTGTCTCACAGTGATGGGTATTGCACCAAGTTGTGGCTTCCTGAAGTATTCAGTCTCTGTATGAGAAGGGTGTAACAAGGTAGCATGTCCATGCTCATCCTACCTGTCTGCCCACTCAGCCAGGTCCACACAGACAAAAAGCAGTGCCTTTACCAGCACCTACTTACACAGTGCAGCACTCAGATGAGCATGAAGAGCACCGGTGACCCAGTCCTGTTCCTTCTCTCTTGATCAGATTGGAGTCTGCTAGTACAATATGGCACACACAGATCACTGCTGCTATTGGCCTTAAATCCTCAGTCTATCCAGGAGCACCACCCAGTGCCCTTGTCCTGCTCCAGCTGATGGCACCAGAGTCCATGAGCCCCTGAGGCTCAGGGCTCACTCCAGCTGACGGCACTCAGACCTTTCCTCCTGCTCTCTAGTGCTCATACATACACATCTAGAGCAGAAAGCACACCCACACGGAAGAGACAGAAGTCAGATTTCATGAGAATAGAGCATAGACTCTGGTCGTCAAGCACAGAGCTCAGTTACTCAGACTACTGACCAGACACCTTTACACCTAACTGGTGCCTTCTTCCTCTTTTCACTCATTTTTTTCCACACTTGTTCCTTTTCGATCCACTTTGATTACTCCCTTTCTCCATCTTTGCTCCCTCCACTAAACAATCTTTGCAGATCCCCACCATCCCCTTAGAAAATCCCATCATGAGGTTTATACAGTCCCAAAATCTGCTTCTTCATACATCCTTTAGAGTCCTGTGCTGCTGTGGGCAATCACTTCCTTTCATTTATAAAGTTTTCTGACCAAAGTGTTTCCCCATTGACTCATCCTGGAGCATTTCACACCAAGGACAGTAATCTCATCTTCCCCTTGGACAGGAAACACGCAATTCAGTGTGCTCTGATTTTCACTGATTCGGCCTTTCCACTGATTACATTACTAGGGCTCCTCCACCTATCATTATTCCTCTGATCCTTGCTGGGGCTTTGTGTCTAATTTGCTTAGCCCTCAGATAACCTAACAAAGGATAATGTGGTCCAAGTTTCAATCCCACACTTGCCAGAGATAGTGACTCTTTCCATGTTTCGGAGACTTCATTATTGCAGTTGTCTGCAAGGTAACCTTACAGCATTGTGAGCTGTCAAGAGGAGCAGCTTGCAAAGAAGGGCTGCTTGGGCCTCTGGAAGCACTACGCTGGGAGTAGCACCGTGATGGCAGAACATTTGGAGGGACGTATTGCCAAGAAGGTTATACAAATGATTTCTCAGGACCTTCCTGGCTATCCAAGTGTGGGTGGGTTTAAATCTGGGCAGCCAAACAGACTTCTCTGGCTCCAAGATTTTGGAGGCAATTTGACAAGGGCTGTTAGATTTCAGATCCTGTGCCCTAGTTGACCGTGCTGCTGAAGTTTCTTTAGAAAATGTTTGAATGCTATTTTTTAACAACAGAACCTCAGCTTCATTCTTTTAAATGGCTGAAAGTTCCTGTTTTGATTCTTCTCTCCAGAAAAAAGTTCAGCCTGAGGTAGATATGCCCTACTGTTGTCTTTCGTTCTTCCTTCTCCTTGCTATGTACCCTGTATCTGTTGCATGCATTTTATTTCTTCTTTCCATCTCCCTCACTGTTTTTCAAAATGTCAGTAGTCCAGACAATTCCTATCATTTTTAACCACAGCCTTGACAGAATAGATAGAAATACATTGGGAATATTAGTGCTGCAGCACCTACTCAAGACACATTAACCATGCAACTTTTTCACAGCTAAAAAACGAACAAGTCTTTCTAAGTTTGTCTCTACTGAGATGCTCTGAAAACTGAAGCTGTCATCTTACAGGACTTGTGTAATAACGTGGGGGAAAATTCTTTGAGAAATACATGCAATAGTTCTCCCCACTGGACACTTGGGTTAAAGAAATAGCACATGAGCACTGGACAAGTCCCATCCTTAGGCTCCGATGTTACTATATACTGTGTAGCTTACAATCTTGTGGTACAAATGAGTAAAAAGGATTGGTAAGGATGGATTCTGATTAAAGAAAATGAGATTGATTTCTACTTTAATGTCTTTCCCAGGCACATCGTTTCGTGCTGTGTTTCATAAACAGCATGATCTTAAGCACAAAGGGAATGAATCACATCTTTACATCAACTTAATATCCCATAACTTCACACAAGTATTATAAGCCTCAAAAATATATTGAAGGGATTTTATGAAAAACATATAAAGATTTTTAAATACCGTAAAAAGAGCAAGTTCAGGCCAACAAAAACAGTAAAGTTCAGGCTTCTGTTTCATTCTTACTGTGCAAAGAATAGAGAATGAAGCAGTTGGAAGCAGGAGAGTGAAACAGCAATGCTGTCACGCATACAGTATGTAGGTCAATTGGTTACTAGGCTCACAGAGAAGTGAAGGAAAGCCAGCTCACCCAAATGAGCCTGCCCAGATATTAATCAAGATTGTAATAAGATTTTTTTTTTTGAGGTGTGATTTCTACTGCTTAAAGTAGACATTCACAATAAGACATTCACAAAAGGTAAGAGGTAGTAAAGTAGAGTTCAGGCAGATGATTTTCCCCATCGTTGTGCCTAAAGGATATGTAAGTGAAAGGACATCATTCTATCCCTCATCTGAGTGATAAATTTGTCCAGTTACTTGAATACTATTAAGTCCTGGTTGCCTCAAGTTTGATGGGATTTGCTGTGGTTGGCTTTTTTCCTGTTTTCTTTCCCCTTTGGAAGGTCAAAGAGGGAAAGTATTATGTATAAAACCACTACTGTGTCATTCCTGTATCTGTCTGTCTTTATGAGATTACTCTCCTCTTCCTTTTACTCCGTATCTCCATTTAGTCCTTTGATATCTATTCACCTTGTTTTCATGTCTGGAAAACTTAATCAGAATTTGCTTCTAAACCTGCCTATAACTAAAACAACTTCCAACAGCACAGATGACTATAGCCATAACAGGTTCACTCAATATTTAGGTGTTTTGTTAGAAAGCATTGCCCTGGCATTTGAAAAAAACCCTTTCAAATCCCTATATATAGAAGTGGTTTATGTTCTTTTTGACTACTTAGAACAAAGTTTGCAGTAAACTATATTATTAGTATACAGCCAGACATCCAATTGGAGGAGAGTCCAGGTCAAGTGGGCTCTCTTTGTTTTTTCCAAATGACATGCCTCTCTGTAGTGCTGTGTGTAATTTCCAAATATGTCTGGAAACAAAGGCTTCCTTGAAAGGTGCTTAGAAGTGTATATAACGTGAGAAAAACAGGAAAAGTGTTTTCTAGATCTGTCAAATACTAGTAAAAAGTTGAGGATCAGCTGCTTTTTTTGGTTGTTGGTTTTTTTTTTTTAATACCATCTTGTCCAGTGATACCCAAGCATGTGCTGAATGAGCAATTTTAGATATTGGACACAAGATAATTGTGTCAGTTCAGGACTCAGGCTCTGCTAAGCTGTCCTGTTCAGTATCATAGCAAGCTAGTCTAATTAGAAGACTGTACTAATTATATTCCTTGAAGTGTCTGTTTTGCTCTGTTTAAACTTCCTTGGGAGTTGCTTCGTGACACACTGTTGTATAGTTCCACTTCTAGATAGCTTTTCAGGTTATCTTTATTTTATTTCTCTAAGCAGGCAAGCTTTTTTTTATCTTATCAAGTAGCTGATGCTTGCAGTTTGTCTTTTTATTTGGTCTTGATTCTAGCATGGGTTTGTTTGACATTTGGTAGTAGATGAACAAATATTTTTCAGGAGTTGAAATGAGAATAGAATAGCTCATACATGATTTTGTGAATCCATATCTCTGCCAGTGTCATTTCATGGATCGAGTACAAGGTGAGACCTTTGACAAATACAGACAACACCTTTGCCACTGTAAAAGTGTAAGAAAGGGACATAAACAGATATAGTGTACCACAAAATTCTTACAGTATTAGGAATTGCACAGTGGGGGAGGGGCTGGTTCAGGAGCAAGGATGAGTTTTCATATGATAGGGTCTGGAATTTATAACATATTTTAAAGGATCACTGTCAGTAGTTGAAATAAACACTACAGTATTGTGTGGTTTTAGTATGGATTTTTGTCCCCTCTGCACAATAACTTCTCTTAATTTACTCAAATTGTTTTCTTGCAGAGTATTTCCCTTCAGTGCTTGAAGGATGGGTTTGTTTTAAAGGCCTCCTGAACTCTCTATGAAATAATCTGTGGTGGTTTATTTTAACATATATTTTTGCTACATATGGAAAATATCAAAATATCAACTCTCTTATCACTGTTGACTTCCCTTCTGGGTTCACTTTTCTTGAAGTATGGGTCTTTAAGTTGCAGCAGAAAGCTATTACTCAAAATAAAGTTGACTGACCCATTAAGAGTAAGTTTAGATAACTAGGGGGAGGAAAGGAGAGGATGGAATCCCATTCCCAAAGTTTTCTGGCTTCAGTGCCTGTTCTTGGCTGGGGGATGCATGCCTCTTGAGAAATCTACCTTCTTTCACTATCCTGGTCTTCTCTCTTCTCCTGTGGTGAACTCTCCCTTGTCTTACAGCAGCCTTCCTCAATCTGGGGCAGGAAACATAGGTCTGAAAGAAGTCAGGCATTAGGTTTTTAAGAGGTATATATTGGCCCTTCTTGCAAGGCAGTTCTAGTGCAGTGGTCTGTCACTCAGGAGACAGAAGAGAGGAGAAGGATAGGCATATGTCATGAGGAAGGATCAGCATATCTGGCTGGTCAGCAAGTTAGCATTGTCCTCTTAAAAGAATGACATGACAAATATTATTGAAAAGCCTCAAACTCACCTGATTTATGTTGCATTGGAAAAGTAAATCGGAGAGTGTAAAGGTCACAAATGGGAGGGAGAAGGGCTTGTTCCAGTCTTCCAGGTTTGTCAGATGACACTTTTTCTGATAGTGCTCTGCCTTTAGGTAATATCATGATAAATAAAAATGCTTCCAGGTTATACTGTGAAAGTTGATTGCACAAATATTTTGACTGAGTGCAATCTATTGCCTGGCCAGCCTGCAGAACAAAGGCGAGCTTTCTCAGTTTGTGACCGTCCACTGGGAATGAGGTTGAGTAGCAGTGCTTCTCAGGGAGGCATTCAAGCAGTTAGCGGGCTCAGCAATGGTGTTTTTCTTCCCCTGCTGGGAGCATAATAATAACTTGGGCAAATCTGAAGCATCTGAGCCCACAGTTTTGGCTTCCCCTGTGTCTGTTGTGCTGTGGCAGTATGGAGTGGGCTGTCACTTGTCTCATTTCTTCCAGTTTTCGCTTCAGCTGTCACAGACAATGGGTCACTTGGAGGGGTCTAAGGGTGGCATTGAGACAGAGAAAACTCTGCTGGCAGCAGTTCTCTGTGTGTTATTTTCTCTTCTACCCTCTGGCCATGCTCTCCAGTAGCAAGAACTAGCTGTGAGTAATGAAGGAGGAAAAGCCCTGTCAATGGAGAAGGCGGCTCCTTGGTGTATGTACTAGGAGAGGAGGAGCCACTTGAAGAGGAAGGCACAGTTGAGAAGGGCTCATGGGGCCGGGGTTTGAGGCTGCTGACCTCCTGGGGAATGACCTAAGGCAGAGTGTTTCTTGTTGTTTGTAAACTTGTCATCTTTTCAATCCCAGTGATTGAATGGGCAGTGCAGGGGGGTGTCAGGGGTATTTTCTGTTTCTTCCACTAATACCACAGAGTCTCTAAGCCATGAAAGCCATCCATCATGTGTCTGCTGTCACATCAGCCCAACATACCTCTGCTTCTTTGCCTAAGAGGCAAATAGCTTCTGTGTTGTTCTTATACGGCATAGAGTTCAGTCATGTGTGGACCTAATGGAAAGTCCTTAAGCACTACTGGGGTAGAAATAAATAAAATTATGTATGCTCCTCACTGAAACTTCTACCAATAATTGATGGAGATCATTTCTCATCTTGAAATGCAGGCTGTGTTGCCCTCCAGGATATGCTAGTCTTTAAATTATTTTCCCCCTCCTTTCTACTGCTAGTAAGCCATCTAGCAGTGAAGCCACATTAAAGAGGAATTCCACAGGGCTGTACCACCCACTCCCCTCATACCCATCAAAGAGATTTTGGTGGAGTCTGGACACTTCTTTCAGTGAATTTGGTGTTCTAGGGTTAGAAACTGTCTTTCTTCCACTCCACTCTTTATTTGTGGATGTAGGCTCTTGATGGCACTGCACTTTTATGTTTGTTTTCATTATTTCCCTATTCTTTGCGTGAAGCAATTTTCTTAGACACAGCTGGGGTTTCAAAGTTGGGGAAATGGAAAATAAATCTCTAAGGCCACAGGCTTAGGTGTTGATTCATAAACTGTTTAACTTGACTTAATATGTTTTTCCACAAATTAAAAAACAAATTCTTGTCCTGTGCCAACAAAGGAAGAGGAGTGCTAAAGACTTGGAAATCCTTTTGTCAGACACAGATCTTCTGGAACCAGAATATACAGATACTTTAATAAATGTGTTTTTATTTTATCCAAGGGAAAAGCTAGAAGTAGGAGTTCAAATGTGCAGAGTCAGCTATTGTTTTAGCACTGCACTCTGTCACCCCACACAGCACCTTCAGCCATACTCCCATCATGTTTTCATTTGGCAACCTTCCCAAGAAGAGGAGTGAGTGATGTCTGCATACAGTTTCGCTTAGCCAACCAGTGATTCTTTTTTATTGCTTTCAGTGAATGCATAAGTTAAATTTTTCTTTAAAAAAAGTGCCACTGCCTTGAATTTTGAATTATTTTAAGAACTTCTGTTAAAACACAAGCAGCTTAGTAACAATAAGCCCAGAGGTTGTTAGCTTATCATTAAACTAGTGATTTTTAACTCACAGTTAAAAATAGGCAGTGAGACTAAAGTGAATGTTTAAAGTACCTGAAGTATTAAATGGGTAAGTTACAAGTGAATAGTGCTTTTTGTATATTCTCTGGTTAAACATGTTTTTTCAACAGAATCTTTACTTTTGTCAGAGAATATAGTAATTTTAAATATTTATGTTGTGTAACTGTGAAGACATCCTTTCAGACACTGTTGCATTTGTGGGCATTCACTTATGGTATTCAATTTAAACTAGGTAACACCTGTTCATCTCATAGTAGTGTGGTTTAGTTGCAACCTACTGAAATGTAATATGCCTGGGGACTTAGGGCTATTGTCTCTGGCTTTTCAGAGAGACATTTTCTGTTGGCCTCTTTTGGTGAGGAAGTTGGGAAGCATGTTTAAAAGCTGAAGAAATGAAGGAGGAAAGGAACATGGGTTGTTTTCAGCAGTCTCAGAGACTGGCTTTGGGGAGTTAAAAAAATTACCTCCTTTCTCCAGTAACCAAAGAGCTTGAAAGGTCAGGTCTCCAAATTAGAATGCAAAAGGTGGGAATTTCAAGAACAGTCCCAGACCAGATCTGTGGTAATTTGCATGTTTTGTTTCATTTAAAACTGACTAATGGCAACAAGACTTACCCCAGCCAAGCTGTGTGTCCCTGCCCCAAGTTGCTGTTTCTGCTGGTACATTTCAGTGATCAGATTTGAACAGTTAGAGCAATTCTTCCTGCTTCATACTGGCTTTGCCTATATGGTAAACTGAATATGGGAACTGTTATGGGCTGCAGTAGGTATTTTTTCCCTAGGTTGTGTTTTATCCTGGATCGTTTTCTCTGTTATGTGCAGCTGCACAAACAGTGGTACTGCCCTTTCAGTTGCACTGGGTAGGTGGGTGAGTGTGAGCAGCAGAGGAAAGGAGAATGATGAAATTGAAGTTGTTCTGCTCTCCATTGAAATCCCCATCAAGCCCTACATGGAAAAATGATAATCTGAAATCTGCTGTTCCAGTTGATGTAAGAGAAGAAGAGTGAAAGAAATGTGAGGAAAGGCTAGCAGAGATGAAACACTATTAAATTACGTTTTGGTAAAAACCTTGCTGTTGATAGTATTAGAAGCAATAAGACCATATAATAAATGGCACCAATTTGCACTAATATCATATCTTGCGAGTGAAATGGACTGGAATTGGCTGGATGACAACACTGGTATGGTTGCATCTTAGATGATCAGTTCAGCCTTGGGAATGACAGGCTCTCCTCTTTATCAGTGCTGATGTTGTGGTTTAATCGTTCTCTATCAAGTAATGAAATTCACAGCTGCACAAATACTGTTTTCATGAAAACAGTTTGTGCACTTTTGCTTTAGCACTTTTTATGTTTTAGCCAAGGAGATAATCCTGTCTGTGGTGTAGGTGCTTGGCAGCCTCAACAAGCACGTGTGTTTGTGCTTGCCTCAGATGAAGCTTATGGCTTTGATAGCTCTAAGTGTGTGAGATTTCAGAAATGCACATTGTCTCTGGCAGGGCTGATGAGATTGGTTGTTTCTGAGAGAAACCTCAAAGCTACTGAATTGTCAGCAGGTGCTTATACCATGTGGCCCTGTAGCACCTTCTCATGTTCATTGTAAATTTACATTGAGTATTTTGCATTACCATTTTCTCAAGCAGCTAATATTGAATTTGGAATGAATTATCTGAATCTGTTGTAATTCCTTCAGTATTAGTACTAATACATAGTTGCATATCTGTAAAAGGTTTTATCTAAATCCATACTGTCTATTGTCTATCTTTCACCTGTTCTTCACTAAATGTGTACTTAGTTGTGTAACATTCACAATCTTACATGAGGAAAATGAAAAGATGAACAGCTTTTATTGCTGGTCCTAAATCTCTCATGCCTTTGACACTCTGGGCATTTTATAAATTTCATTCTCATCCTAACTGTCCAGGTAGCAGAGTTGCTGTGGAATCAAGTTGCTGTTCATATGTGTGCACCAACATTCACTATTCCTATGAGACTTTTCATCTTCCTTTCATTAAGGCTGTTTTACTGATGGCCTGAAAATAATTGTATCAGCATAGCTAAGGGTGCTGCATTGGAGTTTGTAAGTGAAAATGAACAACTGGTTCAGGAATTTCCTAGGCCATTGTAGGAAATTCTCAGACAAAAAAAAAGTGAGAGATGTTGTCCTGGTTCCAGCCAGGACAGGGTTAATTTTTGCAGTAGCTAGAAGGGGCATGGCTAGCAGGGGAGGTTATTCTATACTGGCTCACATCGTTGTGGAAGGTGGGGGAAAGGGAGTCTCTTTCAGGCAGAAGGGGTTGCAGTCTGGTCATATAAATGTGGCAGAGGGAGTCATCCAGTTACCGGAGGTTTATTCCATGTGAATCGTTTCTTTCCTTGTAACCTCTGTCACTAGTGTTGTTGCTGTTACTGTTCATTTTCTTATCTTACTGCTGTTTCCAGTAAATTATTCTTATCTTGACCCATGATCTTTGCCTTTTGTGCCTCCAAATCTCCTCTCCATCCCACCATGGCTGGGAGGGCGAGAGGAAAGCAGGAGAGCAAGAGTGAGCAGTGTGTAGTTTGGAGAGTCTTGCTGGGGGCAATGAACTGGGGAGCACCGAACTGGGGAGCACCATTCCTAAGCCACGAAAGATGTGAAATTATTTGTTCTTTTAAGTATCTGAGATATGACCCTTTGACTTCAATGAAACATTTCTCCATGTGAATTAGCATTGTTAGTACATATGGCGGATGCCTTTGCCCATCAGTGAGAGCATTTCAATAGTGAAGTGCTGAATAATCAAGTTTTGTTGAAAACTTAAAGCTAAACTTGCCTTTAAAGACCAGAGAAGAAAAAGTAAGAACTGTTCCTATAAGCATCTTGTAAATATCTAGGCTTCTGCTATGGCATATGTGTAAAATGTCTCTTGAATTAATAGAACTTCTTTTCTGGTAAATACCATTATGTCACTTTCAAGCAAAGTGAATTGTTATTTCTCATGGAAAGCACTAGGTATTTTTTTGTTTGAAAACCACTTCTTTAAATTAAAGTTTCTCAGCAGTATTACTTGATAACTAAAACACAGGAAACCTTTAAGCTTGAAATTCCCTGTTACCCTGTACTTCTAAATAGATAATGCTTTAAAAGTTCCACTAAATACTAGGAAACAGGTGGATCCTTAGCATGATGTAGTGTACTCCTTTCCCTACTCCTGAAACTTCAGGAAGGAAGCATGTCTGAGAGTGTGCATGTGCCTGGGCTGTATTACTGTGCGTAGCACATCTGTGCCTCCCTGCTGGTTTCTGTCTGAATTTGGCTTGGCCAGGACTTGTGTTGTGAGGTTAAATGGGCTCAAACTCTCCCCTGACGCCATGCACGTTGCCTCACCTGCTTGTTTGCGCATGCCTTGCAAAAACATGTGACAGTCTCAGAACACCACTTTAGTTTGCCATTCACGCTCCCACAACACCTTCCCCAGTGGTGATTCTTCTGAGGTTACATTTGCAAAATTTGAGATGTGGGTACTGACCTGAAAAGTATTTGAAATTCTGGTTTAAGAGAAAAAAAAACCCCAACACTACCAACAAGCAAACAAAAAACCAAATCGTAAATCCATAGGGATACAGTTTGACTGTCCAGCTGACTCAGACTCAGTCATGCAAGACATTGCATACATCCTAGGAGGAACAGAATGCCACCCCAGTCATTAAAGCAGTCTCCTCTGATGTTAGCCAGAGCCCTGCTGGGTTTTGTTTGGAAAATACAGCTATGGTCATTGGAAGGGGGCTGAAAGCACAGTAATTATACTGCTGTCAAATTAGTTTGAAGTATTTTGACACAAACACAAGTTAAATCTAAATGTACATCTCCATCTCAATGAATTTATTGAGGTTTAAGCAGAAGGCTGTTAGTTCTGGTGCTGGCCTACGGACAACAGGGAATAGAATTACTTTTGCCTTTCCATTTGCTGTTCTTGTTAGTCCTTGTCTGCAAGCAAACAGCACCCAAAAGGCAAATTAACAGACTTGTTTTGCATTTCTCCCACTGTGTTCAAAACTGCCATGGATACGAACATATTCAGTAATCACCCTGAGAGAAATTTCATCTCATGATGGCTATCCATGACACTAAGTATTCCATTCAGCTTACTGCTGCCAGGAATGATATCCAGGATATTTGCAATACATTATCCCCATCCCTGACTGGATTTTTTTGCACTGCTTGGATTCCTTTAAAAAGCCTGAAGTCAGGAATGTGACGTTATTCCACCCAATTAAGGTGCAGTAATCACACAGTGAGCACATTCAGAAAGTGTCCTGTGGAACTTCTTTAAACGTCTCTTTGAAATTTCAGACCGGGGGGGGGGGCCTTTATTTGCGTAAGTGTCTTCTCANATTTGCCTTAGTAGCTTCTAACTGCCTTACATTTAAGCTACGTGAAAGTCTGGTGAGCTTGTTTTCTTGTGATGTCTCTGTTACTGGAGTCCTTTATTAATGTAAACTCTAATTTTTCTAGAATTCTGTCATAAACACAAAAATGGTGGTTCTGACACAAATACTCACCCTTCAACTGATGTATCTTTGCAGAAAAACCTTACTTCTAGACAGGCCTTGCAAAAATGTGATTAATTGTGGAACTTCATCTAAATGCAGCAGAAAAAGTTCATTATTCACTAATTACTTTCTTGCCTTTGTTAGAATAAAATGAAATACTTCTACTTTGTGCTCTGGTGCTTTTTGTATTGCTTGAGATTACCAAGTCTTCTTCCCCAAGTGGTATCTCTTTAGATTTTGTTCAGCACTTCTTATACATGTGTTGTTAATTAAATATGCTAGACTGCAAATCATTGATGGGATATTCTGTGCAGTATTGCACGCATCTCTGACCATCTATTGTCAGCACTGTAGTAGCTGAACTGGTGGTATGATCCTTCCTCCATCATCCTGTTCCTATTGAAAGAAGTCAGAGGATGGCTAGTTTGATAGAGGCTATAGGAGTCACAATTGCTGTCTCAAAAGTCATTCAAAACAAAAGGAGAGAGAAAGAGGAAAGAGTTGTTTACTCTAAATATGCAAAAATCATGGCACAAAAACTAAATGCCTTATCTGATCACAGAAAATCTGTTTGCTGAAAATCTGTTAAAGGATTTCTAACAGTCTGAATGTGAGAGTCTGCATCTGCCTTCAAAGAGAAGCCATAGGCAGAATATGTGTTCAGTTTGAGCTGAATAACATATATGAATACTCCTGGAGATCAGGATTGAACTTAGTGACTTGAGATTTCAAAGTGAATCCTAGAATGCTTTGATATTCTTTTTTCTTTTTTTTCTTTAAGTGTCCACATTGCTTTACAATAGCAAAGCTACAATTAAAAATATGTGTGTTAGGAAGGATAGGAGGTGAGAATAATAATAAATTTTAAAAAAAAATCACTAAGAAGTAGTGATAGGTCAGGAATTTTCTGCTACAATTCCTCACTTCTCAGAGGAACCTTCCCTGGCTGCCTGCTGCCTTGCCTTGTCCACTCATTGTATGGGTTATCTTTATTCTGAAATTAAATTTTTTTTTGTGTAGTGAACCCTGTTAAGCCAGTAGAGCTGTCTTTCTCATATCTGCAGATTGGATTAGCTCTTGATTCTTAAAACTTCGTGGCAATAATTTTCTTACCCCACTGCAAGGAAGGGTGTAAGCTTATGATGTCAAATCTGTAATGCACAAATTGTGCAGCTTCTAAATGATG
Organism: Sclerurus mexicanus; assembly: GCA_013396755.1. Taxonomy (NCBI): domain Eukaryota; kingdom Metazoa; phylum Chordata; class Aves; order Passeriformes; family Furnariidae; genus Sclerurus; species Sclerurus mexicanus. The sequence goes on along the minus strand of VWZF01003555.1, from coordinate 922,552 downwards.
GAGTAGCTGAAATCATGGTTGAAATTCATGTACCTGTAGCTGAATATCATATCCATCACCAGTGTCCTTTACTGTGTTTTATGCTCTAGCAAGCCTGTTTAACAAGGATGAATCTAAATGAGAGATTTGGGTATCTCATTCAGCAAACAAGATCCTAGTTTCTCTTGGCTAATGTTCACCCTTATATTGTTTCCTTGTCTCTGCAGCTTCCTATTGTTGAAAAAATAAGGATCATTGCTCAGAAGGTGTATGGAGCTCAGGATATAGAGCTGTCTCCTGTTGCGCAGTCACAAGTTGATCGTTACACCCGGCAGGTAAGAACAGTGAATTATGCTGTCAGGTATCTGCTGGATGAGAGACTTAGGAAACCACAGGGTGTGAAATGTTCTCTGATTGGAGTGTTAAGTCAAGCTTTGCTAAAAGGCAAGAGCTTACCCATGATGCTAAACTGTGGAGGTCAGTACGGGTCGGCTTAGATTAGATAGAACAGAATGGTTTTAACCTTGAACAGTATCTCCTGTGATAGATGAACAGCATTCAAAATATTTCTGAGATTGTTCATGAAACAGTCCTTTCTATGCAGTGTGATAATTTTGGGTTGCTGTCTTAAATGTGACAACTGCATATCTGCAGAAGTTGCAGCTAGTGAATGTAACCAATTTTAGCATATGAGCGCTCATTTATACCTGCAAAAAAGAACACAGAAGGACTTGTGAACAGCCACGCACACTAATAACAAAACTCCCAATACTTGTAAAATCTTTTGTTTTCTTTCTGTTCATAATATTTTCAAGGACTTATGAATAGTAGAAGGTGAAATACATCTCTGACCCTAAAGCATGTGGGAGTGGGCTTTGTTACAGTTTGAAAAGTTTTGAATAAACATGACTGGAGCCTTTCTGTCAGAAAGTAGAAACTATGGACAATGTGCCATGGAAAAATTCCTGAGTGTACTTCAGCAGCTTGATCAGACAGGCAGAAGCATAGCCATCTTCCCTATAATGCAAGCTTCCTGAGAGTTAATTTGATTTTTCTAGATGGAAAAGAATATTAGTTAGTGTACTTAAAGCAAAATAATCCATGTCTTTATCTTTTCCTGCTGTGCTTCTCTAATCCATATTTTAGTCTAAATGCTAGTACTATTAGGAAATATTTTCATAATGTCATTAAAGGATTGTCAGCACTGGGCTGCAGAGACAATTCCCTGCAGTGCCACCTCTCCTCCCAGCCTTGTGAAATGGCCCTGTTTGTCAAGGAATTGAACAGAAGAATGGAAGGTGCCTGAGTCAAGATTAGTCCAGGTGGGGAGCTGCTGAGGGAATTTCCCTGATTTTCTCCCACATTTTCAGTATCTACTTCACCGTCATTAGTAAAGTGAATGCCATCACTTCATGTGATTTGTCCTCTTGTTTAAGGACAAAGGAAAGCATCATAAGCCATCTGTGTTTACCCCCTCAACTAGGTATCTAAGTAGGTCATTAGAGGCCAGAGGGAACTGCCATACTAGAGTTTTATTAAGTTGGTGTAGGTTTCCGGTTCAGTGCGGTACCTGTTGTGCACCCTTTCTGAAAATAGCACACTTTAACTGGTGCATAGGCAACTTTTGCTCCTAACTCTAGATTGAGAACCCACTCTAGAAGCTGGGAATCCTTACAGCCAAGGCTCTGGAGATAAGAGGCCTGAGCTGAGAGAGAAAAGCATATGAAATACAGTGTTCTGTCTATTTCTGAAATATGAGCTGTTATGAAACTGAGGTTAACTTGCTATGTGGATTTTAGGGTTTCAAGGACATACTGATTAACAAAACAAAAACATAATGTGTCTTTACTGTAATTTTAAAAACATTTTTATCTTCTCTCCTGTTTTGTTAGGGATTTGGAAATCTTCCCATTTGTATGGCAAAAACTCACCTATCCCTCTCCCATCAGCCAGAGAGGAAGGGTGTTCCCACTGGTTTCATTCTGCCGATTAGCGATGTACGAGCCAGTATTGGAGCTGGATTCATCTACCCTTTGGTAGGAACGGTGAGTGCAAAGTGTTCAGCTTCATCACTCCCCTTTGACCCAGCTTGACAGGGAAGTGCGTTTCCTGTTTGCTTCTAAAAATAATGTGTAGGACCAGGTGAGTTCTTGTTTTTGTATAATAATCTTATCCTCAAACTTCTTGTGGCTAGTTGATAGGAAAAAAGAAGTAGGAAAATGCAGTATCATATAAGAGCTTTGACTGTAGGGTCTGAGAGAATAGCTCCTGCTATTGTTTCTCTTTCTGTTGTTTTTCAGTTAGTCTAGGTTACTTAGGCACCCTAATGATGCAAAAAAAATGAATTTATGTGTCCATTGCCTTTCTTATTTAAATTGCAGCCTGTAAATAACTAGATAGGTGATTTTTTCCTAAATGTTAAATTCTTCATCATTTCTAACTATTGTAATATATTTGGATGAAAGGAATTACGTTGGGGAAAAGTGTATGATTAAAATGATTGCTTTTCAGCTGATGAGCCTGATCTGTTTGCAGTCCCTGTGAATATCACTACTGGTTCTGTACAACTAAGTTATGGTGGAAAGGGGTAGCTTTGTAAATGCAGAAGTAGTAGCACGGGCTTTCTCCTTTTTTAGAGATTTAAACAATGAGTTGCTACAAAGAGACAGTCGTCATTCTTTCTTCCTATCTGTCCTTAAAAGTACAGACTCAGATTACGAAGCTCCTGATTCTTCCCTAACAGGCCTTATCGAAATAGCTGAGAAGTTAGTTAGCTCATGCCTTTTGACAACCATGCACATCGTAATCCAAACAGCAGTTGAACTGCATCTGACATCTCATAGCTAGTCATTACTGACATGTCGCTGATTCATGGCATAGTGCTAGAGAAGGGATGCAAAAGCCATTGCGTTTCCGGAAGGACTACTCTTCCAATGTTATCTCATCTTCCCAGAGCATGGCCTGATTTCCTTGTGTAGCAGTACACTTAGAAAAGGTTGAAAGTTTCTAATCTATTGTTTTGAATTCCCTCTGAAACAATCAAGTGTTTGAAACAAGGAAGGAAGTACTTTCTGACCAGGAGGGTTCCTGGAGTTCAGGAAACTGTGTCACTTTAACTCACTGGACTTGGGGATATGCTTTCCTTCTGCATGACCACATGATGCGCATCCACCAGAAGCAGAGTGCAGCTGCGTGTTTGAATTGTGTAAGACCAAATTCCAATCACTGGTGACAGGATAAAATTTTTCAGAACTTCTAGTATCTCCTTCATGGCCTGGATTCAAGTTGTGTGTCATAAAGTTTTGAAAAGGAGTGCATGTGAATAATGGGCAGCAACTAATTCAAATTCATGAGGGAGCTATTCTGTAGGATGTCAGAATGAAATGTTCTTGGGTCGAGCTTTCTGAATGAGTCACACTCTGCATGCTTCACTACAAACTAGCTGCAGTTCAGTGTCATAAATCTATAGAAACTGTCTTTAGGAGCAGTATAGACCAAAGAAGTTCAAGGATTGCCTCTCATTTTCTGTTTCCATCTAGAACCAAAAAATAGGGTTCTTATGAAGGACATTTTATATATGAGTTTTCTTATTGGAGGAGATTGTAAAAAATATATCCAAGTTAGTTAGCCTGACTTCGTCGAGAGACAGTATTAGCCATGGAACTTCTCCCATATCCTGCACTGGGCAGGCAGTATAGTCTCAATGTTATGTATTCCAAGAGAGTTTGTAGGGTGGGGTACTGTATAAACATAAGATCTCCAAGAGCTAAAAATGTAAATAGATAGACATCAGTCATTGGTTGTTTGGAAAATATTGCTAATGCTCAGGAATATAGGACAGAACACTTCTTGGCAGTATCACAAATGCTAAAAATCAGAATGATTGAATGAATGAATGAATGAATATGAATGTATTCCTAACATCCTTACCATTCAATTCTTTCTTTAGAATTACATTTATGGCAAGAGGTCCAACTTGCTGACTTTCAGAATTGAGAGCTGTGATCATCATGAAACAAACTCTCATAATATAACTGTACCACTACTTTTCAGATCACTTTTCTAATTTGCCACCTTCAAATTTCTTGTGGGCGTTCTTGTCAGCAGCTAAGTGTTAGGGTTAGTGCTACTTTTTAAGTTGTGCAATAAGGAATATTTTTGATGTCAGGTTTCAAAACTGAGAGGCTTCCTTTGACAATTCTCTTACTAATAAAGCTATCTGGAAATGTCTGCAAGAACAAAGCAAGTATAAAAGGGTATGTCCTGAAGGCTTAAAGTGGCTGGAAGTCAGATGCTATGAGCAGAGGGATTACAGAAATCCTGGTGACAGCATATGGTGAAAGTAGCTAGTCATGACACTGGATTAGATTTCTTTGTATAGGAAAAAAAGAAGGAGCAGCATACATTTTTTTCCTTGGATTGCTTGCTGGTTAATTGTATTAAAGGAAGAAGTTCCTTAATACCTAATCTGCTTAGAACCTTCTTACAGCTAAGACATTCCTGATGGCAGAAAAAATACTATTTTTCATTAAAATTGTAGTGATAATTCTGATGCTAATTAAATGTCAAACTCAATTCTCAAAGCATAATTTTACTGGATGAGCTTCTCACACTCTAACCTAGGAGAATTTATCAGTAAAGCAGGTTATTAGGATTCTACACCTATTTATTTGGAAAGATCATTACGAATGAGAGAGATAAGTACTGCTGAAAGATAATAAACTATCTGCGGTAACTAGCATTTGTAATTTAACCTTGTCACTAGCACATGTAAAATAATGAGATTTGTATTTATCCCAGCACTGATAGGCAGTGATTTTATTTTTTTAAAACTAAACATTTAACATGTTGTCTTCATATTCTCTAAGCAATATTTGGTTTGTGTTATAGTTGGCTCTGGTTCCCTTACAGCATGGAAGTCTTTCCAGGAAAAATGAGCTGAGCCTTATCAGAGGAAATCAGCAGTGAAATGAGAGGTGTATTTAATTAACACTGGCACAGCTTTTATCCAAGTTCTCTGCGACCATGACCTAGAGGGCTACATCACTCTCGCAGGTGGACTCTTGACATCATTGCTTGGCTTAACAGAGTGATGGCAGGAAAGCTGCTGGAGTATATGTAGGAAACCAGTGAGGTCATTCACTAGCAATGCTTGGGTGGAGGATTATTAGATTTTTGTAGTATGTGTGTTTCTCTCCACCCCCACCCAAAAAGCCATAGCAGTTTTGTGCTTTCTCACATTCAGCCATGTTTCCATTGTTCTATTTCATGTGATTTGCAAGAATGCGGGAAGGTCATAAAAGTAAAATCTGTTGCCTTTTGCCTTTGTGAAGTGATGCTACCAAATCACTGGTGCAGGTAATAAATCTGTGTTTGAATTGCAGTGAGATTTTTAAATATGTACTACACTTTTCCAGCCATGCACTTTCATTTTAATGGGTTAAAATTGCAGGCCAGGTCACTTTGAAAATATGTGGAGCCTTTGGAGTCATGCCAGCTTCCAAATTCTCACAATGAATTGACGTCCTTCAGATATCAACATATCTGAAGAAAGGTCATTCTATTACAGAAATATTTTTCTCCCCATAGAGAAAGAAGTTCAAGTGCTGAACTAGTGCTGAAAGTATATCCTTTGGGAAGGACCTCTTGGGGTTACCCAGTGTAGTTTGAAATCAGTGTATGGGACCAATAAAGCCTTAATTCACTTGTGGGTGAGAGCGAGGACTGTCCTGCCAAAAGATTACCTGAATATTGTAAGAGGGAAAAGACCTTGAAAGTAGATATTTTTATTAATACCTCCAGGGATGGTGACTCCACCACCTCCCTGGGCAGCCCATTCCAATGCTCAATCACTAATCACTCCTTCTGTGAAGAAATTCTTCCTAATGTCCTAATGCCCCAACCTGAACCCCCTGCCTCGGCACAGCTAAAGACTGTGTCCTCTTGTCCTATTGCTGGTTGTCTGGGAGAAGAGACCAAACCCCACCTGGCAACAACTTCCTTTCAGGGAATTTGTTACAATATTTATTACAGTAGGTGTCTGTTGAATGAATTTCTTCTTTTTTGGTGGTTAAGAGCTTAACAAGTTTTGAGAGTTTCTATTGAATATAAGCTGGAGTCCAGGCCACCTAAAGTGAAATTTCAGTTTTGCAATGCTGCATGAGGCCCAGGTTGTCTCTAAAGTGTCATCACTTCTCTCGGGTGCTTTTATGGGACAGATGAATAATTATTGGTGGATTGCTCAAATCATCCTGGGGTGACCACATAGGTAAGATCAATGGCTGAACAGTCAACTTCAGTTGGTTGTGTTTAAAAGTTAAAGGCTGAGGGATAGCTAATGTAATAACAAGAAATCTACTTCTGGTCCTTTGTGGGTTGCATGATGTGGTTGTGATGGTGTTGGGTTGGCTGGAGAGGGTCCCTGTACACAAGGCAAAAATAGTCCTAAGGGAATGATTCAGCTGAAGGGATGAGAAAAACATTGTGGATTATAATGGAAAGGGGTATGTGGCAGCCTTTGAAAACATCCCAGTTGTGTGGATTATGAGGCAGTTAAGATTAAAGAATGACTATGGCCATTTGTGATGAGAAGATTGGAATACAAGATTATGGGGAGGATTGGAAAGATGGGATTGGCTGGAAAGGAAAAGAAGTTAAACTGGAGGTTATACCAGTGGGAGGAGATACTTGTGAAATGATTTGAAGACGCATCCAAGATGTACATGGAGAACTGGAAGAGGGCACTGAAGTAAAAGTCACGAGGGTAAAAGAGATTTGAAGATGTTCCAAAAGCATTAGTTAAAACAATGACATGACCTAAGATCTGGCCAGGAAGAAGTCGTGGGAGTAATAGATGTAGTTACAGGAGAGCAGAACATGCCTTACTGATGACTAAGGATTTTTTTTTAAATTGAAGAGAAAAGGAGTAGAGTTTAGTTGGCTTGAAAACATTAATATCGCTTCTGTAATTTTTGAAAGTACATGGAAAAGAATGTATTTAAATGATAGAAATTTCCATGTGGTGTGTGCATTTGCTGTTTACATTATCTGTTTTAAACTGATGTGGATAAGCCACTGCTTGTTGGAAATACAGAGTAAATATACTGTGCTTCAGATCATTGTATGTCTATGCCACAGCTGTGACACAGACATATGGTAAAATGCCCATTTACAACCTGAAACAACACCCAGAAAAAAAACCAAAAAAAACCCCAGCCTCTCCTCTTCCTCTGGCATTTAGAAGTTTCTTGGCAGATAATGGAGGCAAGGCACTTAGAACCTGTATAGTTCATGCTGTCTCTCCTGACTGCTGTTTGCTAGTCAACATTATTTAACATACATCATAATAATGGACCATATATTGCCTTTCTGAATGAAAGACCAGGTCCCATTGCTGGCCGTGTCAGCAAAATTAATTTGCAGATTATTAATGCTTTCTTCAACCTAACCTTACAGTCCTTGAGGGCCAGCATGTGTAGTTACAGAACTGAATGAATGGCTTTGCTTTGTTTTCTATTGAGAAGAAAAAGGAAGTTTTCTAGGTGTGTGCGTTATTCCAGCAATCTGACTAGTTGAAGGAAAAGTTGTTGTTTTGGGACAGGATGAAAGCATTAGACAGCATATCACAGAAGAAAATAGGCCTGTGGTTTGGTAAGCTATTTAGTGTTTAGATTAGATGTGATTTTTTTCTTACTATGACTCTCATTATAAGCAATTTCAGTATGACTCTTGTAAAATTATTTCCTTGTATCCAGAGTGTCTGTGTTATTTTCCCATCTTACCGTACTTTAAGCCTTATCAGAGAAGACTTTTTTCCTATGCAAATGTTTAAATTTGGTCTAAACAAAATGAACTTTTTAGTGATAAAGATGTGTCTAGTGTATTTCTTGTATCAGTCAGGTTTCCTTGGTCATCTTTTCCAAATGTATGTTTTTTAAATAAATCTATAGAAATGTAACATTATGTTCAAGCTCTTAAATATATCACTGTTAACTTAAAATACTTTATCTGGATAGGTCCCTTAAAACAGTCGCTGTTTACGAGTTCAAAAAGTGACTTTCAGGTTTCACTTTAGTCAGAAAAAGTATCAGGCTGATGCCCTGAAAATACATTTTGATAGCCTCCCACCTCTTGTGGGAATTTTACCTAATCTCCTTTGCTTTGCGTGTAGAGGGGCAGAGGACATGGTTAGCCATGCTTTCATGGAAGGTATGGTGGGTTAGAGCTGCTGTGGAGGAATTTCTCAGACTGGTATGCCTAGATCACAAGTGCTTGAGCACATGTTTTCAGTTAAGATTTGCTGACTTGACACATTGGCTCAGGCAGTATGGATTCATTGATCAAGGGTAGTGCCTGGCTAGTGCGGACAAGTTTAAGTGATGCTGGAACAAAGAGAACTCATTATGCTCTCAAACAGTTTTCTTCAGTGTGGTTGTTAATGTCTTGCCCTCATCAGACCTAAGAAGTTGCATGTAATGAACTCAGTGCGGCTGTCTTAGACTTGCAGATGCTTTAGTGCAGGCAAATAAAATGAGAATCACCTGTAGCGCACATGTAGCCGAAGGGGGCACCTCTGCAAGCGTCCTTTGCTCAAGGCCTTTGGAGAGTCTGGGAGTCATTAAGATCCTTGCTGTCTGCTCCAGTGAGACCTAACTGTGATCATAACTGGCTTGGGTATGTCCATTTCATTCCCTTGTCTCTGATTTACAGTCCATGATCCCTGATGAGAATGGATGTGGCTTTATCAGTTCTGAAAGGAAATCAAGAGGCTAATACTCCATATGAAGAGCAGGGCTCTTTGAATGGCGTACATTAGCCTATTTGCATGGGGCTTGCTATTAACAAAGTTGTATCAGTTAAAAGTGGGAAGGGCAATTTGGCCAGAAGCCAGCACCAATTTTGAACAACTGCCCTTAGATTTTATGGATGACTTCAGACAAGGAATAGGCATGCTGCAGTGGAAATGTAGGCACATGCAGCTCTGAGCAGTTAGTGAATGGCTTTCTGGCTGTTCTCCAGGGCAAAGAGGGAAGCAGGTGGGTGAATCATGCACCTCATGGTGCAGTAGTGCTGCCTCCTCATCCCATCCTAGCCTACAGCTTGTTAGCATCCCTGTTGTGTGTCCAGAGCAAGTAAATGAGTTTGGTTGAGAGCTCATTCAGTTAATCAACCTGTGTGGACTTTGATCAAATATGAAGAGCTCAAAAATCAGTTTACGGAACGTCTTGAAACGGCAGTTTTAAGGGTTTATATTTTCATTGTACTCTCTGTATGGAAGATGTGCAGACCTGAGCATTAGAGAGGGCAGCCAGGTACTTACTTCCCCCATTCATGATATTTTGGATGACTTGCTGTATGAAGAGGCTGATGCTGCCAGACACAGGCGTCACTGAATCTGATGGCTTTGGGGCAGGGTGGGTATCACCACTGCCTGTCAGCTTGGTAGCAGCAGCCAATTTCTGTCACTTCCAGCTTTCTGCTGCTCCTCCATATAGGGATGAAATTAAATTATGTTTCACAGTCCCTATTTTTGTTTGTTCAGCCTGATAAGCTTCTTCAGTTGAAGAAATTGCAATTTCTGAAAAGGTTCCTTGTGGCTCAAAGGCAAATTCAGACATTCAGCCATTCACTATGGAAGCAACAGTTACCCTTTTAAATCTCCTGTCTACATGCAATTTTTTTGAGAGGCTATCTAATGTTCTGTTAAAGAAAAAAAAAAAAACCATTGTCCCTTCAACATTCTTACAGATGTATTTTTCAAATGCTGATTTGCAGATTTTAGAAGTACTGATTCCTTGGTAAGCAGCAAAAAAACTTCACAGTTTGGATCAAATAACTGAAATTTTTCCAGGCTGCCCAGGAAGACAAGCTATCTAGCAGATGTAGATAGCTGTGCATTGGAGTTTTGGCAACTTACTGTTATTGTAACTCCAAAAATGATTTAAGGCTAATAAGAGGAACATAGCTGGAGGCTGCAAGTCTGTGACTGAACAGTTTTATTGAGTTCTGGATAAATAAGGTGAAAGATGTTTTGAACTTAGTAATGTTCCCAGCAACTTGCTTTCTTTCATTAAATTGGGAAATATAGAATGAATAGTGTGCTAATTAACATTAAAGAGGAATGAATATTTGTGCCTTCTGATCAAGGGATTATCCATGTTAAACCAGGAAATGGACTCTGATTTCCTTTTGTTAAGTATTTTCTCAATAAACTTTGTATGAAAATGTGAGGTTAAAAATAGGTTATACTTTTGCATAGTTAAAAACACCTCTATTATTAGTTAACAAATAGCTCTTATAAGGAAGGAAGGGCATTTTCCAATTTGTTTTATATTTAAATATATGCATCCTGAGTTTATTATGCATAAAATAGCATGTAGTGAGAAATTAGAAACTAAGCTTCTCTATTTTATTATATTGTGACAAGGACTTTATAGAAGCTATAATACTCAACATTTAAATGCTATTACTCTCTGTTAGTAATTTGCTAGACAAAGTTTTGACTTTTTTTTTTTTAAATAAGTAGTTCAGAGATACAAACAGTAAGGTCCCCCTGACAAGTCTGGGACAGGACCACAAATAAAATTCATGATTTCCTGGTCTGCAAAATCATGAGATGTTTATGTCTAAGAATGTGACGAATCAGCATGGGGTATTTCCATTGGAGTAGGCTGACCTACATTCTGTGGACAATGCTAAAAGATAAAGTTATGCTGCTACTCCTCCACTACTCCACCCACTCAAAAATTCTAAAGTATTCCCTGAGATATTCCTCATGTCCTTATTTTTTAAAAAAACACCCAAAAGGTACAAATGCTGGCATACTGAATTTTCCCTTTAGTAACTGGTAGTGGGTTTACTTTGAAAAGAACAAATCTTCTTCACTTCTGAAACTATGACATGTCATGAATAGAGCATTACCTTTTGACCCCCTCAGCCTCACCTCAAGTACTGTGTGCAGTTTCGGGTGCCACAATAAAAAAAGGGTATAAAGCTATTATTAGAGAGCAGCCAAAGGAGGGCTATGGAGATGGTGAAGAGCCTTGAGAGGAAGCCCTATGAGGAACAGCAAAGGGCACTTGGTCTATTCAGCCTGGAAAAGAGGAGGCTGGGGGGAGTTACAACTCCTTGTAAAGGGAAGAGGAGGGGCAGGCACTGATCTCTTCTCTGTGGTGACCAGTGACAGGTCCTGAGGGAATGGCCCGAAGTTGTGTCAGGGGAGTATTCCTAATGAAATACACTGGATAGTGGTGCAGTCTAGGACAGCCACAAAAGATCTGAGATGTGGCATAACATGGGGGGTTTTGCTTTTATAGCAAAATGTGTCTTCTTTGAAATATTTTGCAATCTCACTGCTGCAACTGTCCAGTGGATGGTAATCCCATGCTAGCTGTACCAATGCTTGATACTTTACAGGTTAGTGCCTGGCAGCTGGACGTTCAGCTTTTGCTTGAAGTCATATAAAAATGCTTGATATAAATGGAACATTCTTTTTAACTGGTTTCACATTTTTACTAATGTTTTTTTAACACCATGTCAAAGTTTGGAGCTAGTTGTAGGCTAAATAGTTTCTCTCTAGGGATTCTGGATTTTCTGAAGATAAAATTCCATAATTGCATGATATTTTAGGCTGGAGTGCCTGACCACAGCATCTTTCTTTAATAATCTTGTTTCTTTAACAGCTGAAGGAGCTGGGCTTTGGGCTTAATAAGAAAAGGTAGTGACAAGAAGAAGTTCAGAATGAGCTATTCAGTCATATATAGGAATGTTGCAGTTGGAAAAAAAAATTTTAGAAATGTTAAAGTTCCACACAGGCTATCCTACTTAAAGCTTAGCAATGTTCTGAAGTCTTTGAGTCTAAACTTAACTTCAGAGTACATGCTTTCAGGAAAGTAGTGAGAATTAGGTAATTGGGTCATGGTTTCCTTTTCTGCACAGCCAATCAGGGGCTGTTTTTCAATGTCACTTTTGTAGGCTTTTACTTCACTTTTTTAAATTGGAGACTACATGTCTCTAGGAGAAATTTTAAAAGGATGGTTGGGTCCAAATCAACTGGTTCTTGGTTCTACAAGTATACAAAATAGCATAAAGGTACTTAGTTTTAATCATCATTTAGCAACCAACACATCAATTAGTAAACACATGGAAGTTTGTGATAGTCACAGAAGTATCATTTATATTCCCTGCAATCTTCAGAAAATCTTGTTCCGATTCTCCTTAAATTCTGGTTTTATAGTCAAAAGCAGTCTGTAAAAGAACATTGGGTATGTGTCAATGAGAAATCTGCATTGTTGCATGTGAAGGGATTGTATCTAGCAACAACAATTACTGAGGTGGCAAACCTTTCTTAGGTAGTCAGGCACCTAGAAGGCTGACACCCTGCAATACTGAATATTGGGTGTGTCTTGAGGTAGCCTTCTGGTTTCAGTGTTGCAATCAAATAAGCATACCATGAATGAAGGCAGCAAAGGAATGTGGATAATGTGTTTGCCTTTTAGTAAATCATCAGTAAACTCTTGTGCCGAGACAATCTGTTTTTGTTACTTGCTCACTCAATAAAACCAACCAGTAGACTGAGGCTGGAAGAACTATGACAATTTGTCACCTATAGAAATCTGTTGTACTCTTTCTAGTTTTTTTTAAGATTCACTTAGGTAAGTGAAAATAAATTTCCTGACTTCATTTTACTCTTCATTTACCTTTTTCACAAAACAGCGTGAAATTCAACCCCAGTTAGAGTTTGTGCTTGGCTCCTTGATCCTTATTTTAAATCTGCTGTGATGAGCAAGAGTGCTGCTGGAGAAGCATCCTTGGGAATACCTGAGGCTGTTGTACTCAAACTGTCACTGGAAAGTTGCTTCACAGAAGGACAGTGTTGAATCTCAGTGGTGTTCATTTGTATTATGTTGTTTTTCTTTAGGCAATGCTATTCATATTGCAGTGTGGCAAATGTGCCCCCAAAAGTGCCAAAAAAGAAGTAGTAAACATTCACATAGGTGGTATGACCGAGTTGTTTGTCCCCAGTTCCATTTGCAACACTTGCCTCTTGCTGCCCAGAAGTTACCGCTTTGGCACAGCTCTCATAAACTGCCCGTGCTCAAAAATGAAGTGCCAATCTGGGATTTTGTCAAGACATATGTACAACAAAAGCTGTGACTTTTACCTTCCCTTGATCTATGAAATAACTCAAAATGCAGTGGTCTGTGGTATTTTGCTGGGGAGAAAAGAAAAAGCTGGTGGAGTTGGGTACCTTACATGTAATATTGTTCATATTATGAGATTATAAGTGCCTGGTTTCCCTGCTTACAGAGGAGCTCCCTCACGAGCATCTCCAGGCTTCATTCAGCCAGTGGTTGTTCAGAAAAGTGTCCTGCAGATTTTTCTCACCATCCAACTCATGGCTTTGGCCCAGATCCAATTTCAGGTTTTCAAGAGTGTTACTATAGTATGGGATATGTGCCTACTTGAAAGGACTTTCATAGTGCTCCTGCTCTCCTATATTGTTACTCTTTCCACAGAATCACAGAATCAGGTAGGTTGGAAAAGACCTCTGAGATTATCGAGTCCAACCTATGACCCAACACCACCTTGTCAACTAGACCATGGCACCAAGTGCCACATCCTGTCTTTCCTTAAACGCTTCCAGGGACTGTGACTCCACCACTTCCGTGGGCAGTCCATTCCAGTGTCTCATCACCCTTTCTGTGAAGAAGTTCTTCCAAATGACAAACCTAAACCTCCCCTGGCACAATTTAAGACTATGACCTCTCATCCTGTAACTAGTTGCCTGGGACAGGAGGCTGACCCCTACCTGGCTACAGCCTCCTTTCAAGTAGTTGTAGAGTGTGATGAGGTCACCACTGAGCCTTCTCTTCTCCATACGAAACAACCTCAGTTTCCTCAACCTCTTTTCATAGGACTTGTGCTCCAGACCTTTTACCAACTTTGTTGCATTCTCTGGACTTGCTCCAGCACCTTAATGTACTTCCTGAATTGAAGGGCCCAGAACTGGACACAACATTCAAGGTGTGGCCTCACACTGTACTCTTCCCCAAGTACAGGGGAAGAATCATTTCTCTGGTCCTTCCGACCACACTATTGCTGATACAGGCCAGGATGCCATTGGCCTTCTTGGCCACCTGGGCACACTGCTGGCTCATGTTCAGCCACTGTCAACCAGTGCACCCAGGTCCTTTTCCAGTGGGCCGCTTTCCAGTCACCCAGTCCCCAGCCTGCAGCATTGCATGGGGTTCTTGTGCCAAAGTGTAGGACCTGGCACTTGATCTCGTTGAAGCTTTTGTAACGGCCCACACAAATCCAGCCTTAGCAGGTAGTATTGCTGCTCTTGTGTGCATTGCATCAATATCCACAAGAAATGTATGTGCTATACAGTTCAGTTCCTATTCAGGTTTGCCATCAAACAGCATTTGGAATGGTATTTCTTTCCTGTTGAAAGTGTTTTAAGGATTTCTGTGTATTTATGTTGAGAAGTCAGGTGGTGGAACTCATCAGTTGATATATGTTTGACTTGATTCATAATGTTATTGCTGGAGGTGGAGTGCAATGAATGGGGCAGTCATTGATATAAGAAGAATTTCCTTGTAAGTACAGAGAAATGTAAATTGTGAGAATGAATTTGTTGATAGAAGGATGCATTTAGTTTGATCATCAGGTGTTAGTAGAAAATTTCTCTATAACTGAACAGGAGAGTTTTCTGTTGACTTTTGAGAATATTAAAAATCATCATTCTGTTGTTTATCCACACATTGTCTGGATTGTAGACTGCATTGAAAATGCATGCTATTGCACTAAACCATGACTTCGTTGTGTTCGATTTTACTACGTTTCATTGCAGCAAATTGGTATGATTCCATAGATGACCATCATATCTTCATGATAACGGTCAAAAGCCTAACCTTTTCCTTCCTCTTTTTTTCCCCTCTCCTTTTATTTGTCCTCTCTTTTTTACTTTTTTCTCCCTTTTTTCCTTCTTGGAGTTGTTTTGCCAACTAGATAGAGGCAGTTTTTATTTTTACATGTTTGACATAAAGGATGGAATGTGTCCAGTTTGGGAAGCAGAAAAGCTAGTGGAGGAAAAAAAAAAAATCGATCATTGTGTTACAGAAATGAAGAGTATTCTTTCTGGTCCTTCAAATAGAAATAGTTTTCAGTTTCAGCTCAGGATACACATGAGAATAAATTGCAATTAAAGGGCTTTTTTTAAAAAAAGGAGAGAATTTAGCTATGTTGTTGGCACCATAAAACTCAACATTTTATGGAAACAAAATGAGAAACCAGATTATGGTGTATATTAAACATAGAATGTATAATTTACAACCAAACCAAGGGGAAGTTGTATATTAAAAAAAAAACCAATAACCACATACATGCTGTTATGTGGATCTGTCCTAGACTGAAAGGCGTATATATATATATATATATATATATATATAAACGGGATTTTTCTGTGTGGTCAAAATTTCAAAATGGGCTTGTCATTGAATGGTCCTGAGTTTATTCAAAGTATGGAGGTGTTTCCATGTGCCTGCAACACCTGTGCAGAAAAGCAGGAGCCATGCATACCCCCAAAACATGTGTTGTTACCTCCTTTCTTCTGCCTGTGTGGTTGTGAAAGGAAGAGTCACTGGCCCCATCTCTGTGTCGCTCCGACTCACATTTTACTTCTTGACTNATGGGGCAGTCATTGATATAAGAAGAATTTCCTTGTAAGTACAGAGAAATGTAAATTGTGAGAATGAATTTGTTGATAGAAGGATGCATTTAGTTTGATCATCAGGTGTTAGTAGAAAATTTCTCTATAACTGAACAGGAGAGTTTTCTGTTGACTTTTGAGAATATTAAAAATCATCATTCTGTTGTTTATCCACACATTGTCTGGATTGTAGACTGCATTGAAAATGCATGCTATTGCACTAAACCATGACTTCGTTGTGTTCGATTTTACTACGTTTCATTGCAGCAAATTGGTATGATTCCATAGATGACCATCATATCTTCATGATAACGGTCAAAAGCCTAACCTTTTCCTTCCTCTTTTTTTCCCCTCTCCTTTTATTTGTCCTCTCTTTTTTACTTTTTTCTCCCTTTTTTCCTTCTTGGAGTTGTTTTGCCAACTAGATAGAGGCAGTTTTTATTTTTACATGTTTGACATAAAGGATGGAATGTGTCCAGTTTGGGAAGCAGAAAAGCTAGTGGAGGAAAAAAAAAAAATCGATCATTGTGTTACAGAAATGAAGAGTATTCTTTCTGGTCCTTCAAATAGAAATAGTTTTCAGTTTCAGCTCAGGATACACATGAGAATAAATTGCAATTAAAGGGCTTTTTTTAAAAAAAGGAGAGAATTTAGCTATGTTGTTGGCACCATAAAACTCAACATTTTATGGAAACAAAATGAGAAACCAGATTATGGTGTATATTAAACATAGAATGTATAATTTACAACCAAACCAAGGGGAAGTTGTATATTAAAAAAAAAACCAATAACCACATACATGCTGTTATGTGGATCTGTCCTAGACTGAAAGGCGTATATATATATATATATATATATATATATAAACGGGATTTTTCTGTGTGGTCAAAATTTCAAAATGGGCTTGTCATTGAATGGTCCTGAGTTTATTCAAAGTATGGAGGTGTTTCCATGTGCCTGCAACACCTGTGCAGAAAAGCAGGAGCCATGCATACCCCCAAAACATGTGTTGTTACCTCCTTTCTTCTGCCTGTGTGGTTGTGAAAGGAAGAGTCACTGGCCCCATCTCTGTGTCGCTCAGACTCACATTTTACTTCTTGACTATGAAGTGTTGCATCCCTTTGCATTAGTGTCACTATGTCATGCTCTTTCAGGCTTGCCAAAAAGAATAGAGGGTGGGGAGGGAGGTCGATTAGAGGACTCCTGGCTTCTTTCAGAGGCAAGTGAGCCAGGGAATGTACTGAATGAAAGGTGTGTTCTTAATGCTTCTTGCTTGAGCAGTAAGCAGCTCTTACATCCTAAATTCAATCTCAAAGAGCCCTGAACTTTGTGATCTTCAGCTCTCTAGTCTGGCTCTCTTTCCCATCTTGTGTTACTGTTTATGGGCCGGTGTTGCTGGCTCTGTATTAATTGAAACATAATCTCTGGAAACCATGGCAGTCTGCTGTATTAAACTCCTGCCAAATGGGATCCTTGGAAAACATGATTTAGCCCTTGCCACAGAATGAGCTTCCACTTTTTAAAAGTGTGTTGATAAATTGTACTTTGCCTTTCAGTAAGGTTTATTCTGTAGTTTCGTGAAAAACAACAAAAAGAAAGTGGAAAGGCAATCTGTGTGAAGTCTCAAGGAATTTATTACAGGTAAATTCAGATACAAAGTTGACACATTAAAGGTAAATTTGGAGAAAAGGTTGTCACATGGATAAAATACATTTGCTTTAATGGTAAAATTAATTCAAACTAAATCCATTTTAACTAAAGTGTAAAGATCTCTCTTTTTTGGGCCAGTGCTATGAGTGACCTGTTAGTTGTGTTGCATTAGTGTGTCATTTTGTACGACATAAATTACCTACAGGATCACATTAAAATGAAATCAAAACATTCATTTATAAAGTGAGGAGAAACCACCAGACACTCAGAGGAAGACAATCTGAATCTGTTCTCTTTTGATGTTGTGATTAGGTCTGCTTTTCTAAATAGATGAGTCAGTGTGTTCATCACTAGTGCAAGTCATGGGGAAGCATTGCCAGGTACTTCATATTAGTTTTGTTGTATGTATGTAATAAGTCTGACGCAACTTACTTCAGAAGAGAGAACTTCAGAAGGTAAATCTACTGAGGAAATGTTAAAACTAGGTGCTGTAGGAGGGCAGATTCTTACAAATAATGAACACAGTTGCAGTAGTTTTATGGAAAACAAACCAAGAATTAACTGACTTTTTGGTGTTTAAAGATAAAATGGGGAGGGACATGCCTGTTTTAACATAAATGCATCTGGGACCCATCCTTTTCTGTTTTATGTGTCTTGTGAGGAACTTGAGCGCAACTGTGAAAGAAACTGTAGAAGGAATAGACTTATAGAGAAAACTAGCTGCTGAAATGTTTGGTTTTTGTTTTTTTTTTAATCTGTAGAAATAATGGAAGAAAGGTATTTCCTAAAAAGGGAAAAAGAGGGAGACCAGGTGTTTCTGCCTTTTCATAACCTTTAAAGAATGTTATTTTCAGCTCTATGTAATTCTAACAACTCTATGTAATTTCTATGGAAGAAAAGATTAATTACATTTAAAATTATCTGGATTTAGATGCAATGGCAAATTGATTCTTAATTCCACGGAGAATAGGTTTTAAAATGCATATGATAAATTCTTAATAAGAAATTCTTTATTGCTGTTTTAAACATGCATTTCTCAGAAACATCTTTGTATTCCTTTTGTTGTTTGCTCTGGCTTTTAGACTTTGAGGTCTTTAAAATGGGAATTCTACCTAGTTCACAGGCACCAGGGCAGAATTGTTCCTGAAGTTAAGGCTACTGAGATGGATGTTGCTTGTAGCACATTAGAGGTGGTACTTGTTGTCAGGCCTCAGAGATGTATAAGGACTGTAATATCATTACTGCTGCTTCATTATTTCTGTCTTTAGCAGTTGTCTTCTGAAGTCATGTCCCTCTGTTCTTTGCATTTTGCTGGTGTCTGTTAGTTCAGCTAGTCTTTTTCTGCTCCTGCTTGGCTGTGTTTCTCCAATGGCTTTGGTACCATCCCTGTTTGCACAGGACTAATTTTCCCCTTGGCTTTCCAGTCCCTCTCATTCTCCTTCCAACATTAGTTCCTTCTCCCTGTACTGTTTTCCCACATGTCCTTCAGAGAATAAATAGGTTTTAGAGATACAAAGAATCAACAGTACAGCAAATCTTAAGGCAAAATCAGGAAGGGAAATGAAACCAATTTTTAAGTCACTCTGTCTGTGCCACATACTCCCAAGTACCAAGACACACCTATGCAGGTCACCTCCAGCATTCAGGTATCGAGACAGGTGTGCTCATGATCTGGTCAGGCCTCCTTCAAGTGACAAATCTCATCAGCTCTTTCATTAGTAGGCACCATATATTGGTTCTGGGTGTGCTGTTTTATACCCTTTGGCAGCAGACAGCAAATTGTCTTTTGGTTCTGCACCCTGTTGGCATCTGAGAGTCACTGAAATTCACAGCATCTGGTTGTTTCTCTTACTGAGAAGGGCCCCTTAATTACTTACCTATTTTGTGTATCATTTCATAGGTGGCATATTATTTTCTATTCTGTCTCCAAGTCATGTTCTTCTCAATGTTTGGTTTTTTACTTCCAGCTGCTAGGCTTTAAATGTTTTGATTTTTCTATTTAATTTTTTTTTCCATCTCCAGTAATCAAAATCAATAATGATTTTCCAAGTGATGTCTTACTTCTCTCCTGAAATGAATTTTTGTATTCATTTGAATGCCACGTACATACTTGGCTATTTTTCAGTCTTTCTCATGCATTCTCCTTGGATTAAGAATCTCTTCCAAGTAATGCCTTCAGCTGATAGCCAGGAACTATGGATATTAACTGCAATTTGCAGACTCAATTATCTAATTGTAAAAGTGGCTGTTGATTTCTTAGTGTGCCTACTTATGCCTTGAGGCTTTCATGAAAGATAAATAAGGTACGTCATAAATGACCTTACATTAAGGAGATTGGTTTGGGGGGGATTGTATATTTTGAAGAGTTTAACTTATATCACAAGTTACTTCATGTAGCCTTCGATAAAGGGTGTGAAAAGTATATTTTGGAAGCTATTTGTTAATTGGTATAAAGTCTGTTGTTGTGGGACAGACAAACAAAATGTCAAGCAGTAGATGTTTACTGTGCTGTGGACATCCTTAGCAGCTCCCAAATGTACTATTCAAAATCAATTTGCAGTGCCATTCTTCCCATTTCATAGGCTGTCATATAATATATTTGCAGTAATACAGCATGTCTTACACAGTGCTTTTCGTCAGTAGCTGTCTGAAGTGTCACAGTGTAGGCATGACAGAGGTACAATCTCTGTACTCACATGAGAAGGAAATTGTCCATCA
Organism: Sclerurus mexicanus; assembly: GCA_013396755.1. Taxonomy (NCBI): domain Eukaryota; kingdom Metazoa; phylum Chordata; class Aves; order Passeriformes; family Furnariidae; genus Sclerurus; species Sclerurus mexicanus. The sequence continues at coordinate 902,493 of VWZF01003555.1, read as the reverse complement.
AAAGCAACAGAACTGGGAAATTACCTGAGTTTTGTGGAGATCAAGCTAGTACTGGTAGCAGTAGTATTGAATTGTTTGAATGATAGTACAACCTGACTCTTGAAATCCTTTGAAATGTTGAAGTTTGTTATATTTGTTACAAAACATTTCCATAATAACAGATTAGCCACTTAACATGTGGGATGCATTTAGTGACCCACATGTTGACTGGCAGATACCATAAATGTGAAGATACAAGAAAGTTACTGAGTTGTGTATACAAATTCAAGCTTACCGCATCTGAGAGGGATTTGCTGGTACCTAGTTAGCTTACACAGTGCTAAAACAAAGCTCCTGAAGTCCTACAGGAGCAACCCCTCGGCCATGGATGAGCCAGGGCAGGGCTGAGTCTGCATGTGAACACGTTGTGCCTAGGGGCAGCCTTGTCCCCTTCCAGCTGCAACCTCTCCTTCCAGAAAGGAGATAGAGCCTCTAGCCTGTGGGCAGAATGGAGAGTTAAGTACAGGGTAGGAAAGAAATCAAAGCCAAGAATGCAGAGCTGTGTTAATTTTTTGCACTGAATATCTATTCTTTAGTACTGTTTTCCAGCCTCCTGATGTTGTCACATGGATTAACCCTTTGTACTGCCTGACAATCACGTGGTCTTAAGCCTAAGAATGGTGTAAGTTGTTGCTTTGGGTTTTCACTTATTTTTTAAAAAATAATAATAAAATATGTAACTAGAATCAATAACCCCATTAACAGCTAAAAATCCCTACCTTAAATAATTTGTAATTTAAAATTTAGCTACTTATCTGCAATCCCTTGGAGGGATCCACCAACCTTTTAGCAAAATTGAAAACAAAATCTTTGTATTTTCCAGCAGAAATTTTTGGTAGCATCTGAGGTATATGTTTTACCTTCATTTTGTGTACTTATCCCATAATACATCCTCCAGGCCAAGAAGTTGCAAAGTCTGTTTTTTAAATACTTTACAAAAATCTGCTACAGAGTAGATGATGCATTAGGGTATAATGATGCTCATGGAGTATCACCTCTGACTCCGTGCCACTTTTTTAGTGAAAACTAGCTCTTTTTGGATCTTTGCTTCATCTTTTGGAAGTTTTTCTTTAGGGATGATCAGAAGGTAGAGGTAGGTGCTGATTCAGCAATGTATGTAATATCTCAGAACATCATTATTATCTCTTGAGCAAAAAGAAAGGTTTTTTTCATCTGATTTGGAAGTGTTTAGAGTGGCACCTTTCCCTCCCTAGCTACAGAGTATTTGTGTGAGATAAAGCAGATTCACTTCTGGTAAATCTTCTAGAATTTACTTTCGAATCAAAAAACTGCCAGTACTATGCTCAGAGGGGTTGATCCTGTACTGATAACTCAATGGAGAACAGAGCCTGTGTAAAGAGTTATGGATATAGCTGAATTGCTGTTTGAGTATCAAAATGAGAGGCAGTTGCTAACTGACTCCAGCTGCCTTAACAGAAAAGATAGAGAAGTATGAACTCTGGAGAAACACAAGTAAACTGAAACATGTGTGCATTTGTATAACATCAGTTGAAGAAAAATATTGCACCCATTTCTTTTCAGGACTAATTAAATGAGCCTTAATGCTTTTGACAGTAGATGAGGCATTCCTTTTTACTTCCAAATATGAATTCTGTTTGGAAACTTGGTTAGAATTTCAGCAAACCCCAAGTGCCAGCAAAGCTTGTATTTTAATAACCTGCACATATTTCATCTCACACTGTCAGTTTTATATCTGCCAAAGCACCTATCATCTCATGCTGCCAATCCACTTTCGTGCTGGAAATATTTGGAAAGCTTTGCCTTATAGTAAAGACTCGCCCTTCCTTCTAAAATCACTGTCTCATGTTTCCTGTCTTCATGGCTACCCATTTAGATTCATTCGTGTTTCATTTCATTTCAGTAACTAGAGGATTTTGAGATATTTGATGAGCCTTTTCTTTTGGGGAGAAAACCTTCTGAAGAAAGCTAAAAGAAAGAAAAAGGAAACATTTTGTTGTGTATGACAGTGCTTGGAAAACACCAGTCAGTGTTTTCTGGTTTCAGCATTGCTTGGATAATATGATTGGATTACACAGTTGTTTTCCCTCTGTGTGTTGCCCACATTTTGAGATTGGTGGTGTATTGCTGTAGGGTGTGCTCTTTCATAACAGAAAGAGGATGAGAAGAGCAGAGGAGAATCCGGAGTTTTGCAATGGTGAGGACATAGTTTGCAAGCTGAATTGTGATGTTGATGTGTTCTATCAACCAAGTCACTTGTATTTAATGGGTTGTAAATCAGAGAATATTTTCCTTGGACTGCTGTTTGAGAATTTGGTTCAGGCAGCAAGTCATAGTGCCACCAGAGTCTCACCAAGTGTCTTTATGTATAGCAAATGCTGCTTTCCATTTGCATACAACACAAGCCACCTTACATCCATTGCTGATACATGTGTAGAAATCTAAGATGCTTGTACTGTGAGTAAGCAAACACATGCCCAGGTGATGGCAGTGAGAAAGATACAGCTGGCAGTTTGTAGCGCAAGCTGATAAGGGAGTCTGAATGTGGCTTGTTAATTAGTGCATGCTAAAATCTTCATTGCTAACATTGCACCTGTTGTGTTAAAAGCTACACATATGTCTGCCATGCTTGCGGTTGGCATCGGGGAAGGAGTTAGTCCTCATTTTTGCCACGTGGGTCTGTCTTGTGCTGTTCTAAGTAGAACTTTGGCATTAGCAATTTTGTGTAATCAACACGTTTGGTAAAGATGAAATTGATTTAATTTTTTTACTTATTTTTCCCTAATATCTAATGTCTGAGGCTGGAAGCAATGTGCTTTCTTCTGTGTAAATTGCCTTTTGTATATCAAATTTTCTTTCATACAGACTTACTTCTTTTGTAGAGTTTTGTGTTAAGTCTGTCTTTGGTGCTATATTTAAGATTAATGTTTGTAATGTTGCTGGCATTAGCTTGTAAGCTCAAGCTGGCGAATTAAAGTATTTGCTCCCATTCCATTTCAGACCATGTAAGAGGATTTATTTAAAGTGCGCCTTGCAGCCCTACCCACTTCCTCCTTAGAAATAAACCGGGATCCAAGCTAGATTATCAGTGCCAACGTGAAGGACCATGCTTGTCTGCCATAAGAGTTTTTTTTCATAACACTTACTCTTCTACCTTACTCTAGAGATTACAGCATTGAAGATCAATGTAATTCACAACAGCGAGCACAGCAATATTATCTGTCTTTCAGCACAGTAACAGTTTTTTATCTTTCAAAAAATGTGTCGTGACTAACCAGACAGCAAGCAAATGCCATTTCATACACCTGTATGCCAGATGTTTTACAGCTGTGCACTTACTGCTGCTGCTGAACTTACAGTGAGTGCCATGGGACAACGGATTCAGGAAAAGTATGAATTTATCTCTTGGGATGGGCTGAAATTACAGTGAAGGGGACGACTGCCAGGCGAAGGAATTGCATATTACAATCGAGAAGAAAATCTTTTGGCATCTTGTTGGGGATACTGCTAACACTGAGAGTTAGGAAGGTTTCCTCTGGCTTCTCACAGCTGAAATATTTTCCACAGACTCTCAATGTCTAATGAAATTAAAGTAAGAATTACTGAAGTTTGATTTGGTAGTGTATAGGTGAACTGATTCTAGTAATGAGTGGCATAGAGTCAGGTTTTATGAAGCTAGGTAGGAATTAATGACTACAAAATTTGTATTATTTTTAACGGTAGCTAGGTATCTGAATGTCACAAAGCTTGGAAAATCTTCTTATTGAACTTTGGCTTTTTTTGTTCCTGGAACGGACCTTTATATTTCTTAGTCCTTAAAACTATGGACAGTTTGACAAAGGAAATGGTCTTATCATCACAGTCCCAGTCCTTTTTCTTTCTTTATGACTCCTGCAATGATTCTCCTTTACAACATACTTTGCAGCATTGATTTGAAGCTTGCAAAATTCCGTAAGGAAGTAGGTTGTTTTTATTATTGTGTAATCTTTTATTTATTTAGCAATAATAACTCACTGCTTTGTATATCAAAATGAAAGTTCCAGGAACTGATATGCTGCACATGGTATTTGTAAAAAAATCTCAGTGTAGTTGCAGCTGGAATCTGTGTCACATTTTTAAAGAGAGGAAAGAGGATATCACACACTGCTCTGGGAAGGGGGCCAAGGTATAGACATAAAAGTGGGTAGGCATATGTGCTTTATGGGGAGAACAGGGGAAGAAGGAGTGTGGTCCTGGAAGTCTAATAGGCATGGACATATTTTGGTTGCTTCAGAAGCTGACTCAAATTTTGGATTGGCTTCTGTAGTCTCGTCACTGACACAAAGCTTTTAAGGCTTTTGAAAGTCTATTTTTAAGGTGATGGTTTCAGGAATTTGTTTACTAGTGTCCTCCCAATTTGGCAATGAAATTGATTTCTGTTTGGTTTCTTACTTGGCTTCACAGCCCATAGAGCTAGGCTGCAAGTATATGATGTGGTAAAGAGAATTATAGCCACTGCTGTGATCTGACTTGATTTTGAAATGCAGAAGTGAAGAAAAATTATGTCAAACTATCATCATGATAACTCAGTGTGAGAGACAATAATGGTTTGAAAAGAGATGGCAAAAATCTTCCCCCTAAAACACAAACTTCTCCAAAGCTACGTGGTTACACTTTTTAAACTATTTTCATCAATTACCTTTTTGGTGCTTTTGAGAAATACTGAAGGTAGCACTTTGCTAGGCTGTGGAGTGGGAGTAGCCAATCACATGCTGTGCATGCAGCATGAAGATCTGTGATGGTACATCATACGGCACAGTGGGCATGGGTAGGACTGCCTCTGGCTTCAAAGTTGGTAATCTGGCCATTAGCAGGGCACTGTGCCTAATGAACACCCTGAGATAAACTCAGTTGATTGGAGTGTAGTGCTAATGAGGCCAAGGTTGTGAGTGTGATCCCCATATGGGCCATTCAGTTAAGAGTTGGACTTTGTGGGTCCCTTCCAACTCAGAAGATTCTGTGATTCTGATAAAAACCCTTTGGCTCAGTGGCACATTCCTCTGAACGTTTGACTAGCATTTCCTTCCAAGGATACTGGGGGTATGCTTTGCCACTTTTATGTTACGTTGAGCTGTGTATTGGCAACGTGAGCGTGGTGAACAAGCAGGGAGGACAGCAGTCCTGGACCGACAACATACAGCCACAGACAGGTCTTCCCGTGGGTTTTGGGGAATATTTCCTGTGAGGCTGAGAGGGCAGCTCACACTTTCTGCTTACTGAATGGATAGTTCTACTTTCACATCATGCTATGGAGCCCATTTATTTTCAGTCTCAGGCGTAATATGCTTTTAGTGGAGGGATTTCCCCCTGTGATTTTTTCCTAAATTAGTAGATCTTTCTTCACATTGCCAAGGATCTTCCTTAATAAAAAGTCTCATCATCAGTTACTAGTTTCATGTGACTGGTCTATGAACACACAGGATTATTGAAAGCTATAAAATTTGTGTTAGCTGTTTTCCTACATCATGATCCAAATGATCTCAGTAGTGTCTCAGTGGGTTTGATCATATAAATTTATTGCTGGTTACCCACAGTAAACCAACAAGCTGCAACTGTGCAACTAGAACTCAGATGAACTTATCCACTTATATTCAGAGTAGTTCAGGGAAAAAACAGCTGTAAAATAAGTGTTCTTTTAAGTAACAATTGCTTTGGTTATAATTGCTTTATCATTTTCTTTTTGTAGTTACTACTGTCCATAACTTTTAGTCAATGTTAGTAGCATTAGGTTACAATGTCATTTAATCATGTTTTTAACCCAAATAGCAAAAATGTTGATACTCAATATTGCTTTGTAGGGAAGTGAGAAAGGAAGAATTACTGTGGTGGACACAGTGTGTTATTAATAGCACCTGATCAATTAGCATAAAGTATCCTATCATTAATTTGTTTAATGAGTCCTTAGATCCTGTGATACTTGAAAGAAGGTTAATTGATTTCTTACAACATAACTGTAATGAACTGTGTTTAGATGCATCATTTGATTATCATTTCCTTGAAATATCCACTTCTGAGGTTTTCACTCCCCAACCCCCAATATTCGTAGTTCCTCTTTCACTGAAGCTTTTTAAGAGCATTAGCTCAAAGCACAGTGTTTCTTCCTTCTTTATGTACCATGCGGTTAGGTGTGAATGGTGCTGTGCTAGGCACGGTCCTCTTCTTTGGCTCAGCAGAAACATGCCCATCTTGGCTGACAGTTCAGGTGGCAGGTATTGCTAAAAAATGCTTGTCTGAAAATGCATGATCAAATGAAATTGGTTTGGCACATTTATATTCCATAGTAGTTTCCTCTTGCTTGTATAGACCATGTGAAGAGCAGTCTGAAAATGTCAATATTTTATTGGTTTTCATTTCATTCTATAAAATAAAGTTGTTTTCATGACTTACAAGGACAAGTACCAGAGGGATGGTCTAACTTCCTTTAAAGGCTGTGTTGAACACAGTGCCTTTGCTTACAGGCAGGTTACATTACGGCAGCTGGATGCTCTGGAAGGCCCTGCCAAAAAGGGAAATGTGGCTGCTGAAATAGTCGTGCTGTACGTCTCAGGGAGGCAAGCTGGGGCAAACTCAGCCCACATGCTCTGTTCTCAGAGCTACCTTTCCGCAGAGCAACTGAGCAAACTTACTCAAGGTTTCTGTTCTAACAAGACAAAGTACTGCATTGTATATTAAAGGGAAAGTTTTAAGCTGTTTGGCTGCATCCCCAAATTCAATTTATAGTGCTGGAACGTAGAGGTGGGGCATGCATGGAGTCTGCAGCACACACTGTAACTAATGTGCTGCGAACCGCAGGTGCAGCAAGGCGGGAATGGTGGGAGTGTTTCAATATACTTGACCTTGTCAACTCAGCCTGTCACTCATCATTTTGCTCTGGGCCAGCTGATACCACAAAGAAAGAAAAAAAAAGTAAAAATCTCAAATTAAAATCATAAACTGAAATCTTATGTGTACAAGAAGGGAAAACTTCACAGGAAATTTTGAATAAAAACTGCAATGCAATTATTTTTAACTACTTTCCTTTTGACAAGAAAGCATTTCATTCATAGGCACTCATAATAGTGGGAATACCTACCCACACTACACACTCATAGTGGCAATATACAATTCAGAATGCTTCCACTTCTGAATTTCTATATTCCGGGTAAGTTAAGTAATTTAAGTCAGACTTCAGAAACATTCATAATTAGGTTATATTATCAATATTCTGTATGCTTTGACTACAGTAAGAAGCAACTAGTAAGTATTCATGGGCATAAAATTCCTCTGCATATGCTCACATTAATTTTGATTGGCAAATAAGTTCGCCATACTTCATAGTGATATTCCTGATCATAAGAATATCTTTTGTCCTTCCTTCTCCCTTTATCTCTTTTTCCCACCCCACTATAATGGATGTGCTGGAATAGAATCAAATACAAAAGCTGCATTGATATTCAGTGTAATGTGTTTGAGGATTTTTGCGTCTTTTCTAGAAAAAAAATCACTTTGGACAGCAGGAGAGTTATTACTCTGATGAAGTGTCACAGATTTGTTTGTTTGTTTATGCATTTATTGTTTGGACCCTCCTTTGGGTGTTTTCATTCATAGTCTTTCTTAACCCTCCTTTGTAGAACTATGACATATTTTACACTCTTCTTCCTCAAAAAAATGCGATGTTATTTTCATTAGGAATAAGAAGAAGATATGCAGGATTCAACACGTGAATTCATTCTACCTTTCTGCTTTCTCAATTTTTCGCTTCCCTCTTGCCTCATTTAGAAAGAAGTAGCTGTTTCACATAGCGTATCATATCACATCCTTTCTTAACAAGCAACTTTAGAGCATACTTCCTCAGTATTTTGAGGGAAGCAAAAGCGACTTACCAGTACTGTGCTGCTTCTTTCTCATTTCACCATCATGAACTTGTAATATGTCATCTGTGTGGTGCTGCTCTGTATTGTCAGAGGACTAATTTAATTAATTTTTATTAACTCTTCCTTAATTGAATTTTTGAAAGACAGATACAATTACAAACACGGCACAGGAAGAGCATAGGAAGAATGCCTGTCACGGCTATACAAATAGATGTATTGCTTCAAATATTCCCCTGCTGTTGAACAGGACATATAATCTGTAAAGGATTATATGTAAGAGACAGAAAGATACTCATAGCAACACTGAAACTTACTCAAGCAGTCAAAGCCAGTAGGGAAAAAAAACTATCAGAGACATCAAATCACATAAGGACCTCCAAAGTGAAGTGGCTCCTCTTCCCTCACCCAGGCACTCAGTCAAAAAGAAGATAAAAATTATCCTAATGCCTGTGCTCTGGAAGAAGAGAGAAGGCTCCTTTGGGAGAAGGAGCCACAGTAGCTTTGCAGCCAACAAAGTGGCATCCCTAAGAGGAGTTGGGATCACAAGCAAATAGGGTTTCCTAATAGCTTCAGTTGTTCAGTAATGCAAAATGCCCATGTTGCATAAGGATAAAGAAGTCTCATAACTGTGTTTCCACTGAGCTGAAGAGTTGTTTCCAGTCTTGAGTTGCCACTTTGAATTCTTGTGAATCTGCATTAGGATAACTTGCCAGTAGAATACATTGATATAATAACCATCAAAGAAGACCTTTTAGTGAATGTGGCCTGCATTCAAGAGCTCCCATCCCTTGGCTTATTCAGCAAGCTATCCCAGTTGGAATGTAGAAAGGCCATCTTCACAAGAAACCCTGGTAGCTGAGCAAGCTGCGACAGTCAATGACCACGCTTTCTTGTATTACTGATAAATGTGCTGCTGCAGAGTCTGTAGTAAGAACAGATTTTCACCTTTTTCTAAAGGAAATGTCAGCAATCATTTAGATGCCTTTTCCTAATGCTTTACATGCACTTTAGAAAATGGGCACAACTGGGAGATTTGGTTTACTCTCTAGTCACAAGGAAAGAAACTGGGATGAGAAAACTCATCTGGTGAGTATAGACACAGACACCCACCAAACAAATGCACGTATGTCATGCTGGAATGAGGTACTGTTAAAATTTAAACAGAATTCTTATCCCAGTATAGAAGTGTTTTTTTCGAGGTAAACTGAATCGACTCTGAAATGTTAGTCGAGCAACTTTTGCAACTGGAAAACATTTGATACGCTTTAAAATCAAATTTTCTAAAGGGAAAGTAATCTTTTTCTTTCCTTGTGTTGTTTAGGCCAAATGGAGCATTTCATTAAAGATACATTCTGAATTCTGTTTCCCAGACACAAAAGCTGTGATAATCCAAAAATGTGCTTTCTTGTAGGCCTTTCAACATGATTTTCAGTACAGTTTAAAAAAAATAGTAGTATACAAGATGAATCCCAGACAACTGCAGTGTAATGTCTAGTGGTTTCATGGGGTACCATTTTCCAGGGATATATTCATAAAAGTTCATCTTTAGTGGTCCAAAGTAATCCTTATTTTATGGGGCAATTAAAGACTCCTGTTTTGATGTTGTCTGCTGTCTTATCTGGGATTGATTCAGAACCAAATACATACTGTAGAGGAAAATTCAGCATGACAGTTTGCTGCTGGCATTTTTCATGAGGAATTGCAGTATTCTCCCAGATGGGAAAGAAACTTACAAGGGAGTTTTATTTTTTATAGGTCTATATTATAGCTAACCATTCTACTTATCACTGCAGGTACATGGAATACTGCCTAGTTTTGGAGTCTTTCCACTTTATAAAGAACAAAGTTATGTTAATATTTTTTGACACTTGAGTAAGAAAAATTCTTATATTTTATCAGATTCAAGACTACTGACTGCCCTTTGATTATTTCCAGACACATATAATATCAGTCACAAAGGTAATATAGTATGAGATTTATGGTTCTGACAAACATGTCTGCAAATGAAAATCATATTGCTGAAGTTGTATCCCTCCTCTCTGAGGGATGGTGGTGCCCTGAGTGAAGGAATATCTGATCTGTTTGTGAAGCAGCTCCACAGCAGCTGTAGGTAGGTAAGCCTCTGTTATTTTCACTTTGCTATATATCACTCTTAAAAAAAAACAAGTGGTTGTCCAGAAACTGAGAAATTGCTGAGGCACTTGGGCATGAAGAGCTAAGGGAGAGGGATGGCAGAAATGTCTGTTTCATCTCTTGCTCCAAGTCCCACTGTTCTTGCTAGTAGTCAGAGCCCTAAGTTTCGTGTAGTCCTTTGATGAAGCAGAGAGTGATCAAACAGGCAGGCCTGCAGAGGTGCCCCTCTCTGCAGCAATTTGGGTACAGGTGCCTGTGTGCTGGAAGCTGTAAATCTGTGCTACCTTGGGAAGGAGCCTGGGCTCCTAACCCTGCCTGCCTCAGCCCTCTCTGAGGGGACAGCAGTGTGAAAGGCTGCCTTTTGCTTGCTCTTTAAGGGGTCTTCACTAGCAGAGAGACCATAAGCCTTAAACATCAGAATGAGGGTCAAAATCTTATGAGAGGACATGAGTAATAAGGATGTCGCAGACCATCTCATAGGTTATTTGGAGTTGTGCCCTGGGTACATCATCATTTTTCTCAGTGGCTGCCAGGCTTCTCATCACGCTCCTCAGTAATCGCGGCAGGTCCACAAAAAAGTAAAGATCCTTATCCATGTGACGTTACAGCCACTACAGCTGGCTTGTTGAAGCTCAGAAGTTTTAATTGGAGGAGCAATGCAACCTTATTCACAAGAAAGGGAAAATTTTTCCATTGGGGAAGTTACCATGTTTGTTAGGCATACATAATCCAGGTTACTTCTGCATTATAATCTGGGTCCCACAAAAATGAAAATTCATGTAAAATATCTTCTTCAGCTAAAATTTGAATTGGTGTGTAAGTAATTAGACAGTAATCTTTAAAAGCAGAATGTTACAGAGACTGTCATACAGCCACACATTAATATGTGGTCATTCCCTTCTGGAAACAAAATACTAAGCTTGGTTTTAAATATCAGCTTGCACACAGTATGATGTGTAGTATTTTGCGTAGGCTTGCTGACTTAAAATATGTGTTTAGAGCTAATTGATGTTACCAGAGCTCTGCTGTCATCCCTGAATCAATTTGGCAATACGTTGGTATTCTTTAGCAATTTTACCATTTTGTTTCTCTCCATTAAATTAAAAATTCTTCGATCATTCTGTTTCTTCACAGAAACAGTTTTAAGATTCTTGACATGTTTCTAATATTTGAAATACTGAGAAAGCCAAGAATTTTTAAGTTGTCACATTCATTTAAAATTTGTATCTGTAACATCTGAAGTCTTGTGATTTTTATAGACTTGTATTTATACCTCAATTACGTCCCTGTGGTGTTAGGCAGAATTTAAAGGTTATCTGAAGCTGTCTCCATACTGCCTGGAAATGAGTTTTTCTTTAAAAATATTTCTTCAGTCTGTAAAGAGATGTTGCAAGGCATCTAAAATTAATACCTCTATAAAAGAAGGAAATACTGTCTCACGTGTGATTAAAATGTGGAAGTCATTAAAACAGGAAAGCCATTGAGTCCAAGAATGTAACAGGACTTCTGAAAAGTTATAGCCATCAACAATATACAGGGTTGTAATTAATATAAGTAAGTAATTTGGAGAAAATGCTAAGTGTAGTGTTCAAGTATTCAATGGGTCTTCAACTATCAGTTCCCACTTGGACAGAGATTGCTTTGTCAACCTCCATAGTTTTAGCTTTTCTCCGTAAAGCATCTGGCACCAGCCACTGTGAGAGACAAAACCCTGGGACACGCACATTTGCTCTGACATGAGACGACATGCTCCCTGCCTGCCTTCTGGCTGATTTAAAGCGTGTAACTTCTGTACTCATTGATCGCACTGCACCACTTTGCTGTGCGTGCACAATGCCCCGCTGCTCTGTACGCATAGGAAACAAGGCACTAGGAGCTTTTATCACTAGACTGAATCAAATGAAGATAAAAGATGGAGCTTCACAAACAAATACAACAAATTAGATGCAGACACTTCCCACCTTCTAGCTTTGACCACTCTCACTCCTGTGGGTTTTGCTGTGGCCAAGCATGTGCTCTGCACTGTCCTGCAGGGTCATGCACAGCTGCAGCAAAGCAGCAAGAAAATAAGGGAGAGAGAACGTGCAGTGGTGCACAGGAAGCAGAGTACAGCTTTTTTTGTATGCATTGTGCTGCTGGCACTGCGTATGTCAGATTTGCTTTTGTGCCCGAGATCCTGAATGAGCCATGCTGACTGTAGAGCTCTGCTGCAGTCTGTAGGAGAGAACATCAATGCCGTTGTATTTGGCACCTGTAGTAAAGATGTGATGCAGTGGGTAGGCATGGAAAATAAGAGCTCTGCAGGCAATCTGTCCAGAATGGAATCAAGGCATGCTTGTGACAGCACAAATAAGCTCCCTCTGAGTTTGTTAAGCTCTTTGTCTCTTCAATTTTCTCTGGGGAAAAAAAGGAAACTAAATTTCTTGAGGGCTTTCACCAAAAAAAAAAAAATCAGTTTAAAAGTAGCTTCACAGTCACTGTTTAAGCAGTTTGAGAAATGTAATGTGGAAGCAAAGATAAAAGCAGCATTTTCCCACAAATAACCAACAAGTAATTTTCAAACGAGAATAACTACATGAATTCCAACTGCTGGGGGTGGGGGGGATGCAAATTTTGACACAGCAGCAGGATCCGTGGCTGCATTCAGGGGAGAGGACTCTTTCTCACCAGCAGCTTCCCTGCAAGGAAAGTGCCCTAGCAGTTGGGTGGCGACACACTACTGGGGCACTGCAGCTCTTTGGGTGAGTTTGATGTGCTACTTTGGGGAGCCTTCATTTCATGGGGTCACTAGAAGGGAAGGAAGAAGGCTGAACATTAGAGGATGTGTTACGGGTTGTGTTTATTATGCCTTTGCTAAGCAGTGGAGTTGTAAATGATGTGTTTGCCAAAACTGAAAGTTCATTGCAAACTAGCCTTGTTTTGACTAGGAAGAGCTGGGGGGCTATACCGTAAGAGTAAATAAAGCTTAGGGCTTTGCCTGCTAGTTTGTTCACTTTGGCATTATACAGATTATATTCTAACTGGGTTTTAATTTCTGTGTTGTAATTATTTTTTAGTCTTTTTGGGATTTATTCTGTATGTGCAGAAATAAACTTTCTATGATGGTGGCACTTTCACACATTTTTTAATGCTTGAAAAGAAGTTCCCATAGATTGGATCTGTACTAGATGTTTGTCAAAACAAAGAAAGAGTTGTGCTAACTTGTTTTGTGTTGGGATGAAGAAATTCATTACCTTCCCTTTTTTTATCCTCTCAAATACTTCATTTGAGAAAAATACTAACCAGGAAACATCTCTTTGGAGGGGTCAGTTGGTTTTTCAGACTGCTTATGTGAATATGTTACCTCTTGTCATATTGCAGAAACTGTGGTTAGGAAAGTATCTTACTGAAAGTTTATACTGAGAAAATTGTGAGAAATGGAGAAAGGTGTATTTCATTTTAAAATGCTGATACAGCATTCATGATGTAATAGAAAAAGGTGTTTCATGCAGTGTTATTTTTTAATTTCAGTTATATGAGACTAAGATGACAATCAGTCACAAATTTCAAGTTCTGTTCGCTTCACAGCACCTCAGCTCCTTTTGCCAAATCATTTAACCTTTTCTGCCTTCTATCTCACTCACAGTTAAAAGTGGAGATCTTATTTATTTCCCAGATGTACTAAAGTATTTCACTCATATGTGTAAGTACTTTGAAAATAATTTTATTCATAAATAGAAATTATATAAATCTTTATTATATTATGTAAGGATACCCATTTGTAGGGTAAAGATTGTGCTCTCCATCAGTTAACAAAATTTTGTGTGGTTTCTGACAATTGGATCTGTCTGGTGGCTTGTTAACTCATGATTCTCTCAGTGAACAGAAATATGGGGTTTAGTATCTTCTTAGAGAAACTTTGAAAATCAGTATTGCCATAAGAGTGTTGTCACACATTCAGGCTAGATTTTTTTCCTTTCTCTTACAGCTCTTAGTGCTGTTAAGATATCTTACAAAGGAGCTGGGTCATCTGAACACTCTACTGCATGACAAGTCAGTAGCTTTCGGCCTTTTTCAAAGCATTTCTATGCTCCTCCATTTTCCAGAAGTGTGAACTCCAGCATAGGTTATTAAAGGCTTGCTTTTCTTAGCAGCCTTGTGAAGACTTCTTAAAATAGTAGTTAAATAAACTATAGGAGGAAGATTGCTGATCTAAGTAATATCCTTCTCCTTTCTACTTTTTTCCTTGTCAAAGGGGACTACAGTACCTTATGATATGATTTCAGAGAACACACACAGTATTGAATAAGGTATTCTGCCACAGTTCTGCAATGGACTTGTGACTGAGAATATCTGATTTACACAGACAGATTAACAATTTGACATCCTTGTATCCATCCAAGTTGGATCCGTTCTGGACCTTCTGGGTTAGGACCAAATAGAAAGGAAAAGGTTTTTAAATCCTCAGTGTAGCTGATAGTATCAACCGAGCATATCAAAACAGTAATTTGTCTGGAGAGTGATGGGATGAAACCGTGTAGGGTTAGAGAGCATCCACATCCAAAATTACAATCTAAGATGCTTCTTTGTCATTTTCTATTTCTTGTTTGCTTCAGTCCTTTACAAGATAATGCATGTTAAGTGCTACAATGAGCAAATAATTTAAATTGTTTGTCCAAATAACAAGTTACTTGAGAAAGTAGATATAGAAATTTGAATTAACGCTATGAGAGATGCTCACAGGCCAAAGCTGATACCTGATGACAGTACAGTGATAGTGGTTGATGCTGTTGATGCCCACCACAGTTGATCATTCCTTGGAGACAAGCCTCCCAGGCTCTTCTTTCTGACACTTCCCATGTTATCTACAGATGGGAAAGCTGAACTGTACCTGTGAAGTGCATATCCTAGGTTTTTCTTGTTTCCCAGTGCTGAAAACTAGATCCCATCTACTCAGGTGGGATTAGCAAAGCATAGAAATTTCCTCTTCCATTTTTTTTCGACTCCTGTTGTTTTGAGGTCTTTTCCAAAATCTCATACCATTTGGCACTGTAAAGATCATCACTGGCACTTAGTTTAAATCAAGTAATGAGACCAAGCCAGTTTGACAATTTAACGGTTAGAAATAATTAATTTTAAGGGGTCCTTTGCTATATTTTTTTTATGTTCTTTAGCAGCATATTTATATTTATACACACATGTCATCTTTGCCTGATATGATGTTTCTTAGGAAACTTTACTTACTTAGCAATCGATGAGTCCAGTTAATTGTAACCAAGAGGGCTAGAATGGCAGCAGTTAAATGTGTTTTTATTCACCAAAGATACAATCTTTATGGATTTCTCCATGTTGTAATTTGCCATTGAAATGACTGGATGATGCTCCTGATACTCCTCCTAGCATGGCATGCTGAGAAGGGTAATGTTTGTTGCATGTTGAACACACATGGTTGCTTCAACATGGTGTACTGCTGCCACTATCTCCAGTTTCTGGGCTGTAATTGAGGCTTTCGGGAAGTTACGAAGCTTTTAACCAAAATGGCAGAGTAAAGATCAGCAGCACAAAGTAGGACTTGCTCCCAGGGCCTGAAGAACAACACTTCTAGAGAAACATTTGGACAAAATAAACAGGTTTCAGAGGAAATTAATGGTGCCCAGTCCCTGAGCAAATACAGGGCAGCTGAGATAGATCACCCGAGACCTCTCCCACTGCCCAAATACCACAAGACCTGCTCTGTTTTCACCAGAAACTGAGCTGCTGGCCCAGCTTGGACACCTTCTCCTCACCAGGAGACCCAAGCACTGAACAAAGCAAGAGCGTTTTGTACCCATGAACATCAGATACTTCTTTTATTCCTGTTGCTGAAACAGCACATGAGAAAAATGCCTTTATCCTCTGGATTTTTTCTCTCAGAGGCGCATTTCCAGCACTGTCTGATATATTGGACACTTGTCAAGAATGGGAACAGCTCTGGGAACATCTGACATCAGGAGTGAGCTGGAGGGAAGGATTTCTTCTGGCTGAGGAGGTGATTTTGTACAAGAGGCAGTGAGCAAGGATCCTCTGCCAGGGATTCTGTCTAAAGCACATGGGGGAAAGGAAAATCAGGATGTAGGCCTTGGCCAAGGGAGCAATTACTTCTGGAAATGGATTTGAGTGGGCTGGGATGAAGGAAAGTGTTTTGGAACAAATCACCTGGAATTTGTAGTCCTCTTTTTTTTTTCCCTCCCCCTTTATTTCCTCCCTGAATGGCTGTTTTTTGAGGGAGTTGTTTGGTTAGGTTGGGTTTTGTAGTATTTTGTTTATCAATTAACCTATCTCAAGCAGAAAACAGTTCTGAATATGTGAAACACGCTGTGTTGTGGATTGTACAAAAAAAGGCATGCTCAACTAACACCATCTAACGTGCCACCTCAGAGAGGTGTACTCTTCAAGTAAAATTTAATATATTGATTCCATTGCTGTTATCACGGGGACCATTTCCTTCTGCTTCAAGTGTGGTTTTATAAATTCTAAGATGAAAATGAGTTGAGGGAACTCTGCCAAGAGGAACTGCCGTCATATGTGTGAGTCATAAATGTTTTACTTAATTGGGGAAATTGCTCATTCTTTTACAAATTACATCCATTCCTAAATATTTTATTTAATAGCTAGCAAAAAGCCCATTCTGGGTCTTCAGTGCTTCATCACATCACTAACAGCAACATTTGAGTTTCAGTGCTATTACGCTGGCCCATTCACCAAGAAATTGGCCAACGAAGCAGTGACTGATTCCTCGTGTCTCCTGCTTCTTTTGGGATATGCTCCCACAGGTCTCTCCAAAAGCTGTACTGGACAAATGCGGACTGTTGTGTGGGGTTTGTTTTTTTCCCTTAGAAATCACTCTTTCCCAGGAGATCACTTTTGAATTCAGACAATTTCCGCTCAAGATGAGTAACTTGTCAGATCCTGGTAATTCCTCAGAGCATGTAACAGGGCACAAATTACCTCCGCCTCACTTGAGCACATGGCGGCAAGGTCAATTAGGATTGCATAATCAATATTCAGTACTTTTATAACTTCATCCAGATGCTGAGAGCAGAAGAGCAATGTCCATGCATTTTGTTGTTGTAAATCCTTTCACAAGAAATGAACAATTGCCAAGAATGTGTAAACATTAAAGTAAGCAGCAATTATAACAGAATAATTAATGCCAGATGGACTTCTGCACCTGATATCAGTCAACATGCCAGTGAAAAAGAGCCATTTATTGCAAGGAATACTACAGCATATGTTGGGGCAACATCAGCATCTTTTCAAACATTAGATTGATTATTTTGAAAGCTGCTAATGTGTTGAGTTTCTTGCTGTGATTGTTCTTAGACATTGAAGCAAGATCCTTTTTTGTTAAAGATTTCCTGAGAAGGAAATATGATCTTCACTCTCCCTAGCTCCTCTGGCTATCGTCAGGTTTGGCAAATTTTCATTAAAACTTATAACTAAGCTGTTATTTAAACACTGACTCAAGATCATTGCTTAGCTGCTTTTAGAAATCCTTGTTATTTTCAGGCAATGAAAAATAGTGAGATAATATTTTTTTAAGCATTATGTAGCTAATAAAGTAAATTTTTAAAATTATTGCTGTTTCCAAAGCTGAATTTATTGGTTTGTAAAGGTTGATATTTTTGCAAGGAAGCACCAACTTGTCTCCATATGCATTTGCTTTTCCTAACATGAGATCTGGAGGTTTGTTTGCTTTCAAGAAGTGGTGAAAGGTCACTTGAGCATCAATTCAGGCTTTGGTATGGTGTCATTCCCCTCTGTAATACATGACAGGTGAGTGAGATATAGACTATATTGCATATACTTTGTTTTGGCAATCTCATTCTGATGTGTTTCTTGTAATTATGACCCCCCCAAAAATGCTGTTCTCTTAATTATTCTTTTTTGTTGTTTTCATTTAATTTTATTTACTTCTGTTGTTCAAAACCTGAACTACTTTTGAAGTGATAGAGCTCTGCAGAGTGGAGGAATTTTTCAGTTCAGTGGAACAAACTTCAGGCTGATCCTGGCGATACTTAGTATATGCTGCCTAATTTTTCTGCACCCTTTTCAACACAGAGTGGCTCTGTGTGCTGTAGGACAGTTCAGTCTGAAGCTGAAATAAGTGACTGCTCACTGGAAGTATTTGCACACTCGTATCTGTCAGAGTGCTGTAGTCCTACCCACTACCCTCATTGCATGGATAGTCTCATGAAACATTTCCAAGCGTAAGTTTAAAATGGAGAGTGCAGGGACTGGGAGACATCTAGTAAAAAGATCTGCACACACTTCTCCAGCCATCCAGTGCAGTAAGGTGACAATCTCTCTCTCTTGCACTCCGTGGACTGCAATTCCCTTCATGCCAGCTTCCAGTGCATGGCCAGCACCACACGTGTCAGTGGGAGTAATCTCGCACTCAAGATAAAGGGTGCCTAAAGGCAGGCAGGGCTGGAGACCAGGAGGGATTTCTTCAGAACGCTCTTCCATTCAGCTTTGCACATGCTGAGACTGACAGATGCACTGAAGGGGAACAAATTTCTGGTAGTGGATCTGTCTTACACAGCTCTAACTCACACTAGGAGACCTTATTGAAACCCTGAACCTCCTTCATGCCATGCCTCACGATTCCAACAAATTCTGGCATGCTAACCATAATGCATGCAGGTTTATAGCACTATTTATAAACTCTTGAGTTTCCTCTTGTATTGTTTCTAGCTGAGGGAGTATGGGATGTGCAATTCATCCCATCAGATTTTATTGAGGAGTTATCCGCAGTTATGTGTATGCTGGATTCTCTTGAGAGACAACATCTGTTTTCTGCAGTATTTCAAGTTTGAAATGGTTGTGGGTTGTCATAGCTTGTTTAATTAACAAAAGAATACAATTAAATCATGTGAATTAATTGCATTTCTTGTCAAATGCAACATTAACTCCATAAGCCACAAAATAGGGAGGTTTCGTCTGTAAACTATTTGCTGATTTTTTGGTATCTTCTAATCACTTGTTTTCCCTACTTTATGTAAGTACGGATTCTTCTGGTTTTCTTCCTCTATTTAGAAACCATGTTATGCCTGTAAAACAGACACATCTTGACTTATAGGGGAAAAAAGACACCAAACATGAGTTGGACGTAGTCCTCAAGACCATCTGTTTTGCAAATCATGACATTGTGCTAACCCAGTTAAGGCAATCTCAGGTTCTGTTAGGATTTTTCACACAGATAAATAAAAAAATATAGATATATTTATAATTATGGGTGGATGTGACACACACTTAACGGCAGGATATGTTGATGACTGATGAGCATTTGTATGATAAAAAGAGAAGCTGAGCACCATAGTTCCTCTTGGGACCATAACAAACCTGGCTAGCAGAGTCTTGGTACTTGACTGTTCAACTGTTATGTAAATCTTATGGCCAACTAAAATTACAAGTCAACACATAACTGTAATTTAAATGAAACTCAGTCACTCTTCAGTGACAGTAGATGTGTTCTTGGAAAGGGTGTGGAACAACACGTTTGTATGTCTTCCTTGAAAATAACTGGCGTTCTCTATTTGTAAGGAAGTTCATGATGTTTGGATTTTTTTTGTTCAGTCACGTAAGTAAACTTCAGAAAGCTCATAAATGCCTAGTATAACAGTAGCCTTCAGGCAATCTTAACTAAAATTGTATTTTATCTTCCACCAGTTGTACATTTCCAGGATAAACTGACTGTAAGACTTGCTGGTTTTGACTCCTAAACATACAGTGCCATAGTAATGAATAGGCATTGTATGGTTCACATCATCTCCCTGCAGCTGATGCCCTCTCATAGATGCATAGACAGTTCGTACAGAAAATGGTTGATTCCAGTGAGTTCCTACAAAACTAGTTCCTGTTAATTCCTAAATGATATATTGTGGGCAGCAGCTGGATGACTTCTTTGTAAAAACTTTTTTTTTTCCTTCTGCATAAAGCATTCATATGAATTGCATTAAGTCTTAAGCTACAAAGTTCATGCCTTACTTTCCTTCTCCCAGGGAAAGTGTGATAGTAGCTGTTTTGGTCAAATTAAATACTTATTATTTCAACTATCTAAACTGGGTTTGTGGTCTTTAGTGGATAATGTACTGTCATTTGCTGCTTCTTACCCTTTTCTCAAAGCCATGCTATGCAATGTTGCATAGTTACCAATCTATAACCCAAAGGTTGTTTATATGAGAGTGGTGAGTTGTGCTGATCTCTATGCAAAATATAGAGGGTTTATATTTTATGAGATGGCTAGAAAGCTGCTCTAGGACTGTAAATTTCTGTGGGGTTTTTTTCATGCTGAACACACCTGCTAATTACCAGAATGATTTATGTTTTAGGTATATTTTCTCTGTCATTGTTCATTCTCCTTTTTGTTTTTCCAGTTTTAGAACTGAAATAATTTTAGAAAGTAGTTACCTCAGAAAGCCTTGGAGAGGTGGAGGTAGCCTGCCGGCCACTGTGCAGGTACAATACGTGCTACAGCTGGGGGACAGGTAGGATTCCCCCTCCGTGTACAAAAATCTAGGCTCTGACTTAGGGAGAGGGATGCCTCCGGGTCATGCCTACTGGAGTAAAGGTCAGCCTGTGAACTCACACATTGATGCCTTCATTTAGCATTGTGGAAAATGGTGAGAGGGAAGAGGATCATTCTGAGCCTCATTTTCCATGTGGAAAGCCAGTCAGCTGAAACCTCAATTCAGCTTTGCAGCTGGCTGAGCCTCTTCCCTGCCTTTTTGGTTAAAGGAAAGAAATGAAGGGCTGAAGAGAAAATAATCAGTAGGAATCTCCTCAGCCAGCCATCTCCTCCTATTGACCTTGAAGTAATGAAAAAGAGGTAGATGCTGCTGCATGTTACTGCTGTGCGTCCAGAAAATGAGAGCAGAGAGTAATGATCATAAATCTATGTGGCTTTGCCTGTTTGGAAGTCTGGGCCATGGGGAAAATGACAGCGCGTGTTTTATTTTCACTCTGTAATTCACATAAGTATTCTTCCCAAAGTGTTTTGCCTTGTACTGAATTTTATCCAGCAGTAATTTTAATTCAGATGAACACATTCCCTTTTGTTGATTTAAATTTTTAATATGAGAATAGTTGTGTTCCCTGAACCAGCAATAAACAGGTTTGATATTCCCATTTTATAGATGTAATAACTTTCCATTAGTTAATACAGAGGAGTTACACCGATGTAGAACTGGGCCTATGAAAGAAAAAAAAAATCCAAAATACATATGTAGGGTGCTTTTTTTAAAATTTCTTTTTGAAAAAAAATAATGAAAAACTCCCCTACAGTAGCTATATTAAACTTAAAAAAGGAAAGCAAAAAAAAAAAAGGAATAAGAAAAAAAAGAACCTGGAATTTGGGAGTTTACTTTCAGATGTCAAATTGCCATACACAGAGTAACCAGAAAGTTGTCATTGGAAATTTGTTCATTCCCCTCCCAGTGAGATAGATGTAATTCATTAGGGCAGTTCCTTGTCAAGCGTTAACTCAGAAAGTGGGAGGAATCTGAGACAGCAAATAATTCAGTATCCCTAATGATGTAGTAGTCCAACTAGTGTGGCCAATGAATAAAGAATAGTAGCAAGGTGTTTTGGTACTTAGCTAAGATGCCAAGGCACTGTCAGCCAATAAATGATGTCATGCAATCAGAGGCAGGGTTTGGTCGATGCAAACTGACAGTTTTGTCTTTTAATCCTACTATGTACAATAACAAAACATCAGGAAGGACTATATTTAAAAACAGAGGAAATGTACTGAGTCCACTAGAAGAGCTTGTTGCATTGTTTTTTCTTAGAGCTAGATCTCGAGTGAGATGATGGCTGCACCAGTGCTGAGCTCCCTGAGGCTACTTTCCCCCTTCTCAACGTGAAATTAACCTGTGAAATGGCAGCAGGGCTCTGGAGTAAATGGGACCGTGGTGGGGAGATCTTACAGTTTGCTTGTATTCCCATGACAGAGGCATTACAAGAGCGTTCGGAGTCCAGATGAAGCATAAGGCAGATGTTAACCCCATCACTGAATATGCAGCAGATCAGGCTGACATAAAGAAATGCAGTCCGATCCAGAGCGAGGGGGGTGGGCCTGTAAGTCTGGCACCGTGGAGGAGTTAGGATGGTGGTCATATGTTTTTTGTCTTTTGAGGCCAATTAGCCTGTTAGAGCTTGCCTTCAGCCAGAGAAAACACCGTAGCTGAGCTGTGCTTCTTGGGGAATTAGGGAGGATGGAGGGAGGAAGTTGCCCAGCCCTGAACTCTCTGCTGGAGAGCTGGAGGTGATGGCTGGTCACAGTGTACTCTGGCTGCTCCCCTGCAGCCAGTGGCCTGGTGGTGATCTGGTCGTACAGTAAAGAGATATAATTCATCAGCCGACCAACCCTGGCCAGAAAAACATGTATTTACATCAGATCAGTGTGTTGAATAAGGTTGGTTGCGGTGTGTGCCAGAACCAGCTCCAAGGGGGAATCATCCCAGAGGTTCACAGGGTGAAACTGTTCCCTTTCAGCAGTTTTTTTCAGCTCATATCATGAAAACATACCCTAATGTGACTCTTTCTGTAGGTTATTATGTTTCTGGTACTCAAGCCAGTGTAATTTTTGTTTTCTTTCTACAAAGCCATGTTTGAAGGTTACCTTCTGTGGTCAGGTTAACCACCAGTTTTAATGAGCTCTGCTGACTTGCCCTGGCTAAAAGTTTGTTCCTCAAAATCTAACATCTATTAAATAAGATTTAATGCCTAAAGACTCTTAGCCAACAAACAGTCAAGCGAAGTTGAACTCCAGGTTTGTTTCCAGAGATTGTAAGGTCTTTCATCAATTTAGGTCTTAATATAGGACCTAATGTAGCAGGACCATTCTCCATTTGTGAGGTTAAAATATCAAAAGGACTTAAGGAGTCCTTTTTAGAGTGCCTTGAGTTAGTGGAGATACAGTGAGATATTCAGGGCTTCTGACTATCATTTTAGGAAGATTTAGGGTGTGAATCCAAAGTGATACGGGTTGATCCAAACTGGTCCTGCCTTAAAACTGCCCCACAGTCACAGCCTTTACCCTGTGCCAGTGATGGCATTGGGGTACAGGGAAGCCCTTCCTGTCTCAAGGTGCTGAAACAGGATGAAGCAGATCAAAAATCAGCATTATTCTGCCAAACCTGCTCTCCAGACATTTCCTTTGCAAGGGATAAGTGGGGAGTCCTGGGGCAGGGAGTTGAGAAGCTGGGGTACCTCTGATTTAAAGTGGCTTAAACTATTGTGGACCAGCCCCTCAAGATTTCCATGTCATCCACATGTCTTTAATTGCTGCTAAAATGCCAGTTTCGAATAATAGTATAAGTAGTGTGAGCAGAGCTGTAGTTAACTGTGTAATTTAAGTCCATGAAACTATTTACATGTTTAAAAGTATGCAGATGCTGGTGTCTTATGCTAGATCAGGATCTTAATTATGCATAGTTTGAGATAATTGGGTTGCTTTAGCTTCATATCTCAACCTGCTAATTCTAACTATTAAATTAGGATTCAGCTGTAATCCTTGTATGTTTAGTTGAACTATTTCAATTTGTTCCTTACATTAGGTAAGTGTTGCAATTAATTCTGGTTCTCTGTTCTGGTTTTCTGTGAGAGAGGTCTGAGTTCAACACATTCATATCACCAGGTAAATTAAGACAATTATGTCCTTGCCCTTTGCTGTGTGATTTTTTTTCAGGAGATATAAATGGATAAATGTTCTGGGTAAATATTCTGAGGAACCAGTAAGTCCCAAAGGGGCTTCATTTTGTTACAGAGTTTATTATCAGGTTACTATTCTAGCCTGTATTTTGTGGCTTTTGTTTCCTCTTTCCTATCTTTTAGAAGCTCATACTTAAAAATGAATCAATAAAGTACCAAGTTTGACGTTTTTAACAGAAAGAAAAAATGTGGTAATGATCACATCTGCGGACGAGTCCATGTTGAACAATCCAGCCTTTCTCTTAATCTAAGGTTTACACGGGTGGAGTGATTATCTGCTTACAGGTGCACAAGTTTAACTTAATTTCATTGTTTCCACAGATGAGCACCATGCCAGGACTGCCCACAAGGCCATGTTTCTATGACATTGACCTTGACCCCATCACAGAGCAAGTGAAAGGATTGTTTTGAGAGTGAGGTCCAAATTCAGGTCGGTCAACAGCCTTTATTTTCCTGTTCCAGCCTGGGGGAGGATGTTTGTCTCTAGCATGCATATAGAAAAGGTTGTCAGGCCCTAGAGTCAGTAAGGACTTCACACACTTTGGGGGGATTTGGGAAATATTTCAAAATGTGCACTTTATCACGTGGGTTTCTCGTTTGCTGAATGGTGTGTGACACTTTGCTGGTGTACGCTAATGGTGCCTTTTGGATTTTATGGTACTGTCATTTTGGCTTGAGGAGAAGCCAGCTCTGCAACTGCCCTGCTCTTTGGCTATGGAAAATGCCAGTCTGAAGAAACCAAGCCATCTTACCTCAATAGAAATAATCTTTGATACTACACTTGTGTGGCAGTGTGTGTCTGTCATTACATAGATACCAGGGGAGATGTTCAGCTTGTTCATAGCTCTGCTTTGTTTTTTCATGTTTTGTTTTTGTAACTGCTGCCATCTCTCTCAAATGGTAGTAAGCATTCCAGGAACACAGAGCTATCCTCTTAGCCTGTTTTTCATGCTGGATTCTCTCCCTTTTCCTCGAAGGTTGCAGTTCCCCCACCGCCTCCTCCCCTTTTCTAAGTACTTAGTCTTCTTGGTGTCCTGCTTTAATTTTGTGTAGCACATGTTCCGCACTTAAAAATCCAAGATGTTATGAAAATATTTCATGCTACTCCACTTTAACCTTGTAACATAATAAGTGGACTAAGAGAGAACGTAACCCTGACTGAAACAAACCATGTGTGCCTGTGATGGGATTCTCCCCTTTCATCACTTAACTCTCTCCTTTCCTCCAACAAATTGGTCTGGAAAGAAAAATGGTTTCTTTTAGACCAAACAACAGTATTACTATGAACTAATAGGACTGTGACAGGACCCCAGATCAGCCACAGCTCTGAGGTGGATATGCCCAGGTGCTTCAGCCCTGCTCTAGCAAGCCTTTATTCTAGTTTGAGAGGATTGGCTTTTGCTTCTGTGTTTTGATGGATTGTTTGGAGGAGGGGAGGGGTTTGCACAACCCAACCAAACCAAGTTAACTGTTCACTTGCCCATAATTGAATGTCACAATATTTATGTCACATCTGGTGAGAGCAGATTCTGCCAGTTTGTGCGTGCCAGTCAAGACAAGTAAAAAGCAGCTAGCTTGAAAGTTAACCTGCATGCACAGGTAATTACTGCCCTAACTGCAAACCATCACTGAGTACTCTGTTGCTGGGTAGTGTTATGCACACCACGTCTTGGCATATATCCCACTCTTGTTACCAATAGGCATTATATGCCTGACAGCTTCATGCATACTTATTCATCATGTGTCAGTCATGTAATTACTTCTGAGTCATTTGAAATGGCTGTAGAATTCTAATGTAAAATCTATATGCAGATTCACATAGCCTGGTTAATTGGGTGTTTACTGACTAGTCTTACACAAATCCATCCAAACCATGGATTGGTGAATTTTGAAGAACAACAGCAATTAAGCAGACAAAATACTCCATTCCAACTCCAACTTCCAATTGTGAAGACCTCTCACTGGAAGTTGTGCAAGAAATGAAAACGTGAAATTTGTCTTTTAGTCAGTGATGGTATTTTGTCAGATGTAAAAACAAATGCTACCAAAGTCACAAAAACTTAATAGTAAGGTAGGAAATAGCATACATATCCCACTGCTGATAAATTATTTCAATTTTGTTATGGAGGTATTGTTTCATCAGACAGATGAATGATTCATTAAGTTTAAGCCTTTTAAATTAAAAAACCCAGCTTGATCATGTATATTTTTCATCAATATAGGCTTATACTCACCTGTGTTCCTACCTTTAACCATCTAAATAAATGCTTGAGAGTATTGTAATACCCAGTGAGCTCCACAAAAGTAGTCAAGTGTTCATTACCTCTAAAATTCATCTGCTTCATGCACTAGATTTGTACATTTCTAATTTTGGATGAAAAAAGAAAAAAATATTCCCATGTAGTATTTACTTACAACTTTCTGTAGAGAAGTTTAGTATTATTCTTTGTTTTCACACATTCACCAAAGTGAATCCACAGTGTAGCTGATACTACACTTGGAGGTCTTTGTGTGTTTGTTTCTATGATGGCAGATCAAGGGATTTTTTTCCCACTTAATTTGAATTCTTTTCTTAGTGTTTTAGTGT
This sequence comes from Sclerurus mexicanus, assembly GCA_013396755.1. Taxonomy (NCBI): domain Eukaryota; kingdom Metazoa; phylum Chordata; class Aves; order Passeriformes; family Furnariidae; genus Sclerurus; species Sclerurus mexicanus. Next base: position 876,129 of record VWZF01003555.1, on the reverse strand, counting down.
ACAATGTAATAATACTAGTAATATGATATTGTGCCAACTCATTAGGACTGATTCAAGATGTCGTAATTGAAAAATATTTAGAGATTTGTGGAAGAGCTGCAGATGTTTCATTATAAACATGCCTGCAGAGCTGAGAACAGTTGCTTTAGTGTGCAGTTTATATCCTCCTCTGCAATGCATTTTGTCATCAGACTTGTGAAAGAGATACAGGCAAAAGTTTCTGCATCTCGGGATGCTGTGTGAGGCTCTGACTGGGCTGAAACATTGGATGTCATTAGCCTCTCTGATTTTTCTCTGCCATTCACTGCATTAATGAAGTAGATGATAGTTCTCATAAAAATTTGCAGAACACCAGTCATTAGAACATGCTCTAAAAAGTCACAGAAACAATAACTTTATTGTAAAAGCTAGCTCTGTTTTTCTCTGTTGACAAATAGCCAATACATGGATACACAATACTGCAGTCTCACTGTTGGAATAACATGATGATCTATCAAAAAAAAAAAAAAAAAAAGAGAAGCATTAATACCTAGAAATGAACCCAAAAGAATCTGGCTTGTTCTTCATCACTGTCCACTGCCCTATTTAAATTATACTGCCCAGCTCATACACTAAAGAAGTTGAAATTGTTTCCTTAGGTGCTGTCTGTATGGAGCACCAGTCACAATAAGACTTACATGGAGGCAAGTCTGCCAATAGGAAAAAATATTTAAAAAAAAAAGTCTTACTTGCACAGTGAGGAGAATTCATGAACCTGACCCACTCTGCACAAGTAAAGTCTGTTAAGGACCCTTGTGAGGTTTAAGGATTCCTCAAATTTAAAATTAGTGGCAATAGGTGCCTGCTCTTACTGGGCCAGGTTGCCTTTGAGTATTTGGGTTGATGGAGTGGGGTTGGGCTGTTGTTCGTGGTTGGTTTTGACTTAGTAAGTGTCCACAGTGGTGGATATATTCTTGCGGTCTTCTCCTCTTCAAAAGTGGCAGAGCATCAGAATTATTTTAATATGCACTATGGATACCTTGCCAACCTCCGAGCTTTTCTGAATGTAAGATGAATCCCAGAACTCTGCCTGTGGGCATCTTCATGGCCATGAAGAAGTCCATGAGGGCATGACACCAAAATATCACATATAGATAGAAAGCATTTGAAGACCTTTCCTTTACATCCACAAAACTGATCCTATGAAACAAGAAAATTACTTCTTTTCATCTCATTTCACAGTGTTGAGTTTCAGCAATTGCTACAGTAATGTACAGTCTGAAGTCTGTGTAATACTGAAATATGAGTACAGATTTTTGTTTCTCACCTAGCAGGGTTGCAGAGATAATAAGGAGGGTTAGTTATGCCACATGCACCTCCTTTTTGTTTATTATGGTTAAGGCAAAAATATCCAATTTCACTGCAACACTACTTTTAGGTTGTAAAGCTTCTAATTTTTTTTCTTTAAATAAAGCAAAGATGTTTTGTCTCAATGTATAAATTCTTTATCTTTCTCATTTCAGAAGCCTGAAAATTAAGAACTGCAACTTTCCCATTTCCTGCAAGTAGGAGACAAAAATGAATCTGAAATATTCCTGTTATGTGTCTCTGGAGGAGTGTCAAGATAGACCAAAGAGCAAAAGTTTACTCTTTCTTCAAACTAGTTTTTACAATGAAATATAGCTGTAAGGTTAAAAAAAAAAAAAAAAAGAAAAAACTCAGCAAGCTTTTACTTTTACTCACTGTCACACAGGGAGCTCTCTACCAGGGTTTACCCTTGTTTGTGGATAAAATTACATCGAAAAAGAGCAGTTTTTAAACTCAGAGTTTTCATCTTTTGTCGAGGAGGAGTTTACAGAAGTATTTCCTTCATCTTGGCTATCTAAAAACTTGTGTAAACCTGATTATGCTGTGTGACCAAGCCTGTTTCTCTCTGAAAAGTACACTTTTGCTCCTGGCATTCAGGAGCTGAATCTACACACAGATTAACTGCACATTTTTGAGTTATCATCAAGCGTTGCTCTGGATGTGTTTGGGCAACAGCCAAACTTCAAGCAAGGAAGATATTAAACAGAAAAAGAACAGAGCATGTATTTTGTGAAAGGTTTTTAATACATAATTTGTTTCCTTGTTGGGCAAAGATCTTTTGAAACGCTTAAGCCATAGCTGTCTTGTATCCCTAGGTCTGTCTTTATCCAAAGCATGTGTTACAGGCTGTCCAGCTGATTATGTGCTTGTGGTGAAGCTGACTGTTCAGAGAGGGCACCTCTCCTTCTGAGGGCTGTTTTGCTCCTGTTCATGGCTAATGAAGCCTCCTGCTGTGCTGGCTCCCGACCTAGAGTTTTTCCCTGGCAATACACAACACCCAGTAACAACAGAGGAATGTCCATCAAGCAGGGATGTGACAGGGCACAGCTTTGTTCTGCTTCATTTTGCAGGTTTTAACCACCATACTTGCAAAATCGGAGGTGTTTCTATTTGAAGGGGGTATTTAAACAAGCTGAATTGTAAATCGTGTGTTTAACTTTACCTCAGTAACTTACCTTTTCCTAAACCTGCAGCAAAACAAGCCTCAGGCACAGGATACTGCATTTAGCTTTCCAAGCTGTTACTCCTCAGGAAACTCTCACTGAATGACTGTTGGTTCCTTCAATAGCAAAAAAGGCAACAGAACAATAGGGTGAATCGAGACAATAGGCCATTGTTTTTTTAGGTAAAAAGCGGTGAAATAATGATGAGAGAGTTTATTTTCCTGGTGACGTTTTCCATCCTGTCGCTTTGCTCTGCTTACGCACATCTGCATGTTATGGGCTTCTGCTGGGGAGTTTTGGTTCCTTTCTACAGAGCCACATTTGGAGACTTAATTATCTCAGGAGCTCTGTAGTAATTGAGGGGTTTGTTTTGGTTTTTAAAATCATGCTTCGTTATTTATAACCTCAAGACTATAATTATGGGCAGTAGAGCAAACTGGGGACAATTAATTATCTGTGCCTTCCCTGGAGTACCACGGAAATGTCCGGTGACTGCATTTCAGTGCTATTCATAGCGTGGTTCTCCAACACCACAGGGATTGCTCTGAAGATAAATTTAAATGTAAAAACTAGAGCAATTTGATATTTTATCCTTATTAGACGACAGAGCTCATAATGGCCTAGACTGTGGATGCTTTAATTACACTGGGACATGACAAACATGATAAGTAGAAAGTAAGATTCAAGTGTGACTCTCACAGCTGCTGGAAAGAGAGATTTCTGATATTGTCTATTAAATTGTGCCACAAAATACAACCATGCTCTTCATACACATAGCAGCATTGTAAATTAGTCTTGCACACACTGAGCTATATAGCCAAGAAATAGCCAAAGAGTTTTGCAGGAAATAAGTGTGGTTTCTGGACACAGTTTTTCTAGTTGTGTCCTTACAAGAAAAATAAACAAGGTTTTCCCTCCATCTTGTCCAGAGAAATTCAGAAAACCATAATTGTGCCTTACTAGGGCTTGCCGTAGTTCCCCTGCAGGTGCACTTGAATTGTCCCCATGCATTGTGGGATACTAAATGTGGCACCAGCTGACTGACTGCCTGTGAAGCTTCTGTATCGATATGGACATCTGAGTAATAAGTTTTATAAGTCACATCAAACTGCTGCTTGGTACCTTCTGTAGTGTCCTCTCCATATTATCCCTTCAGGCCACGCAGACTGGGACTGTTTATCTGACCTGTCAGTCTCTCCCTAAAACACCATTCCAGCTCTTTTAGTTGAGAGTTGATAAGCATCCTGTAATTTTTCTACTGTCATGTGCACAGGATTTTTAGATTGTTTAGACAGCTTCAGTAATTCAAGGAAAGCTGGAGTGGCCCACTCTTCTTTTATCGTAGTTTCCCCCCACCCAATCTAGTTAACTAGCTGCAAAATCTCTCAATTTTTTGTCCTTTGCCATGATACAAAGAGATTGAGCTATTGGCCACCAGCTAAGTTGCAGACACTTCCACAGTATATTCCCTGGGGCCACCCTGATACTGAGCCCTTCATCCAGAAGAGTTTAAAATGAAAAGTTTTTAAGATCAGTGTTACTGGTAGGTATGTCACTTGTTACATGGATGTGACTGGAGGCATGGGACCCCTGCCTTTGCATTTACTCTGAGCAACATTGGTCATATGGCAGGACCATAGCTTTTATAAGGCAGCTTGCCATGCTGTTTGCTAAAGTGTCTTAAGCACCATGTGGTTGTTTATTATCAGATCTGCTTTTTGTAGTGACTGAATACTTCATTATTGCTACTGCTGAACTACTTCTGTAGTGACATTGAAATACTTCAGACTGTGTGCAATGGGTTTCCTCATTTGTATTTCAAAATTCAAAATCCTAGAATTTCAGTTGCCATGAAAATAAAGTCTGTGTGTGTACTAATGTTGAGTTTGCACAAGTCATGCCTGTCTGAAGACTGAATTAATTAATAAAATACATCCATTGTTTAATATTGTACTCTGTGATCTTCTCTATTTAAATAGACTTTTAGTTCCTCATAAGCCACTTAGTCTTGCCATGTACCTATCTCCAGCTAAACACAGTTACACCAAGGAAGGAGAGGAGCTCTGGCACTGTGGTGGAGTGCCAGATGTGAGCAAGGCATGGGACTCTTACCTGGCTTCCCAGAACCCAGGAAAGTGTTTGGTCTCTGGCTGTTGCCACAAAGGGCCATGCATTGCAGGGTTGTCCACAGGATCTTCTCCATCAGTACAATCCTTTTGAAGTTGGTTTGTGCTTGGGGAAGGACGTACTAGGCTAACATCCTGTCCTGGTCCCAGAATAATTTGCTGTTGCCTTTGGACCTTGACGTGAAAGGCTGGATCAGACACAAGGGTCAGTTAGACACTTTCCACTTCTCAGCTGGCAGCTGGAGTTGTGTGAAGCAGTGTCAGGCACAAGAATATATATATATCTGTGGGCTTCTCAAGGCGGGATTTAAACATAACCAATGCAAAAGCTTCAGGAACTATGGGTGTTAAATCAACTCAGCCATAACACAGCAGAAAGCATCCCAGGAGCAGGAATTCATAAAATGGGGAATGTGAGGGAAGAAGTTGAGCATTTCAGGCACATACTGGACAGTGCTCCTGTTTTCTAAATAGCTAAATGAAGTCTCAACCATATGACTTGGATTAGAACTGGGTTTGTTGCATGCTTCTCATGGCTAGATTTCCAAACAGCTTTTCAGCTTCTCTACAATGTTTCAGGCAGGACCTTGTGCTTACTGAGCCGGTCTCAAGCTCTAGGTTTGCTCTTCACTGGTCCCTGGGTCTACCCTGCTGGTGGCCACCCAACAAGCCAAGGTGAGCATGGGAGGCATATGTAAACTCTCCCTTTCCACTAAATTATTGGGGTTGTGAGGCAGGGTAGCCAGTTTTACCCTTTTCAACTTCCAGTTTTTCTTTACAATATTCTTTTGAGAAAATATTTCAGAGAAAAATTTTAAGGCCAAGGTAGGAGCTCCTGCTTGAGAGGGCTGGAATGGAAATCCTGAAAGCCTCTTCAAGCATTTGTTCTGAGAACAGGACTGCTGTGCTATACATGTTACCATACACTGTGGGTTTAAGACCAGAGTGTTTACATAAAGTAAGCTAAATTCAAATATTTTCACAAGTGCGTTCATAATAATAGTTCCCTGCTCCATGCAGTCTAGTGTAATATATGACATATACACAAGCATGAGCAAAAATGTATTTGTGCATGCAGTTTTTTTGTAAAATCTTATGTAATATCTGCTTCCTCAGTAAACTTTTTAGCTTAGACCTTTTGAGTAATGAGTGGGAAGAGCTAGACTGCTACATTCCAGCATAGGTTCAACTGGCAAGACCCTGACAAAGCTTTTTAAGTCAACTCTGCATTGGGTGATCTCCAGGTCCCTTCCAAGGTAAAATGTGATGCTAGTAGAAGTTAGCACTGAGGAAGCAGAGAGCTGAAACACACACACACACACACTGTAGGAACCTTAAGAACTTAACTTTGCAGAGTACTAATAAAAAAGAGGATGTATCAAATACAAGTCATGCCCACTTTTATGCAATACACTAAATCAAGGTTTAAGTTATGACATTTTAAAAGCTAAATTGTTTCCCACTGGGCAATTTCCATCATGGTATTTCAATTCAATTACCATCAACATCTGGTCAAAGTTAGATTCCTAATGCCAAAGAAGAGTTCCAGCTTTTCAGGACACAGCCTGTTAGTTACCATATAATGCAGCCCATGCATGTTCTTAGCACATACACAGTTTATTCTCCAGAAAAATATAATTACAGCTGTATTTGTACAAAACATGTATTATACACATAACATATATATACACACACACACCACTATATGAATTCTAGGGTATTTTCTTTCATTTTTGAGGAAAGGCTCAAGGGGAAACCTGAGAGAAGAGAATGTCTGACTTGTGGAGCAGACCAGCTCCTACACAGCTTTCAGTCAGACAGAATCTCCACAAGGAGACAGCCTCCCCGTATTGGCTGGTCCCGTGCTTGGGTGCTACACATATTCCCACACAGCTCCAGCTCATCTGGATCACTTTGGTGTCTCCACTGCAGTCAGAAAAAGTTATATTGGCCAACCTGTTTTTTTTTTTTTTCTCAGGTGTTAGAGGTAAGTGAACTCTCCCTGAGGAAGGTTTTTGGGGAGAGCAAGAAAACCAACATCTTCTAACTCCAATCTGTTCCTTATGACATTAGCCTAAAGCATCAGTTTAATGAACCAAGCCCTACACATCAGTGCCATATATGTGTCGATTTTTTTTCCCCTATGTTTACCCAACAGTTCAACCACTTCATTCAGTGACAGACATTAGTGCCTGGTAAAAACTTGTTCATCCAGGATGAAACATGTATCTAATTCTGCTTCCTGAACTACTGAAAGTCAGACAGACTTTAGATCCCAGTTTGTTAGTAATAACCAAGTATGCAAGTTTTTTAATTCTTAATAATAAGTGGAAAATGAAAAATAATAAGAGAAAATGATGAACATGGTAAATGAAGAAATAAAGTGCAGGAGTCAAATTGGCTCTTTTGGGACAGAATCACCTGAAAGCAATTGTAAATCAAGATGAGTCTGAGAAGTAATTTCACCAAATTTCACTTTAAAAAATTCCTTTAAATTGAGCGGTATATAACTTGCCACCAACAGTTTTGAAGGCTATGTCTAACACCAAAATAGTGCGTTTAACTGCAAATTGCTACTGAAAAGGCAACTTTTAATATTAATTTGGTTTTACAGAGAGACACTGAGCCAATTCATAGCCAGCAAGCTGTTCGCCATCAATTCTTCTTCACAGTGTAGACTGCCAGATCCCCAGGGATGGAAGGAAGATCTTATGTTGAGCTTGCACCTGGCATCACCAACAGTAACTGCAGGGGATCAGCAGGGTGGCAGCAATTACCATGGAGCCCCCAGAGGGGGGAAGGCACCAGGCTCAGGTTCCTGTATTTACTGAGTCCTCCCCATACGTGCCTCCTCTGTGGTGGGTCACTGCTACAGATAACCTCACCTTCTGCTAAATTTGGGCATCTCTATCCCACAACTGCACTTACTCAGCAACAAACAAACACAACAAACCACACACCAGCTTAGAAGCAGAAATGGAAGAGTTATACCCAGTACGATTTAAACACGTCTGGGAGCTGTACAGACAGCCTGCAATTATCAAATCAAGAGTTTCACGAGCTGTTTAAAAGACACGTGGTCTGTTTTTCTAACCCTTCACAAAAGACCAACAGCATCATCATCCAATACCATGCTGGGAAGAAGTGTGCAAAAAAGATACCTTAAAACACTACTTTTCTGCTGGTATTCCAGTTTTGTCCCTTTAAGCTTCAACAAAAACAAAACAAAAAACCCAAACAAGTAAAAGGCCCCAAGCCTCAATCTTTCCCAAAGAGAGAATCTCATCAAATATATCTGTTTATCTGCAAATGGATTCTTACCCCAAACATCTCTAATGCTCAGGTTTTTCCACTGTTTGAAAACGAGTGGTAAGAACAAACAGATAGGAGAAATACACTGTTTAATCCTGTACAAGGGATGATGAAGTGAACCTACAGAGCCATATCCAAACATTTTTAGATACAAGCCTGGATGCACAGGAGCAATTAGGCTTGCATACTTGAAAAACATGTTTGGGGAAGACCTTTTCCGTTCATAACTCCTGTGAAATGATTACGATAACCAGCTGCAGGGGGGAGACAGATGCTGGAAGAGCCAAACCTTACTTAGTGCGACTGAAATGGAAATGATCCAAGTAACCATTTACTCATCTGCATAAACTTGAATCTTAAATATAGCAGCATTTCACCTTTTGACCTTGAATTTCACATTGCCTTAACCAGCTTGACTTGAGCCTGAACAGCTACAGAAATGTTTACAGTCATTCGCTGCAGCAAGATTGAAGAAAACCTCACCTGGATCTTGAAACCAATGTCTGGGGACCGTTCAGACACAATCAGCACTGGAACCAGTTTGACTCACTGCAAACATTTGCTTCCCTGCCCCAGGGCTACCTAGAGCACTCCACAGCATCCCACCCTACAAACAGTGCAAATCCTGCTCCCCACAGCCCACCACCAGGTGAAGACACAGGTGTGGAGAGATGTACATGACAGACTTAAAAAAAAAACAAAACAAACAACAAACCTCCCCCAAGATTTAGAAATTTAAATGTTGGACTCAAAAATTCAAACATTTTTTAAATTCTACATGCTTTGTTTAAATGCCAGGGCCCATCAGGAAAATATATAGTTTTAAAAAAGCTATTTTCAACAGAAGTGAGGACTCCAATATAGAGACTGAGCAGGTTATCAGTCTACATTTATTCTAAATATTTTAAGAATATTTTAGAATTATCTTAAATATTCACCTAAGCCATCCATTCAGATCTGGTACAGACACTGTCCTTAACCATGCTGTTTGCACTGAACCACTCAGGATGGAAAGGACCCCTGGAGGTCCCCAGTTCCCACCATGTGCTCAAAGTTATATTTATTAGTAAACAAAATTTCTTCAAATAAATTTGTGCTTTCATATACAGATTTAGGGACTAGGTCACACACTGTAAGGTTGCTTACCTGCTGTAAATTGTAGGTCTTGCTCATTCATCCAACGTGCTGAAAAAACAAAAGCTTGCTGCAAAGGTGTGATGGCCAGAAGCAACACCAGCAAATAGTCCAGCAACTCCCCTGGACCATGGAAGCATGACAGCTATTTCCCAATCACCACCCAAAGGGGCCACATTAAGACCACAAACCTGTTTCTTGATTGGAATGGGTCATCATAGTCCAAATGATACCCTGGAGACTCTCAGAGCATTGACCTAGTCTTTTATTTCAAAGCACCAGAGGGAAAAAAACAAGAAGAAAAAAGCTCTCCTTCCACTCCCCCAGCTCTCAGATGTTTTAAGTTTCCCTAAAACAACAGAGGTCTGGCAGGTGCAGGTGCTGCCTATCCCCACATTGGTCTTCACCTGGGAGTTTTGGTCTCCCAGTGCTTATTGGGCTGAGGTATTTGGTTCAGTGGCCAACAGTTACCCTCACCATGGTAGAGGCAGCAAAGCTGTCTGTGGCCCCTCCACAGCCTCTCCTATGACAGCAGAAGGATGGGCTTAAACCACCAGTTCCGGATGCCTCAGGCCACACGGGTCATCTTGTCCTGGAGCAGGTGGGACAGTGCCTGCAGGAACTGCTCCATCAGCAAGGTGGATGGTGGGGATAGACAGTGTGGCTGAATCCTGCCTTGCAGTCAGCTCTGCCTGCTGTGCCAGTCATCCTGGCACCAGCTGGCACCAATTGGCACCATGATGCTGCAAGTCACAGTATCACATGCACCTGAACTTACCCTGAAAGCAAATTGCCCCTCAGCCCACCCTGGGTATGGCTGCCCTCTGTGTCTCTGGGGAAATTACACGGTGTACCTGAGGAGGTGGACAGTAGTTTGGGACCTTGGATGGATGTCAGGCCTTAGAAATCAGCATCCAACCACAAAATGCTGTGACCTGGCATACAGGTGTTTGTGAAGGTGCTCCTACAGCAGCACTCATGCATCACCTGGTTGGTGTGCATAGTGAGTGCTGCTGTTTCAGTACCACTTTGCAGCTTATCCAATAAGCCAATGGTGCTCTATCAGCAGACCATGGTAAGCTTTCCTCAGGGCTCTCAAACTCAGGCAAAGGAGCAAGGAAGGGGGAAGAAAACTGCCAGTTACTTGTGGTAGTGTGCTTTTCCTCTGAAATCATTATCCTGCTGGAAACTCCCTTGGCATTTGGAAAGTATCTGTGTTTAATCCCTGGTCTTGTTTAAAATGTAAAGTGCCTCGCCTTGAGACTGATAATTTAATCTCCTTTGGATAATTACTACCAACTAGACTAACAGCTGATAAAGGTCAAGTCATTGGTCATTCAAAGAAGGATTTCCCACAGTTCACAAAAAAACTTCTACTTGATCTTTGACTTGTGGGCTGCAGCATGTCATTGCTTTTGCCACTGGTAATCACTGCTGGGGGGTTGATACACTTGTGGGCATCTACACACACGTGGGCACACACACACATTTCATACACATAAATGTGAACTGGAAATGGCCAACTCCTTCAAACCAATATGTGATACCACAGCTCACCTCCAAAATAGTATTCAGTAAAATTTGTATCCCTACATGGCACTTTGTATATGTTTGCATATATTAAATTATTCTAAGGCTTACTAAGTAGTGAAGGGAGCTTCTTAGCTTTATTTTTGTTCTTTCTCAAGAAAACTGATCTTATGTGACCATTATATTTTTACATGTTTGTCCAGCCCCTAATACTGAATAGTCTCCGAGCAGTAAAATGACAGACAAGTAAATTACTATAGATTTTGTGAAAGCTGGGAGACAATGGGAGATGAAGGAGTGAAACGGAGACAGAGGAGAGAGACAAGAGCCCTTCCATGATGATATAGACATTTATAAGGAACAAACTTATAGGACGAAAATTTAACTTCTCAACAGACTACACTTTCATTACATATAATATTTTAATTATCTCATAATTCTGCTTGTAATTCAGTTGTTACATTTTAGAATCAGGAATCATACTGACTTAAGTTTGTAAATCTGGCGCAAGACAATATAATGTTCATAAAATCCTAAATTGCTACAATTCCCCACGTGATGGCCTTACTCAGCCCTGAAAATGGATCCATGAAAAGGAGATAAATCAGACGGTCCTTATTGCATGTTACCAATAGAAAATCCTCAATACAGGGCAAACTGACTTAATTTATTATTTTTCAACCTGTACAGACTGAGAGATTGCAAAAATTGAGTTCAGGGGAGAAACTTAAGCTCAGGACCTCAATGCTGCTCTGATACTCAGATCCCATGCAGTTTATTTTTGAGAAAGTGGATGCAATAGCAAGTAAAGTTCTCCATCTAAGTTGAAATAACGTATAGAAAACGTCTCAGATTCCAGCCATTCATTGCCCATACTGGCAGGAGAAATTTGGGACTTCTCTGATAAGTCCTTGGAGAGACACTAGGAAGCTATGGTTTCATGGAACAATAAGAGAAATTAATCTTGACATAATTTTTCAAATTATTGTTTTCCCCACCCCTGGCAGAAACCTGCTAAAACCTAGCCCCCAAAATATGATGCTCTCACCTTCCCAGACCTGCAGCCCTCCTGCACTATCCCCCAGAGCTGGTTCCTCTTGCATGCCCTGGCAATGGGACCTCCCTGTGCTCCTATGGTTTTTTCTTCCTCCCAGGAGCACATGGCTGCTGGAACATGCTGTACTCTGTGGGAGCTGATGGCAGACCCAGCCTCTCACTCCTGGTCACTCCCTTCCGTTTGTGGCCAGGATGAGACATTCACAGCATTTCAGTGATGCAAAGCAGCTACAGCAGGGAAGGAGTAAAATCAAAGGGTAACTCACACAATGAACATGTTAGAGGAGTAGAATACCAAATAAATCACCCTGTCCAAGAAAATGAGATTAATAATTACGTTACTGTTCTTGGCGTAAGAGAGAAGATCCATCCATGCCTATCCACTCTGTGGTGCTTGGGAAAGCAAAGTTGATACTATTGCTCACTAGTTTCTCCAATGCCCCAGCCATGGCCTGTGCATTTCCTATGCACATGGAGCAACTGGGCAGTTCCGAGGGCACATATTCCTGTATCACCCATGGATCCCTCTTTCTGGGGAGGGAGCACCTAGGCCTGATGCAACAAAAAAGTGCTTCTGTTGTGTTAGAGAAGAATTTATAAACAGCATTTCAGCCTCAACTGTTTAATCATGGAAATGTGTATAATTAGAAATCTTTTACCCATGGTCAATACATGGATACTATTAGGGCATAATGCAGTAGCTTCTTATAGCTCTGGGCAAATGCTGCCTGGTGGTTCAAGAGCTGCAGCAGAGAGAAAAACCTTGGCTGCTTCTGGTGAAAAGCTCAGAAGCTGTTTTTTAAAGAGAGGCCAGATTATGTCTGCACCTGTGGGTGTGGAAATGTTTGCAGCTGTGCAATGAGTACTTGTGTCTTTCACTTAAACCATCCAAGATTTGCATCACTACTACTACTATAAATGCTACCACAAATTTTGTTGCTATTTACAAGCCACACACAATGAAAGGTAGGAAAAGGCAGATCCTTTAAGTCTGGAAAATCCTGTTTGTTTTGCTGGTTCAGGTGTGCTCTGCGGCTCTACACTGAGCTAGAGCATTGCCATTAGTTTACTGAGGACACAGAGAAGGGGCAATATTTTCATCGTAATTACAATCCTGATCTTTACTGCAGAACCATTTAGTGACTGTGAAAACCAGCTTGACAAACAATTACTGTTCACAGGACTGAGGGATTGAGGAGACAGAAGAGCAAAGAATTAGGCCCAGAAGAATTGCTGGAGGAGACAAAACATATCTATTTCTATGCAGTGGGAAGATGAGAGGCACAGCACGGGCAGGTTGGTGTCTCTGCATACAAGTGCATAAAAAGCAGTGCCAGGCAGAGGTAATGGCTCATTTCAGTTGCCTGTTGAAATAGCTGGGAATAAGAGAAATTTGTGAATCAACTTCTTGAGGTTCTGTGTCTTTGTTGGACCACAGGCTGAGCGATGAGAAAAAAATTAAAATAATGACACAAAATTTGTAAAATTCTCCAGCAGAGGTGGGGGCTTTGTTTTGCACTCAATAGTATGCAGCAAGAGGACAGTGGGAAAAGAGCTAGCAGGTTCAATAGGATGTGTGCTGACATCAGTGGAAGTAGATGCATTGACCATTACAGAAGTTTGCACATCTGATTTATCAGTTCAAAACAATAATCAATAAAGCAGTACTTCTGGTTGGTTCAAAACCATTTAAAATAGTTTAAACTACTTAAAATATTCTGGCAAATTAAAAACAAATTTATGTGTAAACCTTGGAAATTTGAAACAAGGCTTTTTTGAAATATTTTAAATAAAAAATAGTACACTTCAAAACCATACAGCGTAGGATAAAACAGAGTTATAGTTCAAATACTGAAGGGCGAAGGTAAATTGGAGTTTTGGCTGACATTTTCAGAGTGAAATGAAAATATTAAAGGGTATATTATGTATATCTTTTCCTTATTTGCCTAGTCTCTGTAAGAAAGCTGATTTGAATATACCCTAGATGCTACCTAAAATCTTTTACTACTGCCCTAGGATCACCTATAGCCTGATTCAGAGTCTATTGATCAGTTTGGAGCCCTTTCCCTGACACCTGCCCAGCCCTGATGGGATCAGGGGAAGAAAGAAAGGTGGGACTACAGACAAGGTGCTTAAAGATAAAATCACTGGCAAGGTTTCCAGGAAAGAGGACTTTTGTTTGAACATATTGGTTGTTGGCAGAGACCAGACATGTCGACAACTCATGGTCTTTCATCCTTCTGCCTAGATTTTTGACCCAAATCCCTTGTGAGTTTTGATCAGTGCTTTGATAAAATGTAAAGACTTGATAAAAGACATGTTGATTTTTATCCTATTGAACCAGGACTCTAAGATAAGATAAAAATACATTGTTCTTAGAAGATGGAAATGATTCTTTTCTAAGAGATTCCTCAGTCACTGTTGATAGGTAAGAGGTCTTCATTATCAGAGGCACATAAGAAACATTGGTGCTCACGCAGGCAGAGTCAAGTGTTTGAGTTTTTATTTAAAGAAAATGTGTGACTCAAAAGCATCTGGCAGACAAGACAAAACATTTCAGAAATTTATTTTTCAAGATGAAAAATGGAAATAAATAGATCTTCAAATGTTCATTTCAGAACAGGAGGATTTATTTTCTCAGCTTTTTATGTTTTCCACTGGGAAATGAAAGGAAATGGTTGGATTTCTATCACTTTTTAAATACTCTAAAAACATTTTACTGCCTCACATTAATGGATAGATAATTGAACAAGACAGAGAAGAAACTAAAATTCACAATGAAGCCAAGTTTTCTGTTAGGGCTTAAGCATTTAGATTTTAATTTTTCCATCAAAATCAAGAAGAACTAAAATATTCACAGTGTAGCAAAACCCAATCCATTTCCTCAGAAAAGAAATGACAGGAGTTCCATCAATAGCTGTGGCCAGAATGGCAAAGAGGTGAGGGCAGCTTTTTGGAGGGACACAGTTTGGGCTAGTGACTCCAGGTGATTCTAAATGCTGTGGTGTTCCCACCTCCAGACACCCAGTGAGACCTGAACACAGGCAATGTGATCAAAGCCAAAACAATCTTCGCTGAGCTCCACAGCCCTGGGAAGGGTCTTGGTGCAGATCTGTTCTGCCAGCTTTACATGCTCAAAGTTTATAAAAGGAAAAACCAAGCAGATCCTCCTTCCCCTGGCTTGCTTGTTGAGACCTTATCCCCAGCCAAATCAATAGTGAAACTCCTGCTGCTCTCCGAGGAGGCAGGATTTCACCCAGAAAGATTACAGAACTTTAATTCAAGAACAAACCTCAGTGACTTCCAAAGCACTGCTGTTCACTGATCAAAAATATGGAATTTTTTAAAAGAAAACCCATCCCTTGGGCTATTTAATGAATGTGATACACCTATTTCACTCCTAGCCCTGAAGGCCATAGAAGGGCTCTTTCCCTTGTTATGCCAATACCTGCAGCGCTTCTGCTTTCCATCACTGAAAAATCCACTCTTTGTATTTACAAGTTCCTGCTATTTATAGACCCTAAAAGTCCTTGACCAACTGTTCATTTCATAAGTAATGCCGTCAGATGAAGCTTAATTTGCTGAATATAATGTTTCCTTTCCTTTGTCATATTGAATTACCAGCAATTATGGCTTTAGTCTAACGTAATATGAAACTAAGGCCACATAATAATTTACCCCATGAGCTGCACCAAGAGAGCTGCATCTGCAGTATCAGATCTAAGGCTTAGATCAGTCTGTGACTTCCTAAAATGTAAATAAGAAAAAGGTACTATAGGCTGGTGGAAAAACAAATTTAAAGGTCATCATTTTAATATGCAACTAAAAAAAAGTAACTAATGAGAGTCTTAAGAATGAAAACCAATGAGACTATAAATAAGCAAGCCAAATTTTAGCTCATGTTGAGTGGTACATCTTAATTCCAGCCTAGTATTATAAAGATATTTCCTTACGACATTCTCAAAAATAATGAATAAAATCCTTGAAATCTTTCTGAACAAGGGGCTTCAAACATCTGGAATTACAACTGAAATATCACTTGGTTTTCCACTCACTCAGTGGGAAAAAAAAAATGGATTATTATTCCTGCTCATAGTAATGACTTAAGTGAAGGATCACTCAGCATTATTCTCTCTCTGGTATTTTCCCCCACCTATTTCTTTACTACTACTAAGAATTGTTCAGAACAATGTAAGGAAGGAGGCAGATTGACAGGACCTGTGGCTGCAGCATCCTTCAGAGCTGACCTAGGACCCATGGTGGTACGTAGCTTCCATAAGACCCAAAGAGCTTGGCAGGCTGCTAATGGAGTCACTGCTTAAGCTGATATATCCTGGGGGTGAGATATTATTTCTATTTTGAAAATAGCTTACACTTTAGCTTAATTTCCTCTGACAGAGTGATAGCTCATATTCTAGTACTGGCAAGCTTGTAAAGGCCTAGAAAGTTGACTGAGGACACAAAATTTTAGATACTTATGCAAACCTCTTCTGAAAGCAGAGGGCTGTAAGCACATTCTACTTTTTCCTTGTGTCAAAAGTATCACATTGAGTTGCCTAAATCTGGGCCAAATTTCCAAAGTGCAAAGACTCACAAACAAATGAAGACACTTAAACATTCTCTTTTGAGCCTTTTTGCAAATTTGGGTAAAGATTTAGGATTTCCTGCACATTCATTCTTCCCTACTCAGGTAGCAGCACATTGCTGCAGGAGAAGAAAAAGGCAAATAAAAGGGAAGGTGTATCAGTTGACTTCCTAGACAAACGGGAATTAATACCACAAACACTTGTTTCCCTTTTGCATAGATACTGATTTGATACTTGAGTGAACATTATGAACTTGAGTTTTGCAGGGCTGAAGCAACTCACTTCCTTGGCAAGATGTGCCAAGAAGCCCAACTATAAAAGGACAAATTATTCATTTAACAGTTTTCATCATGTTGCTGACCTCCAAACGTGCCAAGATGCTACTGTATCATTTAAAATGGGAAAGAATGCCTCTGTGTTATCATCCACGAGATTCATGAGGGTCCCATTACAGCTACGCAGTGTGAGTGCAATGTTAAAAACCCCAAACAATACATAAAATAACACAGTCTAACTTGAGGAGCAAATATGGTCAGTCAAACTCAGTATTTAAAGACAAAACAAAGCACATGCCCATATGAAATATCATTACAGTCCATAAGGAGTAATTTGAGTTCAAAAATCAAATTGCTCAAACCTTGCTGGTGCTGATAGCTGTGTGCATGTAAGAACAGTGGCATGCAGAAGAGATGTGAGAGAATGGGATCACCCATTCCAGATTTACTTCCCCACAGCCCTCCAAACTGAAGCAACATTCCTGTTGTGTTAAATTTAACATAAATCATGTTCTCCCCTAACTGCAGGATCAGTCCTACTGGAAAGGGTGGTCCTGCCCACTCCTTCTCCCTACCTTGTCCTCACAGCATCTCCCCTTTTCTCTCCACTTCTTGCTGCAGTCTGCCTGGTGCTGTTGTCCAGAAACCACTGCTCTTCCTCACATGGAAAAACAAACCCTGCTGCTGTATAAGGAACCTCAGCTATGCACTGTCCAGTGCAAAATCTATCACTTGGTTTTACAGGCTGCAAAGTGTCTAACAATTCCCACAGGGCAGGCTGGCAGGATCAGGATCCTTCTTATCTCACGAGAAACAAAAGGAGGAAAGACCTTTTTTTCTGAAGACAGTTAATCAGTATTGATCACAGGGACTTTATGCAAAGATGCACGGGCAGGGAGGGAGGAGAACAAAGTGTAGGCAGTATTCTCACATCCTGCCTTAAAACAGACCGAAGTGGGTAGAGTTTCCCCTGCCTTTCTCTCCAGGCCAACTGGAGTTTGCTATTAAACTTCCACTTTGCCTCATCAGGAGGAATGGCAGGAGGGGATCTGACAATAGGCAGCAGCTCTGCGTCCTGCTGTATTTGGGCCCCAGTGTGCCTTAATGCTCTACATGTCCATGGGACCAAGCTCACCATTCAAGCAGAGGGGATGAACCCCAAATATTGGGACAGTATTTAATTTCCATGGAAGCCTTCACAATGAAGTTTTAAATCCTCCCAGCCAGGAGAATCCTGACCTTAAGCAATCCTTTCACAACACTGGCATTTCTGAAGCAGTTTAAATCTTATCCTCTCAGAGCACCTAACAGACAGTGTTTTGTTCAACAGTGCATCTAAGACCAATAAAAATGCCATATTTCCTTTTTGCTGTGGCAAAAAGCAAGAACAAAAGGGTAAGAGCTTTGCTTATGGCTGTGCAATGAGTTCATCACCAGCTGAGAATCAATCACTACCTCTTACTTAGCTTTATGACCAAATCTCCTCCCTCAACACAGCAAAGGTAGGTGACCATCTCACTTCAGTGAGAGCAAAGTTGCCACCATGTTAGCTCTTTTCTTCCTTTTCAAGCTAGCAGTGCTTGCTTGCTTGCTTGCTGGATCATGTGATGAGCCTGCTGTACATCATCTCAGGACATGAAAAAGATGATTAATTTAGTGCTCAGTTACCTCAGGAAGCTATGCTGGCCATACAGGCTGACAGCATCCCCATCTCCTACTGTTAGTGGTACAGATCTCTGCAACATAGCCTCTATAAAATACACACAATAGCCTAATAAAACACTGGCATAACTGTTAGTAGACACAAAGGACCATATTTTGCAAAATGCAGCAATCTTGCTTCGTACCAATAAAAGCCGCAGGATTCTGCATTGACAGGGAAACATACATGTGTATTTCACACTAGGGAATGTGAAGGGATGCATGCATATGTATATACCTGTTTGCATATGACTTTACCAATATGCTGGAGTAATCACTTATCTATATAGGGACATGCATCTTTAGATATGAGATTAAAAAATACCCCCTGGTGTCTCTACCTATATTCTGTTTCTTCTCCCTGCTCTCTCCACAATGCCTTATAACAAGTCCTCATAAATCTCCACCTTTCTGTTGCCTTCTTTCCTCCCACTGCTCTTTTTATATCCAGTCTTGCAGGTCTTTATTATTCTTTGTGGCATTTCTAACGCTGTTTTCTGCAGAGTGATCTCAGACTTTGCTATTTTTAAATAAGTGTAGATGTGATTATCACTTAACCTGCTGATCCTGAGCCATATTTTGACCACCTTGTGCTATGCCACCAGGACAAACCACCCCCACACTTGCTGCCTACAGCTTCTACAGAGCCTCTCTGGGCTCAGACTCCTTGAGTTTGACCCCTTTATGCAGGTAGGGCTGCAGCTAAAGGCATGAAGGTGAGCAGGAGTGTTGCAGGTCCATGTAGGTTACAGTACCAGTGGCCTCTGAGGTCTGCAGGAGTCATAAAGTCACTTCTGTGATGCCTTCCCTCCATTCATGTCTGGCCAGATATGTTCTTTCACATAGCCTTTAACATTAATTTGTGATTGCTTTTAAATTCAAAACCCCAAAATAAACATGTTAATCTCATTATCGAAAATGTGTTGGTTTGGGTAATGATCCATATTTCCACAGAAATGCAGCCAACTACAGAATGGGAATCTATTTAGTATTTTCTCAGCTTGGCTCTGTACTTCATTTACCAGGGCATTTTCAAACCTCAAATGGCTGTAAACAACACAAGCAGTGCATCTGGCTGATCAGAGCACTGCAGACAGATAGTACCCCTGGAGGTAAGCTGAGTGGGTATGTCAGTCACTGCTTCAGAGTGTTCTTAAGGAGTGGACTCAGTATGATGGCTATCATCTCTTTAATCTGCATATTGCAGACCCAGGGTAAATGTTGCCAAAGAGGCTGTGGACACAATCCTGCTTTGCCAATAGTTGAGTGAAGAAAGAAATTCACCATCTATTCCCTGCTCCAGGATTTTGATGGGATGCCTGACCAGAGACACCCATGCCCTGTGTTCATGAAGTGGGTCAAAACATGGGTCAACCACCAGTCATTACCTTCCTGCACCATTGAGTCACCTGGATGTGCAGACTTTATTCGTATCATATTTTTGTCACATTAGTCAGACCAGACTGTGCCTGTGCTGGGTTTGGCTCTGTATCAACTCCTGGAGGCAGTGTACTATTCAGCAAAACTGTCCACCACCCCTTGGAGAAAGCTTTTGGAAAAGGCTGAGCTGGCAGCACTGACAGGCACCAGTTCTGGGCCCCGCACCATGACACTGACGTTGTTTGGCCCAGCACCAGCTGTCCAAAAACCAGATGAGCCACCTGATGAAGCTGCGGCAGTAGGTCTCTGCTACAGCAGAGCCTTTAGAGACAAGCAGGCATAAGGGTGGCCGGTCTCAGCAAGCCTCCCAACAGGAGGCATCCTCACTATTTTGGCTTTTAGTCCCCCCTATAAGGGCAGGTGTGTGCATGGGGATAAAGGCAGAAAAGGCACTGTATAACAGCAGGGAGGAAGGCAGAATGATGTTCAGTCCTTAGATGACTCTTCATCCACCAGCATTTGGAAGTGACTCCCCTGGACACAGAGTTTAAAGAAAGTTTTTACACAACATACTGCATCTGCAGTGGTGGGTGGTTTAAGGGAATGAAAGCCGAGGAAAACAAGGAAATCCTCTGGTCTCTAGTACAGATGCTGAGGAATGTGTACCATAAACCAAATCCAGATGGGCTGAATGATGAGTAAGTGCTATCTTTACCTCTTATCTCTCCAGCTTTATGTTTCACCAGTACACTAAGTGGCCCCTATCCTTGCAACTAGCCTAATGATTACTTTCTCCAAAGGTTTAGGCACAATTCAGAAACAGAAAGGTGACCCCTCTCATCAGGTTGAGTTATCCATCTGTGTCTCACACACACACACACACACACACACACACACACACACACACACACACACAGTCTCTGGCTGCCAGCAACCCCCCGACCTGCCTGGGGATGCGTACACACCAGATCCACTGCAGCCACTGACACCACAACACCACGTGTGTGTGCCCGCTGCCCCTGCAGATAAAAAGCTGCCAATGACAAGCATGATAATGGCTTGAAATTAAATTGTTTTCCTTCAGAGCTATAGCTTTGTGGATTTGATTTTATATATATATATATAAAAGTACGTGTCACTTTGAAATGCTATAAAAGTGTAATGCTTTCATGTAGAAATGTTAGACATCTTCACTATGTGCATTAGAAAGCAGTTTTCTGTCAAAGCCGAGCGGGTTGTGCAGAGAACCATTAAGTGCCACCATTTCATGTACATGTGGATGGTTTAGTCAAGAGCAAGAAATCGGAGCTGTCAGTAGGGATGAGCCATCCGAGCTGCTGGCACCCAGCAGAGCCACATCCACAGGCATGACATGGAGGGGGAGGAGAGGAGTGTTTGCCTCCCATTTATCTGTACTAATTTAGTCCACATGATGAATGTAAAATTACTAAAAAAATAAGATCTTTGAATTAGGACACCTTGGCTCCCACAGCATAGCAGGTAGAAATGTTTCAGTGTAGCTGATATTTGGGAAACTTTTTGAAGATGTGAACAAGATATTAAATAGCTTTAATAGCACCGCTCCCTCAGAATACAATAACTTAACTGCTTACAGGTTTTATCACTCATATGGCACTGCTGAGTGGCTGATTCCTTCTGTGACAATACTATTGTCCTGCCAAGGGCCTGGACATGCTCCCAGGCAAAAGGGAGAGCCTTCCTCATGCTTACATGGACAGCATGAACCCTCTGCCAGCAGACCTTGTGCCTGCCCAGACAATCCTAGTAAGTCCCAGGGGTTGGTCCTGCCCATGTCTGAATTCAGGGCTTCATGTCCCCAATGGTCATGATGCCTGTGAATGTGGCCCTCCTGTCCCGTGAACTGAAGAATTTGTAATCCTCCCATCAGCAACAGTTCTGTAGCAGCTAGGGCATCTGTGCACAGATGTCATAGAGCTGCCAGAAATTCACGCCTCACTGGCATATGGGAGTGGCCATGTAGCCATAACTCTGCTTCAGGATATTGTGCTCTACGATGGCACTAGCAAAATACATATGGGGTTAATCATCAACAACATTTTCCAAACGACTTTATTTGAAAAATGTAACTTATCTATATTCTCTCTCGCATGCATACACACACACACACACACATGCATGTGCATATACACTCACATGTTCTTTCCAGAAGAAGGGAGAAAATAGGCCAGACTACATGAATAATGAAAATGATGGCACTCCCCAGGGCCATATTCTCATACTGTGTGGTCATGGTGACTCCTTTATGAAAGTATCACCTTCTGAATTCAGATATTTTGAAACTCTTTCTTTGTAATTGAACTGCAGATTTATGTTTAAGTCAAATGTTACTGCTTTCTCAATAGTGAAAATAGCACCATGTCATTAGGCTGGACTTTCATTCCTGAATCAGGGGCACCCCCACGTCTTCTGCTAGGCAGATTGTTGACTTTGCAGTACTCTCCTGTTACTGTCTGCTCTCACTATCCTGTAGCTCAGGAGTCTGCTCTGCTGACAAAAGAAGACCAAAGAGACCAAGAGGCAGACATGCCACATGGCCCCTTCTCTGGATGAACACAAATTCAGCTGAAGAAACATTTTATAAAGCTTCTCCTTCTTTTTCTCATTTTCAGTGGGGAGTATTGGCTGGTGTGACAGTAGGGTTGCTCTGAGGCCAAGATGGAGAGATCAAAGGCAGATGCTCTGGTGTGCAGTGTCTGAATCTTTGGGATGCTGCCAGGAGAGGGTTAGGCTCCTGAGAAAGCTCCCAAGGGAGAACAAGGATGTGCTTGCCTTCCCCCCTCCTCTCAGATGCTGTACCAAATGAGCTGTCCTTTTTCCACCATTTGGTTGCAGCGAGAAGGGAGGAGGGAAGGGATGTCACACAGGAATTTCACATTTTTCCTGTGGCGCAGATTTAACCTTGCACGATAAAGAGCAAGACTTCATTTCTTTAATGTAATAGAGAGCTCCTAGGAAAGTGCTTGCTGCTGCTGGGAGAGACATTGCTCCTCTGAGCTTGGCCACCTTTGTCCTGGGCATCACTGCAGCTAATACTGTGATGGCTGCAAAAGCTGCTTGCAAAGAGAAGGAGCAGGAATGCATCACAGCACAGGCTAGCAAATGTGAGTATGTCTCCTTTGGGTATGAACTGCATCCAGCTTTGAGAGGTCACACTCCCCCTTCCTAAGTGTTCATGCTGCCAGTGATGCCCTTAAGAGGGGAGTGATTATGGGTCCACTGTCTCAGCCATGACACAGCTATGAGTAAGCTAAAATCACAGGCTAAATCAATTTAAGTAGATCAATATTAAC
This sequence comes from Sclerurus mexicanus, assembly GCA_013396755.1. NCBI lineage: Eukaryota > Metazoa > Chordata > Aves > Passeriformes > Furnariidae > Sclerurus > Sclerurus mexicanus. Next base: position 853,187 of record VWZF01003555.1, on the reverse strand, counting down.
TTGTGTGAGCACATGCACAGGGCTCCTCTATACACTGACATGTTTCCAATAGGAGTGCTTTGCCAGCACAGGAATGTTTTAAATCCCTGGCAGTTTCACTACCAAAGCTGCTTTGGCTTTGAACATTTTCTTAAATCATACAGTACATTGTGGGTAAAACAACCAGTCCCTCCACAAGATGAAGAAACTACCACAGTAAATATGATGATCCGATGGCGTGGCTTGTCTATTTGAGATGCTTCTGCTGACACAGGGATGTCGATGTGGGTTCACAGCTCCTCACATCCCCAGCAGCTGCAGCATCATCCGTGTCTGGAGGGCAGATGTAGCTTTTACAGGGCCAGATACAGCAGAACGTGAATGCCAGGGATGAGACTGCTCCTTTATCCCTCTGTAGGGACACAACACATGGTGAGAGGGCTAGGAGCAGTGGCACCTTCCTTTACCTTCCCTTGCTTCAGCAAATCCCCATCTGGCCACTGTACCTGCACTGCCAGAGTAGGTCAATGGCAGGGACAGAGTTTGCAGGTGCAGAGGACTGTTGTATTAGCAGAGCCACCATCACAAACACATCATGATAGAAATGCTTATGCCTGTAAGAAAGCTTGCATTAGAACAGGTATTTTAGCAAAGGGGAAATCAAACTCTAAGCCTCACTAACCAAAGCAGTTACATTGTTATGACGCCCACCTGAAATCAGATGAGACTGGCTTATTTCAGTTCAGCTTAAAAAAACATCTACCTGAGTCTGGCCAAATTAAGCAAGTCTGATTCAAAGGAGGGATCACAACGATTTTGCACTATCTTAATTAAGTGGTTTGAGGTTAAACTGACAGTTGAAGGATGTAAGGTAGGCATGCGAATATTATAAGCATAAACATGTAAGAAAGAGGAATAAATATTTTCTCTTGTCAACATGGGCAGTATAACAATCACTAGAGTTTTTATGATGAAAAACCTGCTTATTTTTTCTCCAGTAACATTCGTTAATCTAATGAAATCTTACTTTCTCCACACAACCCACAGTTTGCTTAAACTCTTAAGACTATCATGGCTGTAACATGGCAACTACATAGAATACAAGAGTATAACAGTGTACGCGGAATAATAGAAAAAGAGTTAATATTTATCTGGACAAGCTAATAAAATTAAACTGACCCATAGACAGATATGACATGGAAAGAAAGGGCTGAAAGATATTTGCAAAACATATGATAATCTTCCCCATACATCTCAAAGTGTTGCCTGAAATCAGCTGTAGAAACACTCATGTCCCCTTCTGCCCCTGCAGTTGCCCTTCGGTGGGATGTTTTGTCATCAGCTTTGCCACCTGATGGACTCTTTCCCACCTGCCTCCAGAATCATGCAAGCTTTTCAAGAAGATCCAAACATTGTGAAGAAGGTGGGAAGCCCAGAGGATCTTCTCAGAGGAAAATATTTTTCTAGAATTTAATTTGGAAATGTCATCCTGAACTTGGTGCTTTCAGAACGTATTTTAAAAGTGGTGAAATCCTGCTGTTAAAAAGAGTCATTAAGTGCTGGTGTTCTAAATTATACATATCCTAAGACAAGACAACTTATCCCTTCTCTCAGTGTACCAGATTTCTAGTACCCTGCATGATGTAGTCATTAAAAAGAGACATTTTGTCTCCCAGGTCTCTCATACTGTTTCAGACAATTCTGTTCACTTCTTCTGAAGATAATTACGTAATTATATAAAGTTTGTGCAAAAACTAACTCTCTCAGACCAAGATGTAATACCTAACATTTCCAGCTTCACAAGATGTTCATGCTTTGCCTGGAATGCCAGATTTATCTCATGTAGTTCATATTTCAGATATCTTCAAACATCTCCCCTGTTTTGGTTAAGCTATTGACACATGTAATGCTTTTCTGCATTTCTGGATTGCAGAAGTACATTCCCGGGTACAGAAAGTGCCAGATGAAAAAGAATATTTTAAAAAAAAACCCTTTATATTAATGGACTATTAAAAGTTAACTAATCTGACAGTTTAAATGCTATTTCATAATTGTATTTTGCCTAGATTCTGTTAACAGACATCAGGTTAATATTAATTTGTAGATGAACTTTTCACAGTCCCTGCCAAGTCTGCCTCTCTTACCCCAATACAGTATTTCAGTGTTAGCATTTGCAAGCACAACAAAACTTGTCAAACCCTAAACAAATAGAATAAAATGAAAACAAAATTTAAATAAGGAAACAAATACACATTCAATCTTTTTTAAAAAAATCATACTGACACTAAATTTTATGTGGCACTCCTTTATCATGTTTGTTATTATACAATACAGTAAAATTAGTGAGAAACTCTCCAGAAAATAATGGTCATTCAAGAAAAATTATGCAGAACAATATTTATTCTGTGCATTCAGAATTTAATGTTTCACTTTGGCTTCTGTAGCAATTGGATCAGAGCTTAAGAAAATTTTTTTCTCTGAAAAATGGGTAGCATTATAAAATCAGAGCTCTTACAGGCACTAATCAAATCCTTGCACTGAAGACTAACTGCATCTGTAGTAACCCCACATTATCTCATGTCTCTACTGTCTCCAGAGATCCTGCCCCACATCAGTGGAAATACTTTAAAAAAAAAAAGTTTGATGATGTTTGTAATGACCAGGAAAAATAAATATTAAGAACCCAACAATTTAAGAGGATGGTTTTTGCAGAGATCCTCCTGAACAATGCTTTTACTCTTATTACATATTTGTAGCAGAGCATTATCTTTTGCTGGAATTCTTCTTGGCTGCATATTTTTATCTAATGGAATGCTCCAAAGTATTTCCTCTCTGGACAGATACCACGGGACGTTGCACTGGGACATCACATTGTAACTAAGGATGATGCGTGAAAAACGGGGTATTTAGCTGTTTGGGTTTTTTCACCATTTTACTTTCATCTTGCACTGGCTTTCAACAACCAACAACTAAATTATTAATCTGTTTCATGTGCTCAAATGAAGAGCCATGGACACTCCTAATGAGTCTAGACATGCTGGAAAACTGGCACAAACTGAGCAAACATTTGCTGAATCCATCCTGCTTTCCATCTCATACAACCCAGTGGCTGAAGAATGAAGGGATATAAAAATAAACATTTATGTTAACCCATCCATTAGCTTCTCTCACCTGAGCAACTCCTCTAGCTATACTGCAGTTCTTATTGAGAAAAGCAGGGACATGCCTAGCAGTTAAGGTTCTTCGAATATTTTCTTTCAAACAGAAGAGTCTGTGGTATTAAAAATAAAAATGAAAGAAGCTTTTTCTCCAACTAAACACATTTGTTTCTGGTCAGAGATAGACAAATGTCTCTGATCCAGGATACCTGGAATACTAACAAGAGAGACATTGTAGAACAATTTTGGGACCCGGAACATGATGACATTGAAAGTAAAACCAGTAAAGAGAAAATAAGTTTTGCTTCACAATTTGTAGTGACCTTGTCTATTGCATTAGCAACACAACGTTCCCTCGATTTGGATAAGAAAATCATGTGTGATTCACAAAGAAACATTATGAGCATAGCTGTGCTCGTTAATCGCTGTATTTACAGATCTGGCAACTCCTCCACTGTAAACACCAATGCTGAGAATCAGATCTCTGCTGCAAAATGCTGCTGCAGAACAAAACATCATGAGCAAGAACCACAGGCAGGGCTTGAGTGCAGTACTCTTTATCTCATTTCTAAAACTGTCTAGGAGAGTTTTGCTTTTTGTAAGGTTATGCAAAGTTCAACAGAAAGGGAAAAAATAGCAAATTCAGGTACTCAACAATACCTCTGATTTTGAGTTTCTATGGTCAGCATTAATTTAAGGTGTATTTAATAATAGGTTGCTTCACAACACAGGCTAGCATCTTTTGTACAAAGTATCTGAAATTATTTTATTCAGGCTGAGGTCAGACTGGTCTTTGTACATGTGCATCAGAAAGGAGTCCATGACGCAAAAGTGTAGGGTGCTTTTTGGAAGACTGCATGAAGAGTAACAATATCTCTGAAATATCCTGATTAAGATCAGTTGCTGCTGGTTACCTGGTGAGAAACCTGAGTTAAGAGTCCCCTTCAATGAACATTTCCCCTGGCAGCAAACCCAATGAAACCATTCCGACCCTCCTTCTCTGGACATCATTCCCCTCCCCTGCTCCAGTCCATGACCCCTATTTGCCACTGGCCAGGGGAATTGCATGTCTTAACCTTATGCAGATGGCCTCAGGGTTCCAGTTCACATCACAGCCATGACACGAAGCTGAAGGGCAGCAACAAATCATAATGTGGAGGGCAGGCAGAAGAGATCAGGGGAAGGGGGAAAGTGGAAGTTATGAACAAGAGTGGTGGTGCTGCCTCAAAGCATAGCCCAAGAGCAGAAAACCTTTTTTCTCCCTTTTTCTAAAACTCTCCACAGCTCTGGGGAAGACTCCTGGCCTCCCACAGAAGTGGATGGGGTGCTGTGCAGCCACCAGGCTCCACTGTGGTGTGTGGAGAGATTATTTTAGGAAGCTGAAATGTTTCCCTCTCTGGAGGTCTTTGAGAACGAGACAGATGAGCAGCAGTCAAGAATAGCTCAGTTACAGCTGATCCTCCCTTGAGCCAGAGAGGCAAAGTTGATGATTTTATATGATTTTTTTCCACTCCTATGATTCCATGGCTTAAGCAAGGCCATGGTTCAACAGGGCACCATGGTTAACTAACATTCTCATTAACCAACACTATACACATAGTTAACCATCGTATGCATCTCTCAGCTGGTAGTTTGCATTTACTCTTTCATGCACTATTATCCTACATCTACAAAGTTATCATATAAATAAACTTCTCTTACACAATTAAAAAACCCCCAGTTCTTATAAAAGGTAACTGCTTCCCACCCCCATAAAAATTGCCAGAACTAAAAAATTATGCTTCCAAGGAGAATGCAAGAGAATTAATAAATTCATAAGAGAATACTTTCATACTGAGAGTGTGACTGATGCTGTATGTACTTCTGTGCCGAGGAATGGGAGCTTGAGAGAAGGGAATCCTTTTGCCAGCACTGCCCTACTAGTAGGGAATTCCTGCACCGCCATCCATTCCTGGAAAAAATATTCTTACTGCTGATGGATGGGAAGCCCACAGCAGCTATATAATGGCAATTAACTCCTGCAGCATTTCTGATCCCCAGAGGGGGAAAGACGTCTTGCCTGTGCCTTTTGGGGAATCTGCAGAAATGTGTCTCTGGGCAGCTTTACATTACCTTTGGGACTGATACACATACCCCATTTGATTCAACGGGATCAGATATTCATGGGGAAAACCCCTTGGGATGGAGCAGTAGTCTATCTGTTTGATACTGCAGTGTGGATGTTCAGACAAAAGAAATGTTATTAATCATCTAGCTTACAACCCTGTTTTGACATTACTTTTTGGGGTATGGCAGGTAGTGCTTTGAGGCAATGATCAATGGACTTGAAATTAAAATAACATTTAAAGTAGTTTAATCAGACTTAGTGGTCACTAAAATAGAGATTAAAGTAAGACAAAAAAATAGCTTTAGACAGAAGGTGGTTAAAACCCTAGAAAATCTTATCACTTTTTCCACTGCCAGGTTTACTTCCTCACACCACAAAAACACAGTCTGGTGTAGTTTCCAAATACATTTATTGTTTCTGGAAATCAGATTTAAAATACACAGTAAGGGAGACAAAAAATTAAAGCAACACTTTATTCCTCAAGAAATCTGTCAGGCACTACATAGGAGAGCTTAGCAAAACTATTACTTTTGAAATAGAAAGCAATTTTATAATAATTCATCAAGGGATCTTTTCCCCTGTAACAAACTGGTGTTGAATGGTATCACTGTCATGCCATGAACCTGAACAGACTTTAGTGTGATCCAACAAGACAGTGCCTCTGCTCTCATCACTTCTGACCTCAGAGCCACAAGCTGACATAGAGGTTGGCTTTAACCTATAATTTTTGTCACACTGGTTGATCCCTGTCTATATCTCCATGGGTGCCACAGAGGCTCACAGGCATCATTTACAGGGCTCAGCCCCTGCAGGTGTGTGGAGACCCAACTCAGCACTTGAAAGATGTACAAAAATTTAAAAACCCACACGAAACATAACTTATCAACTCTGACTTTCTGGTATGCTCAGGACTTCAGACTTCAGAAGAGTTAACAGGCTTTTAAAAAGCAGCCCTTCTCAAAGAATTTATGTTAATATAGGTTGGGTAATTTTAGCACTGAGAAGAGACCACTGACCAATAAAGGAGGCATGAAGTTCTCAGCTTCCAGCTAGAAGGACAACTTGGACAACTTGGTGCTGGTGCCAGTGGAGAGGGGACCTTCCTGGGAGGCACAGACAGCTCTACCCACACAGGGAATGGGTATGGAGAGACACACTGCCCCACTGGTGGGTTTGCATGTCAGGTGTGCACCCAATTGTGAAGAGCTGGTGCTAAGAAAAGGCTGCCAGACACAGACCATGTCTCTAATGTAGCTGAGAGTCCTCTGGAAGTGTTCATGTCCCACAGTCAGCTTTTCTGGGAGCAGATTCAGGTCAGTACTGACTGCTTTGGAGAGTAAACTTTGGTGAAGTCCGTTGGAGTTTTGTTATCATGTATTAGCCATATTAACTGCTCATACTTTTAATGCAGCCATTTGCAGGTTGTCAGGCAAAGTGGTCAAAAGGATTTAGAGCTTCTGCATGATGCCACTTAAATCTGAGGACAGGTCTGAAAATCAGGAGGAGAATTATACAAAAGGACTGCTTTTAAGCTTTTCCAGAGGGTCCATATTGTGCTGGCAAGAATTTATTTTTTTTTATGCCACTATCACAGGATGAGACTCAAACATGTACTGACAATTGCAGTGGTTATTTACAACTTCTAATTCAACAAGAAACAAGTTACAGGGTACTATTGATGCTGGTATGAAGTCTGGCTTTCCTCAGAGGGCTGCTGCCATGTCTGGAGCATGCAGCACTTCTCTGCAGAAGTATGTCTCTGAGACATCTCTGGTCTCCAGTCATTGGCTCTGCAGCATCAGATGGAAGTTATTTATAACCACTCAAAGGCTAAAGCCCCTTTCTGCCTTCCCGTCTGGGCCTTTGCCAGCGCCCCCTCCCCTGTGGGGCCAGAGGAACACAGCTGATGCTCCTCTCCATGGCCTGACAGACACGCGCCTGCTTTTCAGTCTGGAGTCTATGTGTTTTGAGACACTTTGACTCCTTCTAGGAAAAACCCTCCGAACTGTCTTGCTGGTTCCTGGAAGGACATCTTGAAGTTGTTAATTGCCATTTTTGAAGCCCTATCACCTTTAACGAGTATTTTCGGCTTGTTTAGTCTTGCAGTCAGAGTCAGGCTGATAAAGAAGGACTAATTTCTGTCAGCATTATCTCCATCTCCCCACCACCACACAAGGACAGGAGCTGAAGGAGGTGTCAGCCCATCAACCTAGCAAGTGGCTACGGCCACACTGATGAGGCAACAACTCCTGATTTTGTCCAGAAAGTGCTCACTGATATGACATCAGTTTAGGTTAAAACTCTTGTGACTGTTTTGCATTAATTTTTCAAATCAAACACTGGTTTGAAAAAAGCTGCTTCCTATCCCCTCATTCCTTTATCATCCTTGCTCCTTCTGAGTTCCCACTGATTTTCTTTGTCTCCTCCTACCTTGCCCATTGCTTCATTTGTCTTTGGAGTCTGTAACCATCATCCCTGTGCCTCTTCTGCTTTCTGCCACTCCTGACTTTTTTGCCTCTCTTTCCTCCTTTGTTTCTCTTTAGCTTCTACTTCTTAATTTCCCCTTCCTTCCCTGTTTGTGAGATGTACAAAGATTCATCTCCAGCTGAGTGAGGCATCTCACATAGGGAAGATAATCTAAGGAAACATTTCTGCTGAATTATTCGGAGTAGCTACTCTCTCTGCTGTAAACTATCACTGAGGCAGAGAAAAAAGAGGTGAAAGTTCAGTCTGTAATGTGTAAAATGACATATGGGAAGTCAAGTGGCCAAATGGAAAACTCTGGTTAAAGTTGATCTTCAATGATTTGTGGTCACCTGCTCACTTCCTTTTCTGGTACTGTACATCTTCCACATCTTCCTCAGCAAATCCTCTTACTTTGCCAGTCTGCTGTAAAGTAAAGACTTTATAAAATTGTCTCCCTTTTGCTTTCAAATCGTCTTTCCTCAGCATTATGTTCTTTAGTTCAGTACAGAAAAAACCACTAGCATTCTGGCATTCAATTACTAATTCTGGTAGAACTAGACATGTTTGTAAACATGGCTGGAGGATGGATGTTGTGCTTTGTTCAGGCTCCTTTATAACCTCTGGCAAGCTGCTCATCCAGTGTGCTTTGGTCTCATCACATCAGGACTTTCAGACTTTTTTACTTTTTATTTGAGGGAACTGAAGTTTTAAGAGACTAGGAGGTAATACAGTATTATTTTTATCCTTTGCCTGCCCCTCTGCTTTTCCTGCTGCCTAGCTTCCATGCAGCTGTTGAACATCTAAGAAAAACATGTCTCCCACTGAGCAAGTTCCCTACAAATGTGAATTGAGCTTCAGGCAAGAGGAAATGTGAGTCCGGAGGTCACTCCTGAAATCAAGCTCTTGCCTGGCTGCACATAATTCTGCTGTTGTGTTTTAAGGGTGATTTAGAAAAGAAAGCAGCATATATTTCCCACAAAGAGCATAAAAATGAATACTGGTGATCATGAGATGACCATATGATCTTTCAAGTCTCACTGTTTTTCTGGTGCTTTTCAAGTCTGCTGTTTGGACTCAAGCAGAGATGGGGAGGATGTGGGATTACAGAGAGAGATGACCTGCTGGTGTTGACCAGAGTTAATATTGGGAGGCCCATGTGCACTTCCCTCTGATGATTGGAGAAGACCAAACTTTTCTTTCCACTTAAAGATGCTAAAGCTACACCCCCCTGTTCACCAGGGAGTAGTATTTCTGTCAGATACAAGAGCGGCTTCTAATCTGCTATGACCTTGGCAAGAAATTCAAGTCCAAATGTAGTAACATAGAAGCTGACAGGTCAGCCTGAAGAATTTGAAGTGGGGGAGGCTTCCTTGTCTTCTTTCCTTCTGTCTTTCTATCTTTCTTTCACTTGAAATCTTATCAAGGATCACTTCAAGTGCAGTGGCAGCCTGACCAGCCCTAGAAATGACACCAGCTGGGTCATTGTCCCTCCTGTTTACAATGGAGGTGCAGAGAGCATTTACTGGCTGGGCTGACTACATTGTTATAAACTCATAAAGGTGGACCCATCAAGAAAAGGATTTTACCTTTTTGTGTGTAAAAATTGGAAAAGTATATCTAAATTTTACATCTGTATGTGACGCCTTACTGAAAGACTGCTGTCTCAACCCCAGAGGCTCTCTAGTTTTTGTTTTTCAAGACAAATACACAGACCCACACAGAGGTTGTAGATGGTTCTCACTTGTTATCAGTGCTTCTAAAGATTTCTGCCTGTCAAGGGTATTAGTGCCTTCTTCTACAATGACTAAGACAAAACCAGGACTATAGAAGTGACCTATGCTCGCTCTACTTCTTGCATCCTTCCTGAATCAGTAATCTTTTTTTATGTGCCTTGCAACAAAAGGGCTAAAAATGCTTTGAGCTTGAGTTCCAGCTTGGGAATTATTTAGAAGTCTGAAAGATGATGGTTATCTTTCTGGCTATCTTTCTTCTGTTTGTTTTTTTTCTGGAAGTGAGCTTATTTTTGATCATGCTGACAGAACATTAAAAACTTCTAGTTAAAAGTTTGGGTGCTGCTTTGTACTTTGTCAGTCAAGTGATCAGACTAGCATTTCTGTGGATTGCTCACAACAAAAATTATAAATTATGAATGACTACTTACTGTTTGTGTTACTGCAGAAACAGGCATGTAGAGTCACAGTAGAGCCCCTTCCCCTACATTCGGCATTATATCGGTCAGAACAAAAGTGTTTTCCCTTGCATCGGAAAATTTACAATCCTATTATAAAGCAGCAGAAATGTCAGATCTCGCAGCTTCCCCCAATTCAGGGCCACGTGCACCAGTCCAGGAAAGGGGAGTGGGTGGTATCACCCACCTGGGGACTACCCGATGGCTCTGCACCCCTAGGCACAGGGAGCTCTCCAGTGAAACCTGTCTGCTGACAGGGACACCGGGCCGCTCTGCACCTGGACAACCCTCGCTTGGGGCTGACAGACACCGTGCAGGAGAGGGGGTCAGGGCAAAGGGCTGACTCTCAGAGGCTAAGCCTGATGTGTCTGCAACAGATAGGGGTGGGCCGATGCAGGGATACAGGGAATTAAGGAAGTAATGTTGCTGAGTGATCAGTAATCATAGGTCAGCCATGTTGCTACCTATCTGCTGTCCCATTTTCTGTAGAGAACATGTCAAAGGCTTGATTTAATGAAGGTTCTGATGGACGTTTCCTCCAGGCATCAGGAGCAGCACAGGACAAAGCACAGAGGCTCCCGTTTGAAAATCTCAAAAGCAAATGAGGGAGGTGGGTAGCTGTGACCATTATCAGTACAGAAAGATAAATTATAAATATGGTGGGGTTAGATGAGGAAGTCAAAGACAAGTAAATTATGCTTGATGGAGAGCCAGAGAAATGCTGCAAAGAAACAGGTCATGAAGTAACAGGCTAGGGAAATTATTCTGGATGGGTGCTAGCAGATCAGGACAGTACTTGCTCAAGCCAGAGAAAGATAGTGACATAGTAACACACAATCTTGGTGGTCTCTGTGTTGCCTATTAAATTTGGTTTTATGCTCTCTTTGCCAGTGTTGTGATCCAGAAAACATTTTGCCATTTCCTACCTGCAGCTATAAAGGTTTCCTGGTTGACTGACTCTGCTCAGGTCGAACCTCCACACATCAGGGGAGGAAGGATTTCATGGCTTATGCAGTTTCCACACTGCAAATGTCTCCTGGCTTAGCCAGGAGACACAAAACATGACAAACTTCCAGGGGGCAGGTTGCCTGTAGGGTAGAAGGAGTGCACAGAGCAGCTTCACATCTTTATTCCTATTTATGGGACTGGGCTCCTGAGAGTGGATGCGTGTGTCCAGGCGCACAGAGCTGGGTCGTGCCTGTTGGGGTGGCTGTGGTCATCTCCCCTTGGGGAGGTACAGCCTGCTGGTGGCACCAAGCCTTTGGAAGAGGAGATGGGGATACACAGGCTTGGCAAAGGCTGCTGGGGCAACTGGCACAGTGTGGGCATTTCAGGGTGACAGCTGAGCTTGTGAAGGATGGGGATCGCTCAGCAGCAGAGACTGGAAACTGTTGCCGCTGGCAACAGAGGAAAGGTGTTTTCTTCACCTACCTAAGTACATATAGGGGGGCAGGCACTGGCAATAGGGGAGGAGGAACAAGAACTCCCTTGAACAAAATCCTAAGCAACCTCATGCAAATCTGAAGCTCACCATGCCTTGAGTGAGAGATTAGACTAGATGATCTCTGGAGGACCTCCCCAACCTAAATTATTTTCTGAGTCCAGTCTAGTTTTCAATTTAATTTTCAGAGTGGTGTTTTAGCACCTGCTGCCTCTGAACTCTGCCATTCTTGATAACATCAGTAGTGCCAAGGCATTTCTAAATAGTCAGTGCTCTCAGTCCCAAGCCACAGGGGTTTCCTCGTGAAGACAAAAGAGCCTCACTCACCTGCTGCTGGGACAATGGGGTAAATGGCATTAGGGGGACCTTCTGTGCCTCTTTATCTCTCTCCTCTGGGCATTCCTTCCTTGACGAGGAATTTCCTCAGAGCACTTTCTGAAAGGCTTTCTGGGTGAGATACGTTTATCTGTGCAGCAGATAAAACACTGCAGGGAAGGTCACATTCTTCCATCTTTGCCACTATAACTAAGCTTGCCTGTAAGCTGGTGTCCACCTGCACCTGCACACCACATTATTTATTCTTCTATTACACTGCATGACTGCCAAACTAATAACATGAAACTAAACTACAGCCTGGGTGTAGCTTTACCCTCCTCAGCAAGAAATCCAACCACTTATTAGTGGTATTAGAGGGGAATGATGAAACACAATCCTTTGAGATTATTCCTTCTCTGACAAGAATAGGATACTTATTTTTATTATTATAGCATACTAATTTTTTTTCTTCTTTATAAAGTCAAATAAATTTTTTTACTCACTTAAGAAAAAAATTTCATCCTGTTGCTTTAAAGTTTTAACATAAAAACATTGCCTCCCGGAAACACCAATATTTTGCTATGGACAGATCAGAGGCTGTCCAGTAACCAGAGCTCTTACAGGTTTGAAAGAGCATCATTTGGGCAGTGCCCAGGCCATGCTATGCATCTCTTCAGCCAAACTATCAAAGGGATGGACCTTTGCAGTCTCTTGCCTTGTCCCATGCCCCGGTGAAGAACTGCCTGTGGGGAGGTGACAACAGTTGGACTACTGAAGTTTAATATATTTGTCCAATACTTCCTAGAAGAACAGGGTAAGTGAAGAACTGGTGAGGAGAGAAACCATAGAGAAACTACAGGCTAGGCAGTAGGTAGTAGATAGAGGAGTAGAGAGGTAGTAGAGAAACTACTGCTGGTAGCAGAGAAACTACAGGCTGGGTCTGTCTCTTCTGAAATGGCTCTGGGATGTCCAGCAGTGGTATCTGGGTGCTGCAGTAATGTGCAGCTACATGCTGGATGTCTTACTTGCTATACAAATGTATGGCCTTTACTGAAACAATAATCAAATTCAAGACTGAAAGTCAATTACTGCTACTAAGATTATTTTTAAATTGCACAGATGTGTGTCTTTATCCACGAACAGGTGTTTTCTGATACAGATCACCACTGTGATGTGAACATATTAGGTGTAGAGGTTCTGTTCATTTTGTTTATCAGAGTGATTTTTCTCTGGTATGTAATCTAAGAAGTAAAGAAAGGGTCTTCCCCCAGCTAAATTTGCAAAATGTATTCCTTTCTCGTTTTTTCTTCCTACAACATTACCAATTTTGCTTGCAAGAAAAGTATTTTTACATGGCTATTTCTGTAATTTTCTTCCTTTTATACTCATCAGTATTTTGCTAGGCTGGTGCATACTGGCTTCTTAGACATATGCATGTATTTCTAACAACATCCTAGAATTTCCTATCACAACTGGACAAAAGGGGACAAATGCTGAAGGTTGCAGTAAATACAGCTGAGATGAAGTCAGAGCACTGTATTCTCTATCCAGATCTAAGGTATGTTCTTGAGAGCTTCCCATTTTGAGAACACTTACATGATATGTCTCCACTTAGCTTTTATGCCAAAAATATCCCAATGCGGCTCCACCACTGATAAAGGCAGCAAGAGTGTTCATGTAAACAGGGCTCCAGGCAGCTGCCAGTGCTCCCAGTCACCATCTCACACAAACCTGTGAACAGCTGGCCTGGATCAGATACAGAGGAGGCCCTGGCATGCGGGTTGGGTAGGCGGCCCTGCTTGCCAACACAGACGCTGGGGACTAGCCCTCCCATCCCCACCTTGCTGCTGATTCCTCATCTGCCCCACTGCTCCTCAGGATCAGCCAGAGCAGCTGACAGAATCAAAGCTTGTGGACACTTGCAAGAACCAACAGAGTCAAGGCTGCAAGGAGTGGATGGGGAAAATCATGAACGGGACAGAAGACAGCAGGAAAATATTTCATCAACACAGGCTCACAGTCTGAGATAGGTGGTTTATATCTTCTGTACAAATGCATCACCACCAGTTACATCAATTATAAATGGTTTTGGAAAAGGAGCAACTTTTAAAAGTAAGTAAATTGAGCCCCATCCACAGACTCTGCATTATAAATATCATTATAAAAGTTATCGAGGTTTCAGGGGAGTTTAAAAGAGTCATGTGCCAACTGCAATGCTAAAAGATTGTCCTGCCACTTGGAAGGTCTGCTTGGATCTCTTAGTAGGGGTTTCCTCCAAGATGTTTCTCTGGAAATAGTTCTAGATTACATGCCAGCAGAGCTTTAATTACTATCTTTTCTATTTCCTTGGTTTCATCCTAAAAAGTGTGCACGCATGCTTCTGTCAACAGCTTGAATATTCTTGTCTCAGTGCCAACACTTGGTGACTTCAGAAGAGGATCATCCGAAGCATATGTGACTCCACTTTTCTGGAAAGGCTGTCAAGAGAAACAGACTTAGTGCCTGAAAAAGACTTTGATACAGCAAGAGGCAATTGCAGCGTTCAGGGCAAAGGTTTGGGCAGTAACCATGCCAGCACACAGGCAGAAGACATAGAAACACAGGCTGACACATGCCAGAGTCAGACCTCTCATTCATTGTAATTCCTTCTGTATGGGCAGGGTACAGAGCACCAAGAATGGCAAAATGGGAACTGACAGTCCTCTGGACAAGACTAGAGATGTAGGATATCTCTCTTAAAGGTCCTATGCTAGATACACTCCAAGAAAGGAAACTAAAGCAAATAAATACAAGAGAAAAGGAGACAGAAGCTGTACCCTTACAAGGGATTATAGGGAGATGGGATACTAGCCCATGACTGTCTGCACCACAAGTTTGCAGAGATGTGATGGTTTGGAGTGAGGAGCAGTTACAGGCATACACACAAGCCATCCTGTGCTGCTCGACATTATTACCAGAAAGCCATTCCCAGCACACTTTATCTCACCATATAGATGTAGCCAAAGACTTCCAGACAAAAGGAAGTAATTTGTGTTCAGAAAATGGCCAGTGGATGGGTGTTGAGGGGCATCTCTCTCAGCTGCAGTGCTTGCAGCATCCATGCTCTGAGACTGCTGGGCAAAGAGCCGGTGCTGCCAGTTGCAAGCAAAAGGACTAAAAAGCAAATTTAGATGGGAGGAAAGAGACTGTGTTCTAGCTGCTTGCAAGGAAAGCATTTTGTGGTCAATGAAAAGTGAAAAGAGAAATGATGTGGCACAGACCTTGAATTGTGTCGATTTCTCTTCTTGAGAAACTCCCTGGCAAATCCTTGGTCTCCCCTCCCATCACACACACTGTTTCCAACTTCTCTGTGTGCCACTGAGCCCCATGGCTGGCCCTCCCCTCTCCAAAGCCCAGGGGACCTCTGTGTCTGTGCCCAGGGTCCATGGCTGAAGGGGAAACAAAGATAGCGCTGCAGCAGTTGGGTTGGTCTCAGTTCTCAGCTGCACCTGCAAAGGTGCAGTAGAAGGCAGGGAAAAAGGCAGATTTGGTGAGGAATGGCAGTGGTGTCAGCTCTTCCTCCACCAGAGACATGGGCATCAAAAGATGACAGCCAGGAAAGCCTGCTAAGGGGCTGTTTGCTCCCTTGTTGTGGATGCTGGCTGATGGGTGATCCAGAAGCATTGGGTGGCTATGGGGCAGACCTACTACAGGGACTCAGACATTACTGAAAGCTCAGACTTATGTCTCCTCTCTCATCTGAAGATGAGGGAGACTAAGCAGAAAGGGGGAGACGATTCCATCTGCGTGATCCACAATCCACAACACCAGTTCTGTTCTGCTGAACACCAAAGATTCCAGCTGGCTCTCACGTGAACTAAGGGGAGAGGCTATAGAGGGTTTTTGTCGTTGACTTGATGTGTCTTGATTTTTTCCAGGGAAAAACTGGCCAGCATGTGAAGATCAGGCCATTTGCAGAATGGATTTTTAAGAGAATGTTGGGTTTGTGGTTGTTTTTTTTTTCTGAATTGAACAGTGTTTTGGTGAGTGAGGACTGGTTTAAATGTTCTGAAGGAAATAGTGTATGGTTCTATAGTATGTACTACAAACTCTCCAGATCATTCCTGATTTTAACCACAAACTCCATAGAGGATGGATACATGTATGTGTTTAGGAAAAAAGATCTTACACTCATCGTGAAGAACAGTTAATGGATCCATTTGCTACCCATTTGGCACATTGTGGTTGGTTTGTTTTGACGTATGTGCTGTTTCGCTGCTGGTACTTTTTGAAAGTACTGGGTAGGAGCATGCCTACGAACATGTTGGTCCTGTTTTTGTGGCACGGTAAAGACGCTTTGTGTGTTCCGGGCTAGGAGAGAAGCTACCCCGTTCTAGGCTTTGTGTGCTTATGCCATGTTATCTGGTATGAATTAACACAAGGGAACCTGTCCGGCATGACAACGGGCTGATTTTTTTTGCTTTTTTCCCCCACTAAAGTTGCCTAAGACAGGGGATCTGACGTTTCTGCACCAGCCGAAACCTGGCCGCCC